>QLTV01003414.1:521466-551414 GCA_003457575.1 Thermophis baileyi
ACACACCGCCCGGGCAACGAAGGAGTGGCTTCGTAAGCAGCATTTCACGGTCCTGGAGTGGCCTAGCCAGTCTCCAGATCTCAACCCCATGGAAACCTTTGGAGGGAGTTGAAAGTCCGTGTTGCCCAGCGACAGCCCCAAAACATCACTGCTCTAGAGGAGATCTGCATGGAGGAATGGGCCAACATACCAGCAAAAGTGTGTGCCAACCTTGTGAAGACTTACAGAAAACGTTTGTCCTCTGTCATTGTCAACAACGGATATCTAACAAAGTATTGAGATGAACTTTTGATATTGACCAAATACTTATTTTCCACCATAATTTGCAAATAAATTCTTTCCAAATTAGGCAATGTGATTGTCTGGATTTGTTTTCTCATTTTGTCTCTCATAGTTGAGGTCTACCTATGATGTCAATTACAGGCCTCTCTCATCTTTTTAAGTGGGAGAACTTGCACAATTGGTGGCTGACTAAATAGTTTTTTGCCCCACTGTATATAATCAGCGAGCGAGCCACGCCCCTGCAGCAACTCTCTCAATCGCCTGTTTGCCATTTAGGCCCTAACAGGGTCCTCAACCATTGCCCTTAGCTGACGGCAAAACTCAGCATAATTATCCAACAGCGGGTTGAACTGGGTCAGCAGGGGCGTCGCCCAACGTGCCGCTGACCCCGACAAAAGGCTTATCAGAAACCCCACCTTATCCCGGTCAGTGGGGAAGTCCTTGGCCGAAGGCTCATATAAAGCTGGCACTGCCCAAAAAACGCTGGAAATTGAGCCAGCGAGCCATTAAACTTATCCGGCACAGCTACTGGGCATTTGCGGCGGGGCCTGGCTGCTTGCATCTGCGCAAGCTGCGCAGTCAGGAGGGGCATCTGCTGGGCTAACTGTTCATTGTCTGCTCAGAGCTGATCCATGGTCACCCAACGTGGTACGGAGGAGCAAGTTGGAGTTGAGTCGGGAACAAAATGTGATGACCCAGGGCATGGCACAGAGATAACACAAACAGCTGGCAGTTCAAACCGGCCCTTTTAGTGCTCCAAATCTCCCCCAAACAAACCTCAAACAGCCTCTGGTCGCAATTAGTTCAGCCCAGCGCTGTCTACACCAAGGCTGCACGGCAATAAATCCCAACTTTATCTAGCAAAACAAGAACAAAGCAAGGAGTTCAGGGGGCAAAAGATACAGATAATCAGTCCAGAATGCCACACAGGAATGCAAAGATTCTTGGCAAGTTCAAACGTCGGCACACAACACTCCAGGAACTCAGCGTTTGTTCTCAACAAATGCCCCTCCCCATAGCGTCTCCTTAAGTCTTATTCCCCAGGTGTGCCTGGTGAAGCTGGCGGAGCCCTCTCGTGAGTGGCCTCCTCCGTCGGAGCTGATCCCGCCTCCTCTGCACTCTCCAAGCTCTTGCATCAGAAGGGGGTGGTTCATGCTCCTTGGCTGAGCTCTGTTCCTCCCTGCCTGCAGGCCTTGCTAATTCCGAACAGCCTGGCCTGAACTGACTCTGCCCTTCCCCAGTTTCCTCCAAGGCCAACGGAGCTGCCCTCTCACTCGCCATCAGTTCTTGTTCCAGGTCATCTTCCGCCACAGAGTCATGTGCATCTTATAGTGCGAAAAATACGGTAATTGCATCAGTTAAGACAAAAAATACATTCCTTTTTTGGTACATCACCAGAGGATTGTGAAAATCCCCCCTACCCCCAACTAATCAGGTACCAATTCAGGTCTGGGAAGAATATTTTAGAGAGCTATATACAGACCCTGACTATGTAATTAAGGAGAGCCAAATTAGTTTGGACCAAATTCCTTACTGGCCCCCTGTCACACCGGAAGAGATATCCCGGTAGATCGGATCCCTCAAGGCTAATAAGGCACCAGATGCTGACAATGTCCTGCCAGAAATAGTTAAAAAGAACACCAGTTGGTGGGCACCTCTATTAGCATCTCTTATTATTATAGATAAAACGAGCCGTATGCCAAGAGATTGGGGATTAGCAATCATTATACCAATTTACAAAAAGGTTAATAGAAATGACCCAGGCAATTATATTAGTCTTCTGAGTGTTGTTAGTAAATTGTATGCCAACCACCTAAATTATAAATTCCAGGATTGGCTAATTTCAGGGGGGATAATCAAAGACGAACAAGCTGGATTTAGAGAAGGAAGATCAACAGTGGATCATATCTTGGTATTTCACCATCTGGTTCAATACACATATTTAAAAAAATCCTCTCTTTTCATAGCCTTCCTTGATTTTAAGCATGCCTCTGACTCAATATCCACAAACACCCTCTGGGAGAAATTAAAACTCACTGCTATTGATAAACGCCTCCTTTTTTCTCATACAAAAATTGTATGCTAACTCCACCTTGAAAGTGAGGTGTAATCCTCAAGGGACTTTAACCGGCCCAGTAAAGGTACAAAAAGGGGTATGGCAGGGTTGTATTCTATCCCTCTCCCTTTTTAATTTTTATATTTATATAAAAGACCCTGATCGATCTTTTGCAGAACCCTGATCTACATCCTCCTAACTTAGCACAACGTAACATTCCGATACTCCTATATGCTGACAATGCTATTATTTCACAAACTCCCATTGGACTGAAGAGAGCAATTACCGCAACACTAGGATACTGCAGACAGAATAAGTCGGTTCTTAATTTTGACAAATCGAAAATCTTCCTTTTTGCCAAAAGAAAAGGTACTATTCAGTACTCTTGGAGAATAGAAGGACATAATTTACAACAGGTTAGGACATTTAAATACCTTGGGGTGGTTTTCCACTCACAAGGTACATGGAAGGCTCACCTGGATTATACGTTGCAATCAGCCCATAGGTCCTCAAATGCCATTAAACATTTCTTCTACACAGGCGGAGGTCAATTAGTACCTGCTGCCTTAAAACTTTTTGAGGCCAAAACATTGGCGCAAATTCTATATGGAGCACAGGAATCTTCACAAAGAAAGACCCGCTAAAAATCATACAAAGAAATTCCTGCAAGCCATTTTAGCTGCTCCCAAAGGAACACTAAACGCCCAGTTAAGGATTGAAAAAGTTATGCCTCAAATTCAGGTAAGAACCTGGAAGCTGATGATTATCTATTGGCTAAAAATGCATTTCCAGAGGGACTGACCCCGTTAGTGTTGACTGATAACTTCCCCTCCCCCTGAAAACAGGCGATAGACCATAAGCTAGGCTCTTATGGGCTCTCCCCGGTATTTTTAATATCCCTAGGCTTTGACCAAGCTAAGCAAGTAGTCATTAACAGAATAAAAGACATGGAATTCCATTCAGAAATAAATAGGATGCCTCTCCACAATAGGAACAGAATTAAACACGGTGTGTGGGAACCAGCAAGATATTTAAAGGACCTGATCTTCCTGAAACATAGAATAGCATTCTTCAGAGCCAGATTTAACATCCTCCCCTCAGCACTCCTCCAGGGCAGGTGTAAGAAGACCCCAATAGCGGAACGAGTATGTATATGTGGTAAAGGAGAAGTTGAAGATATCACACGTATTATTGTACTGTGAGCTATACAGAATTTATAGGTCAATGTATATTCTCCCCTTATTAGAGAGATTACCAGGGAGGGTAGACAATTTTTATGTAGGCTATCTCCTCCGGGACTCAAACCCGGCTACCACGCGTGCAGTGGCAAAATTCTGTGCTGCTGCAATAACCACAAGGAAAAATTCGGTTACAGAATCAAAGTTGTCTACTTGTGCCTATTTTTTGTACATATCTCTTACAATTTTTAGAGCAAATATATTTACACATATACTTATCTGCTCTTCAATCATGTAAACAAGGGCATGATCCAAACTGTTTGAGTCCATGTATTTTATTACCATGGATGTTATTATTCACTATTATTATTAGTACTATCTTTTAACACTATTGTAAACAGTGAAGATTCTTGTCTATTGCTGGTCTATGACCGTAATAAAGTTGTATCATCATCATCATCATCATCATCATTATTATTATTATTATTATTATTATTATTATTATTATTATTATTATTATTATTATTATTATTATTATTATTTTTTTATTATTTATTAGGCATATTTGAGGACTTGCAGTTTCAATCTTATAGATCTCACACCAAAAATATTTCCCAATTATCAGAAAAACCTTCTTAAGATGTATGATGTTCCGAGTAGTGCAGTTTTTATTATTATTATTATTATTATTATTATTATTATTATTATTATTATTATTATTATTATTCCAAAAAATAGCACCTGAGTAACGTAGCTCAAAATTATGTAAATAAAATAATTTTTAAAATAATGTACCGGAGAGTATTTCCCTATTTTTGATGATGAATAAGTTTCTAAAGGAAAAACGCTAAATATCTCAGCCTTGGTATATTTAAAAATAGCTATTGCAAGTTTTGCGTATTAATACATAAGAGTGTTTTGTTTAGTTCATGTTAATAAATAGTTACTCATATATCTTTAACTGATATGTTTATTTTTAGTGTCATATAGAAGAGATGAAATGTGGTCTGAGCGGTATGAATATGAAAGATTACCACGAGAAAGACTTCCTCCACGTCCTGATGTAAGCAGATTGCTAATATTTATGGGTTTCTCTTTTTAATCTTTTTAGCTGTTGATTAGGAATTTAAATTTATGATCTCAAACTTATGGGGATTACAGTGTACACATGGACGGACATTCAATTAGGAGGCCTACAATGGTTCACAATTAATGCTGTGTTTTATAAAACTTGATTTCATTCCTAATATGTCCTTCTTAATACCTGTGTTGGGCTTTGTAAAATGCTTTTTAATAGAGCTTTTATCTCGATTATGTGAGTCTCTTACTTATCCTAGAATGGACAAGCGAGAAGGAGAAACAAATCTTTATATCCAATCTGTGTCTGCCTTTTTTCCCCCCAAAGCCTTTTTTTTCAATTCACAGCATTCCCTTCCATATCAGTGGATAAAAATCAGTATAGCATCCCCCTCTCCCACCGCTTCTTACACATACACAAAAGTTCCTTTTAAAATTTGAGAAGGAACAGAAATCCTAACTCCACCCATGATCATGATGTGGCCTTGCTCACTTTGCTTCTCCTCATCCACTGTGGTAATTGTTTGTTTATTTGTATCCCGCCTTTATTATTACAAATACCTTAAGGCAGCGGACATATCCAACACACACCTTTCTCCTATTTTCCCCATAATAACAACCCTATGAGGTGGGTTGGACTGAGAGTGACTGGCCCAAAGTCACCCAGTTGGCTTTAATGGCTAAGACGGGACTTGAACGCTGCCTTAAACACTAGACCAAACTGACCTAATTGTCCTTACCAAAAAATTATTAATTGCGGCCTCTTGCCTATCCATGGTTTATTTGTTGGATTCTAATGCAGATGAACTGAGTTTGGCTTTTTTTGCTTTGCTTTGATTTTTTTTTTTTTAAATAAGCTTCCTTTCTCCAAGGCACTGTTTCCAGCTGCCTCAAAATACTACTGCACAGTGTAACCTGTTTTACCAGTGTAAATGTAGGCATCCCTAAGCTGCACAAATACAGGTTCCCTAAGGGTCTGGAGCGGAAGAGAGAAAATAGGGAGGTGGTTGCCTGTACTTTGTTTTTGGTTTGGTTTTTTTAACTGCATAAACTAATCATTTTCTCTTTTTAAATGCAGATTTTCTTATTTCATTGGATAGCTCAGGGAGCAGTCTCAAATTTGTACCACCATTTTTTGTATTCCATTAGAAAGTCTGTTTGTTCAGGATGATGCCAAAAGCAAGTTATTTTGCACAGAAAAAGATTTTTTGTTTTATGTGCTATTATTTTTCCCATATATGCTATTACTTTTTAAAATCCTATTTAGGTCTAAACAGTTACAGCTAGGTAATTTAAAATTTTCTAAACAATTTTCAAATAATGGTAAAGATTTTATAATATGGTAAAGGTAAAGGTTCCCCTGCACATGTGTGCTAGTCGTTTCCGGCTCTAGTTGATACTAAAAGTTGTTACTAAATACTAAATATGGTAGTTGATACTAAACTTGTAGAAAAACAATTAGTTCAAGTATTTGTTCATTTTTTTATGAGCCTAATATAATCTATTGTTCAGTTAAATACACATTTTCAATCTTGTTAAGTTCAGGCTACTTCATCTGCTCTTTAACAAGAGGCATGAACTAAAACAAGATTGTATCTTGATTTCTAATGTATTTACTGGCTTTATTGAAACGCCAATATCCATATTAATCTTTGAGATTTTTATTATTTATAATTTTTAATGATTGGTATTGTGTATAATTTTAGGATGACTACCATCGAGTAGTCAGTTTTGCATCCAAGAAACCACCACTTCCAGAAAGACCTTGTGAAGGAGGCTATAGTAGATATGAATATGGCCATGCTCATGTAGGCTATAGAGACTATGGTGAAGGTCGAGGTTTTGCCCACGAACGAAGAAGTGGACTACCACATAGAATTGTAAGTTTCCCTTTTCTGATGAATATGTGGCTGGAAGCTAAATGTTCCACAATTGTTAGGTACAGCTCTGTGTTACATTAATAGCACTTAAAAATAATTTGGATATTTAAACTTTATACTGTAACTCTATGAACATACTGTACTAAAGCAACCGTGTTTTTGAAATCTTGAAGATTAATGCTTAAAGCTTCCATATCTCTGGAGAAAACATGAGAAGTAGCATTGGGCTTCAGAAGAGGAAGATAATTCATTCACAAATATTGTCTGAAGGCAAATAACAACATTGGATGCATAGCAATCACCAGTCTGTTTTAATGATATATTGGCTATTTCTTGTACAGCAATATGATAAATCAGCCTCTTATTTTTGCATTTAATATTTGTTCAATGGATATTTCTTTTTCCCTTTAAAATACATTAAATTCATTTTAGTGGCATTTTAAATTTCTTTTAACCAATAATTTTTGAAGACATTATTTAAAAAAATTGTTCAATGGTGTTTCACAGTATCTTATTGCTATTAGCTTCTTGAAACTAATTTTTTCTTTATGCTGAAATATTCTATTGTAGGATGATCCAGGATATAGATGGTCAAGAGAAGACCATTCTGATAGTCGGCCACCTGATTATAGGTATTGTTTTTCAATTTAGCTACATAAAGTTCTGAAGTCTCTAGAATAAAAAATGGAAACACAATTTGTGTACATTTAAATTAACTGGTGCTCTGAGATTTGTCTATAGGCACCCAGGAGAATCCAGCAAATTGAAGTCTTCAGTGACAGGTGGTTGCCAAAAAAGCGGGCTAATGAATCCTGAGAACCATTGTCATTTGAAAGATATAGCAAAGCATAGATGAGATATTACATGATTTGAAAGAGGCAAATATATCGGTCTTTTAAATTTGAAAAATATATGTTTGCTTATTGGTTTAATTTCAGTATTAAGTAAGATACCAAAACAAACAAAATTTAAAGCAATGAAATGTTGACATGATGCAGTGAAAGTATACATTTTGGGATATGGGGTATTCCTCACTTAATGGGCTCTCGTTCAGTCGCTGTTCGAACTTATGACAGTGCTGAATGAGTGGTAATTATGAGCAATCCGTGAAGATATGACCATCACAGTACCCCTGCAGTCACATGATCACAATCTGTACACTTAACAAGTCTGGAATTAAAACCATCACACTGTCCACATGTTACATGATCACAATTTCTGACCTTCCCTGCCAGTTTTTCACAAGCAAACAGGAATTCAGCAGTCACAATCACACAAAGTCCTTGTGTAATGACTTGTGATAATGAGGTCATTAATGACTTGCTTAACTATGGCAATCAGGGACTGCCAGGATTGCCATCACTAAGCAATGCAATCTTTACAACCACATTGCTTAGCAAAGGAAATTCTGGTCCTGCTTAGAGTCATTAAGTGGGAACTACCTGTATTCTTTTTAATTTGCTATAGTGATTATGCCTTTGATGTGATATTATTTATTATTTTATTGTGATTGATTTTGTTTTTAATGACCTTTACGCCATCTAATAACATAGGACAGAGAGTGGTGTTAAAATACTACAATAAATGTAAGAGCTCATTCTCTTTTGTAAGAAGTGATAGGATAAAATTCCTCCAAGCCAGTGTGCAGGTCTGATCCATGGTTATTGGAAATGTTTAATTGCAGTTATTTCTGCCCTAAGGGATCCATTCAGCCCTTTAACTTAGCTTTTCAGTTTCTAAAATCAACCTTCAATTGCCTTTTGTTGTTTTCCAAAAAAATTTTTTTTTCTTTTTAATCCTTAAATTTACATTAAACTTATTTTATCCAGGATAGAAAAAAACTTTCCTGGCATGAGTGAACCTGTCTTTGAGAAGGTTCTTAACATCCAGAAAATCAGTAATAAGCAACTCCTAAAAAAGTTAAGAGAGGAAGTAGGTGAATCTGCTATCTGAAGATGCTCAACCATGGCTTAGACAAATGGTTCCCAGAGCTCTCAAACCAGCTGGAGATCAGTATTTGTGGGCAGACTCTGTATGGAACAAACTTATGAGTGATCCTTGTCCTCTCCTTGATCTGGAGAGGAGTTCCAAACAGTCTTCTCTTATTGCTGTGATCATTGCCTCCACTCTCATGGAGCTGTCTTCAGCTTCCCTGGAAGCCCCAGACTTTTTGTTCGGTTGATGTTGAATTATACTCTACATTTTAGTTACAATGAAGATTGCAGATTTGTACTTCTTTGGTTGTTACAGAAACCTCTTCTATTGAATTTCTATATATTGGGATCAGGTATTTGATTATATTACTTTCAGGGTCTATCTTGCTAAGTTGATGCCAGTACTGTGATTGTTTTATTGTTAGCTACAACCTTGGAAAAAGCTTCATGCAAATTACGTTTGTTTCAATGCTGAAGAGCCTCTAGTGTACACTAGAGGTCATTTTTCCTCTATTTACCTTTAATTCAGTGGCTGAATCTGTGTTACTCTCTGGAGGTCATGCACTTAACAACATATACTTGAAAAAGACAGCAATAAGCATTAAATAACTTGGGTTTCAGGTTGCTTTAAATAGTTCCTTTTTATTGCATGCAATAAAATGGTTGTAAAAGCCTAGAGAGGAAGTGAGAACTCTTCAATACATTGAAAAGTACCCCTTCACCTATTTCCTAGCTGTAATGGACAGCCCTAATCTGGATCTACTTAGTGTGGGTTTGCACACTTATTAACTCTATGAGTATCTCTACAGTTTGAAGTTTTATTTATTATCCTTATGTATTTTTCCCTAGTATATTGTGCTTTGATTTAATGGCCAGATGCAATGTTAACTTTGGCTATTTAGTTTTCTAGTGAGTAGAATTTTGTTTTCATTGGATTTAAATTGATCATTATATAAAAGTATGAAATAGTGTGAAACAAAGGAAACCTCATATTTTTTTCCCTGAACAATGACTTCCATAAGGGTAAAACATAATGATTGATAAAAACATAGAGCTGTATCAGGAAATGTTCTGCTTCTTATTGTTTAGTAAATGGGTTTAGACAATTGTTACTACAATCCAAGAAAATATAAAAAAGATTTTCAGTCATAAATATGTATGAGTCCTTTTTTCTTAATGGGAAAATATTTTAAAATGTAAAAAAATGTATTAAAAAATCTTCCAGATTCCTAAAATGAATTAGCAAAGGAACAGTACTTATTTTTGAGACAGCTCAAAAATTGAACTTGCCTCCTACCCTGTAACGCTTTCCATTATACACTTTGTTGATTTTTTTTCCTGCTCGAGTGATTAAGTAATTTTTTTATTTAAAAAATCCTGATTTTCATTGTATCAGTTAGAGAATTGAGAACCTTCTCTAAGGAAAGATTCAGAAGATTAGTCTTTACTTGGCGCTCTTGCTGAATAAATATGTTTTTATCTGTTTATTGCAATGATTTTTAAAGAGATGGCATACGACGGAAACCTATATATCCTCAGTATGCAAGAGATCGCTCGCCACATAAAAGGGACTCCCCTTACTTCAGAGAATCACCGATTGGCCGGAGAGAATCTCCTCACAGCAGATCTGGCTCCAGTGTCAGCAGCAGAAGTTATTCGCCTGATAGAAGCAAAGCCTACACCTTCCATCAGTCCCAGCATAGCAGAAGTATGTCATCTTTACATAAAAGAAATATTTCCCTGCAAGGTAATGTAGGATTAACCATTCAAAAAAGAAAACCCAAAGCCATGAGCTGGAATGGCTATCCTTGCAAACAAAATCTACAGTACTCAAAACCGGAAAAATTCAATCCTTGGCACACCATGTAGATTTACATTTTCTCAAGTGAAAGAATATTTCAAGTAGCAATTTTGCATAGTAATGAGCAAACAAACAAGAAAACCCTTTAATCTTAAAGGACACAAGGCAGGCAGGAAAAGAAGACACAAAGGGAGTGGGAAGGAGAGGAAAAGCAAGTGGTTTCATTATTTATCTTGTCCATACATCATTTCAGTACACACATTTTGTTGGTATGTAATATTTTATTGTGAATTCTCATTTCATTGAGATTTTTTATATTATATCTTTGTTTACAAAGTAAATAAGTCCTGCTTTAAAAATTTATCTAACCCAGCATTTCACATTTCCATATTTTCTTATGCTACTCAAGCCACAGGTTTAATAATTTAAGGATATCCCTGTAAGCATGTTGATGAGATCCAAAGAGTCCTTATCTATCTGAACATGGAAGCATGCAAATAGAATAGAGTAGAGTAGAATAGAATAGAATAGAATAGAATAGAATAGAATAGAATAGAATAGAATAGAATAGAATAGAATAGAATAGAATAGAATAGAATAGTAGAATAGAATAGAATAGAATAAGAATAGAATAGAATTAGAATTAGAATTAGAATTAGAATAGAGCTGGAAGGGACCTTGGAGGTCTTCTAGTCCAACCCCCTGCTCAAGCAGGAGAACCTATACNTGGCCTCTGCCAGCAGTTCGATTCTGAACTGGCTCAAGGTTGACTCAGCCTTCCATCCTTCTGAGGTGGGTAAAATGAGGACCCAGATTGTTGGGGGCAATATGCTAACTCTGTAAACCGCTTAGAGAGGGCTGTAAAGCACTATGAAGCGGTATATAAGTCTAAGTGCTATTGCTATTCCAGGTTGCTTCTCTCTTTGTTTAGTTTCCAACCATTATTTCTTGTCCTGCCCTCTGGTGCTTTGGAGAATAATTTGACCCCCCTCTTCTTTGTGGCAGCCTCTCAAATACTGAAATACTGCTATCATGTCATCCCTAATTCTTCTTTTCTTAGACTAGCCAGACCCAAAACCTGCAGCTGTTCTTCATATGATTTAGTCTCCAGCCTTTGATCATCTTTCCAAAATGTTTTCCATTTATACATTCTTCTTTATCCCTGCCATTTCTTGGTCTCCAAAACTACTTCCAAGAAAATGGGGAAAGTCATCTGGATGATGAAGGAGATGATGCTGGGAAAACAGAAGGAAACATTAATTGATGAAAATAATTTTCCGCTTAAAGGATTTTACATACAAGTGTAATATCCCTTGAGCAGTAGTTCTGTCCCTGGATATCTAGGAAGCAGTCTCTGCATAATGAACCTGTCTTGAGTTAGGAATATAATAAGAATTATGTGAACGTGTTTTTATGATCTGCAGTGAAATTGTTCCTAGAAGTAATACAATGTAGTCACTTGATTTTATTTAGGAAAATACTAAAGATAAGCAATGAAATAATATGACTCTCAAAGCAAAGATACATTAGAACTTTGCGACAGCTTTATTTGAATTGAGTTTGTACATAATTGCTTCACTTACTTAATAATCAGTGTGTTGCATAATTGTATATAATTGCAACCTAATTGGCTAATTCAGGAACATTAAAAATATAAATATCCTTTTAAAAGTAAGTGTTCTTCTAGGTTAACAGAAGATTTTTTTAAATTATGTATTCCACTCCTGTAGGTGGACAGTGTATTCCATTCCTTTCCCCAGAACAATATTTCTCTGAATAGAATGCCTCACAACCCACTCGTGTCAGGAACATGGGTCCCACCATACTACAAACATCCTTTCCTAACTTTTTCTGAGAAGAACTCTGAACTTTATATGTTATTCTTCATCATGGTTATATCTAAACCTTTATAAATTCAGTCACATACCTTATATTCCATCAAAATTGTTAAACAATATACCTATCATAGCTAAAAATTATTGCTGTAGGGTTCAAATTGAGAATTCTAACA
Source organism: Thermophis baileyi (assembly GCA_003457575.1). Taxonomy (NCBI): domain Eukaryota; kingdom Metazoa; phylum Chordata; class Lepidosauria; order Squamata; family Dipsadidae; genus Thermophis; species Thermophis baileyi. The sequence continues at coordinate 533,686 of QLTV01003414.1, forward strand.
GCTTTGTTAAAAGTATTCTGTTATAATTAATGTTTAAATATGTATCCCTTCTCTCCCATTTCTACCCATAAGCTAAGAATCAAAACGTGGGTAAAACAGTGGGCCAAACAACTACTGTATGACTCACCAAAGCTTGTTCTAGCTTCTTGCTTTCCTTGCTTCTAGTTGCAAAGTAGAAAAAGGGCAAAAGGCTATGTATAGCCAGTGAGTGGAGGATGAAAAAGGATTAGGTGTAAGCATTCTAAAACTCGGGCAGCAATATAGAGAAGAAAAATTACTGATTGTCTTGATCTACCCATGACTTCTTATTTCTTTTTGCTGCTTTGGAGCAAAGCTTTTTCTTTTAGTTGTTTGCAAACTGGTAAAAGTCCAAAGCAGTTCAATGAAAGGAATAACATATAAGGTGAATCATGATATACTCTGTGAGATATATACTTGAGGAAAATATGAAGGGAAGGAACCTGGTAGTGCTGAGAGAAAATGAGAACATCTTTTGTGTGTGTGTTTTTTTTCACAAAGCAGCAAAGATTTTTTATAGAAAAACATGAAGCACACATCTAGGAAAGTGAAGATAAGAATTTGGGAAAATTAGGGAAATAGTCTGCAAAGAATCCCCTTCAGCAAAACGTCTGACTTTGTGTGGGCAATGCTTCTTCAGTCTAGATAACGGGTGTCAAACTCGCAGCGTCACGTTGCCATCACGGGACGTTTCACAATGCTTTTTTGCGGAGCTGGGATGGGTGTGGCCTGCTTGTGACGCATCCGGCCCGCGGGCCGCCAGTTTGACACCCCTGGTCTAGATTATTGTACTCTTTAAGTTTCAATGGAAAGGCAGAGGTTCTTCGAGCTGTTCAGTGGATGCAGTATATAAAGTGCCAAATATATCAAACTTCATGCTGGTCACAAAGTGAAAGGGAAACAAATCTTAATTATCAGGAAAATTCCAATTTCCTAGTAATTATACTAGGAAAATAAAAAATAAAAACCCTTTTATTTCTGCATCATACCAATGGTATGCATACTATAGGTTGAAAAATATTGGTCTAACCCAGTGGTTCCCAAAGTGTGGTCTGGGGAATCTGGTGATCCCCAAAACCTTTCAAGGGGTCCACAAAGTCAAATATTTTTAACATTTAAATTTTTAATTTCTAATGCAGCAGATATTGATAGATATAACCCATGTAAACACATGCTCTTTCAATCACTTAAAAGATGAACCTCAATCATTTTTAAGAATGTTAAAGAGCTTCTCAGACCAAAATGTTTTGAGAACCACTAGTCTAATCCATATTCAACACACACAATCTTAGTTGTTTCGTAACATATTTTCAGTCTAACCATAGACTTAGTACTACAAGCTAAAATGTTTTTCTACTCATATTTTTGTATTCTCTTTCCATAAAGAGAGATCTTCAACTCAGAGTTTGAAGACTTCAAGAGATGTATCTCCTTCAGGAGCTACAGCACTATCACCTGCAAAAGTAAGTTTATTAATCTAAATTGTTCTAAATCTTTAGCAGTAAAAATAATTTGAATGGAGAATGTTTTTGCTGCATGCTTCTCTCTTGATTTTGATTTTGTGTATATATTTTAAAGAGTTACATTAAACTAGAGTGCAATGGGGTTTTCAGTTAGTCTCTTCTGTGTCTTGATACACCTGTGTTCTTAGTTTATTTCGGAAAGTTTCTCAGTTTTCTGCAGAAGATTTATTGTTGGGAGAGTTCTGCTGGAAGAATTTAAACATTCTTTATTCAGTACATAGCTTTTGCTGCAGTAATACATTTGAATCTGCTTCAGGATTCTTAAACTGTTCACTAAAATGTTTCTATCTTATTGTATACAACTTCATTTACACGTTGGGATTTTTTTTCATCAGACTTTGGACAAAAGCAGCAGATTATCGGAAAAGGAGCTTGCAGAGGCTGCAAGCCGATGGGCAGCTGAAAAGGCAGAAAAAGTAGAGGCAAGCAGTGTACCTGAAATTTCAGAGTATGACGTGAGTAAAAATAACACTAATAAACATTTATACATGGTCATTTATTTTATTCACTCATTTATATTCTGCCTTTCCTCCTGTAGCTCAGTTCCTTCAGTACTATATGCAATCATGTGAAATAGGTTGAACAGAAAAACAATGAGTAATATATGTTGAATGGATGATGTTTCCTAATTGCTAACCTCACCATATTACTAAATTTGATAATTCTATAGTTATCAACTTAACTTGTGCAAGTCTGTAGTCCAGACCTGGGCATTTTATACTCTGTGGGTCACATCTGGCCTGCGGGTGATTCCAGTACAGCCTGTGGGGATGGGGTATCAGCAGTGCAGGCCAGGGCGGCAGGAGGGGCGGTGCAGGGCGGTGGGGCGGTGGCAGCCCTCCATAATAGTCCCAGTTTCTCATGTGGCCCTTTGGAAAAATTAATCACCCCTGATATAGTATGAACTAATAGTTTAGTAATACAGAATTTTTTATTACTTCTGTAAAACCAATATTTATTGATTACACTTAGCCAGAATTTCTTCCATTTTAACTTTTTAAAAAAGAAATATAAATACACATTTTCAGGGAGTGTATCATGTTGGTGTGATCCACAAAATTCAAAAAATAGTTATATATTCCTAAAGATGCAATAGAATTCAGTTTATGAGATTTATCAAATATTACCCTTAGTTAAGATACTAATGAAGAAAAATTAACTAGCATTGAAATATAAAAAATATAGGCTGTAATGATGTTATATGAAGTTAAAAGTAAGAAAGTAGCCATTCACCACAACAGTAAATAGTGGTATCAGTAATTAGTTAATTCTTGTACTACCTGTACTGAGATAAACTCTCATGTATGAGCTGAACAAACAATCTTCTATTCCCACACAACCCGGATGGCAGATTTGAAAGTCCTAGTTTTTAGTCAATTGGATAATATAATATTTTCCAGGTTAACCAACCATGCAGGTTTGTTTAATATATACAGGTAGTACTTAACTTACAATGGCAATTGGGACCACAATTTCTATTGGCTAAGCAATGTCATAAAATGTAATTACTTAGCAATGGCAGTCCTTGCACTTCCGAATGCCATTGTTAATCAAATCTCACAATTAGGTGAGGCAACTTCCTGCCAGCTTCCCACAACCAAAATTGGTGGGGAAGCTAACAAAAAGTTGCAAATGCCAGGCCATTAGGCAGGTAAGTGGCTACTGCTGAATACGGAAGGGAACAAGAGGGTGTGTGCAAGTGTAGGAAAGGCACAATGAAGGGCAGGGAGAGTGCAAAAGAGGTAATGCAGGCAATCTAAGGAGATGCACAAGTGGCGAGAGTTGGGAGGGATGCATGGGGGTGCAGTGCAAGCCGGGGAGAGTGCACAAAATCATGTGTGGTTGGTGTGACATGAGTGCAGAATGGCTGGGGCAGAATGAATCAGTGGAAGAGACTTACTCTAATAATCTTCAACCTTTCTTGCCAGCTTCCCCATTGACTCTTCTGGGGAAGTCCAACAGGGAAGGTTGCAAGGGGTGATCACAGGGTACTGCTACCGTTTGTAAGTATAAACAAGTTTCCAAGCTCCCAGATTTCGATCACATGACCACAGGTCACGTAGAATTTTGGATCCTTGCCAACTCACTCACACTTACAACTACAGGAGCAATTCAAGCTCAAAGACAACTGTGGAAAAAGTTGGGTCCAACAGGAGGCAGCAAAGGCAGCAAAAAGAGTCTAAAAAGAAGACAGCAAAGGCAATGATCCACTTCTGCTTTGATAGCTGGGTGCAAAAGTGAAAGATTAGTGCAGGGAACTGGGAGAGAAGGCCGCTGGGCAAGCAGTACAATCCTGCTTGGTGACCCGCAAGGCAGGGTGCAGGTTGGCCAAAAGTCAGATGTGGGGGGAGATCAGCAGATGAGAAAATTGGAAGCAGTCCCTTACCTTACTGAGGCTTGGATTTGGGTAGATACTCAGTTCATGACCCATGATCTTGGTTAATGGTTACAACGGCGAACATCATGATTACCATCATAAGTTGCTGCAGTCACATGACATCTTGTTTTATGAACAAACTGACTTATGACAGATTCCAATCCCAGTTGTGGCTGGGCTACCTATTGTTTTGGACTATGTTTTAATGAGAAACAGAAGATGGAACGGTGTCTTTGATGCTGAATGTACTTTCTTTTATTTTCATCCCCATGTAATACAGATGCCTAGCTTTTCAGATCTGATATTCTTCTTATCCTTACATAGCAAAAATGATCTCCTATCAATTTTTCTTAAAGAATCTTGCTTAATTATCTGAGTAAAATGTTTCTTTAGTGTATGATTAGGCTTTTGGCATTTATTTAAAATTTGATTCTCAGAAAGATTGAAAAAAAATCACAGCTAGTTCAAGATCCAGCTTGTCACCAAAATGCAAAGCTGTTCTCCAAAGAGGAAAAATGTGCTTGAAGATTAGACAGTGAGGATTGCACAGCCTTTGTTGAAAAGATCTGGAAATATGGACCTCGTGTTCTTTTCAAATTTCTCATTCTTCTTCCACAGTAACTATATTACTAAAACTGTATGTACTCCTTAATATAATTTGATTTCACTTAATTTGTACTCTTTGCTTTATGCATGTTTAAAATCTGAAAGGTAATATCTTAAAATGTATTTATTTATATCCCGTCTTTATTATTTTTATAAATAACTAATGGCAGCAAACAGCTAATACTTTTTCCTCCTGTTTCCTCCACAAGAGCAACCCTGTGAGATAAGTTGGGCTGAGAGAGAGTGACTGGTTCAAGGTCACCCAGTTAACTTTTGTGGTTAAGATGGGACTAGAACTCCTGGTCTTCCAGTTTCTAGACTGGTGTTTAATCACTAGACCAAACTTTCCAATGTAATACATCTGGTTGCTATCATCAGATCTGAAATATGTACTGTTTACCCAATGATTTGGGTAAACTAGATATTTTGATATCTAGTTTAATGTAAGTATACATACAGATTTCATACATAGAATAAATGTGATTGTTTTTCTAATGTGAACTGTGAGGATTGCTTGAAATACAAGAATGCAGATAACTAATGGCAATTATTTAACTTAACAATATTTCATATAATGGGTTTTAGCCACATAAAATTATTCTTCATTTTTAAAGGCCACATCCTCAGATCCATTATATATAGAACACCATGAAGAAACAGGTGCTAGTATAACAGACAGCAATCAATTATTTGAAGACAACCATCATGTTAGTCGCTCAAAGGCAATTGCTCAAAAGACAAAGGAAATTGAACAAGTAAGCCACACTTTGCTTTTATGAATATTTGTGAGGGTTTTTTTCCCTCCAAATTAACTTTGCTGTACAATTTGACTAAAAGTTTTAACTGATCTTACACAACATAGTTTAAGATGAAATAAATAGCAAATTTATTACAATGATTTAAATTTCTAAAATAAATCTGGAACCTTCTTTTACTACAAAAAGGATTTAATTGCTGCTTTTTTTGTTGTTGTTGTTCTCAAATCAAAATCACACATTCATTGGATTGAGAATATATAAAGGAATGCTTCGTGAGGTTAGCTTGTTTCACTGTCCTAATAAGTGTTCATTTTAGGAAGTATAAGGTTGTATTTTCACTGTAATTTGCAACTTCGTCATGACTATATTTTGGAATGCTATTCAATAATGATTCTCTTATGGATCACTATCTCCAGTGTTACTGTTGGTGAACATCTGTTAACTTTTGTGGTACAATTGAGTAAATGCTGAGAGCAAAACACATTTCTTCACATCTGTATTTAAATTTTTAACTCACCTTCCATCTTTAAATCATCTTACACTGTTTTTAATTTCAATATTTGTTACTGGGAAAGTAGAGTAAATTTCCTATGAAATAGGATTATGCTTTTACAGCATAGCATGCTAACAAGAGTTTAAAAATAAGCTGAGACTGGAGGCAGCTGCTCTTGCTAGTCTATAGAATGAAGCAATATAGATCTAGATTAGTATGTTTAATCCCTTTTATGAAGCTGTAGCAACAACTGCATGGACCTATAGTAAAAATGATTATTCTGAATCTTTCCTAATATGCTGCTTTTTAGATATATTGAGACTGCAACTTTTGCAGCATGGCCAGTATGTCTAAAGAGCAGCATATTGAGAAAAGCAGCTTAGAAAAGAAAGTAACATTTCCAGAAATTTTGAAGAAATGGGGAAAAACACTTTAGGAAAAAATAGTAAGGGGAGAGAAAAATAAAATATTCTTAATTTTTAAACGTGCTTTGATACCACTTTGTTACTTTATAAAATGCAGCTCCATAAGTAAAATTAGAATAATTAAATGCCAAGATTACATTTTAGAGTATACAGCATATCTGTCTATTCATGGATGCTGCTTATTATTGTAGAGCAGGGGTGTCAAACTTGCAGCCCGCGGGCTGGATGCATCACGTGCAGGCCACGCCCACCCCAGCTCCGCGAAGGGAAAAACATTGTGATATGTCACATGACGCCGCAAGTTTGACACCCGTGTTGTAGAGAAAACATTGTAGTGATTCATTGCCTTGCTGGGCTAGAACACTCTTTTTAATCTTCGCTTTCTTCCTTTTTATATTCTCACTAACTTTTATCTTCCTGTTTGGGTAAACCATAGCATTGGGTAAACTATAGCATTCTATTATGCGGAAATTTCTAATTCTGATTTAGAGATTGGGCATGAATCATGACTAGCTAGTTAAATTAAATAAAGCTAAAAAGTTTGTGTATGTAATGTTAGCAGTAAGGAACTGTAAGAAGGAATATACCGTATTAATTCTTCCAAGTAAGATCAAGCTATCTGTAATGATGACTATCTTGCATCCCATACACATAAATCATTAGCAAAATAACAAACTGCTTTTAGCTATTTAAAAATAGGCCTTGAAAAGTTTCATAATACTCAATTGATATTTAATTATTTCATGCTGTTTCTACATTTTGTTGCTTTCTATAATGTGTCAAATATATACCTGTCAGTTTTGCCACCTGTTTCTCAATGTAAATTACATCTTTGCAATTGTGTAAAATTAAGAAATATAGGTTAAACTACCCATGACAAATTTTGAATAACTATTCATTTGTATTTTATTCCTTTTTTTGTTAGTCTGATAGTTGAATTGCTTTGCCACATACCGTATTTTTCGGAGTATAAGGTGCACCGGAGTATAAGACGCACCTTAGTTTTTGGGGAGGAAAATAGGAAAAAAAATCTGCCTACCAGGTATTCATCTAGCTAGCGTCCTTAGTCTGGTCAGCTTCAGCACATTATTTTATCCCCTGGTTAGGGCTTAAAAAAACCTTCTTCGGAGGGAGTAGCAATGAAAAAAGCCTGCAAAGCCCGGAAGATCGTTAGGGCTGGGGGAAAAAAAGCTTCGAAAAAGCTACATTCGGAGTATAAGACGCACCCAAATTTTCAGACTCCTTGGGGGGGGGAGAAAGTGCGTCTTATACTCCGAAAAATATGGTAGGTGTTTTTTTCTGGAAGAAAATGCAGTTTGTAGAATTTTATTAGAATTTTGGAATGAATGTTTTAAAACATCTGTTTCTGTCTCCAGTAAAAAAATGGGATATATTTCCAGGGCTGCACAATGAACTCCACCCAGGCTTAACCCACTATCTCCTTTACATGTGTCTAAATTAAAACTCCTACCTATAAACAGAAAACCAGAATTGGCAATGCATTTCTAGTTAGCAAATAATACTAAGCAAACAGTTTTAAGATAAACCTGCACCCTTCCTGTTTTTGATGGAGAACAATTTTACTATGGAAGTGATTTAGGAAACAGTTTTCAGATAGTTTGTTATTTTTATTGTAATTACTGGAGGGTGGGTCCTTCCTATAGTGAAAAGTGAATTATTCTTTGTTGTATTTTTAAATGTTTATTTTTGCCTTTTTATATTTTACAATCAGTAAAGACATTTTAAGTTAAAAGAGTCATGTCTAACTATGATTTATGCCATTATATGTTTTTTGGCTTATATAAGGAGGAGCAGATCCTTTAAATGTTGTGAAAATCCAGTGACCAATTTCTTGAGGTAGTAATGCTTATATGAATATATTGCTAGAGTTTTACTATAATATAGAAGGGTTGCATATAATTTCATTTCAGTGAGACAGTTGTGGAAAAGCAGTACTCAATTCCAGCACAACTACAATAGTTTCTTTGTTAGTCTCAGTTATACAGATTGATCTGCACAATACAGGTAGTCCTCATCTTACAACCACAATTGAGGTCAAAATTCCAGTTGTTAAGTGAATCACTACAGTTGATAAGTTAGTAACCTGGTTGTTAAATGAATCTGGCTATCCCATTGACTTTGCTTGTCAGAAGGTTGCAAAAGATGATCACATGACCTTGGGACATAGCAACTGTCATAAGTATGAACCAGTTGCCAAGCATCTGAATTTTGATCACATGATCATGGGGATGCTGCAACGGTTGTAACTGTGAAAACCAGTCATAAATCACTTTTTTCAGTGCTGTTGTAACTTTGAACGGTCACTAAGTGAACTGTTGTAAATTAAGGACTATTTGTATTATTATTCAGGTTTAAAATTAGAATTTTTAATAAATGGTTCTTCTCCTATACATGGGTTTCTCTATCTGCTTTCTATTATTTACAAACCTCACTCATCTCTCCTCCCATTCAAAATGGAATAAAAATAATAACTCTTGATCATGATGTATTTTACACAAGAATTCTACACAACTTTCAAAAAATGTTCTTGTATATCAGATAGATTCCCCATCTGTGCCATTGTCCCCTTTTGTATTATTTTGGTGAATGTTGGGATTCTGAATTAATTGGCATCTCTGAGAAAGTTTACATATTTATTTAAAATATTTATATAGCTGCCCATCTCCAACCAAACTCTTGAGTGGCTCTCAATCAAGAATTAAAATAACATAAAAACTGCATTAAAACTCTTAAAACCATAAACATGAAAAACAAACAAAACCCCCTGGCACTATGTCTAGCTTCCAACAGGCAATCATGTCATCCTATCCCAGCACTTGGGGGAAAAATCAGGTCTTCAGTGAAATTCAGAAGGTTAGGAGGGTAGAGGCCTGCCAAATTTCAGGGGGAAGAGTGTTCTGCAAGGCCATGGAAAAGGCACTATAAGGTCCTGCCTTGCCAGTCTTCTCAAGAAAGCAGAACTCTTGAAACAAAAGCCATTTCAAAAGGAAACTTTTATTGGAAGATTGTGACAGCAAGAGATGTAGGTAGGAAGTAACTTTTCCCGCTTGAAACGTTAGATTAAACCATTGCAGAAAGAGCCCCTCCCAAAGTCCAGTACATCATTGAGCCAGTCCCGGTGTGTGAAGATGTTATGGGAAACTCAGACTGAGAAGGTGATAAATGCTGGTCTCCAAGGAAACGCTGCTGCTCTTCTCCAGAGACGAGACAAGGCAGCTGTTCGAGGCACATTCCTTTTCCCCTCCCAAGGTCCCGAAAGTTACAGCAAAGCAAAGCAAGAAATAGAAATAGAAACAGAAACAGAAACCCCATACAGAGATCCCTCTAAGCCTTCCCCCTCCCACCAGAATGACAGCGTCCCTATAGGAATCTATGGGACCTGACAGGCATGCTGCTTAACTCCCATAAGATGGTAATGGTTAAAGGAAGGGATTCAGAGCATGTTCACCCTATATGATCTGTTAGGATGGGTAGATGTCCTTAGGAAAGGCAGTCCTGGAAATAACCTGACATACAAGACTTTATGTGATGACCAGCATCTTGCATCCCGAAAGAAACTGCAAACCAGTGCACCTCACCTAACAGAGGTGCTAACATGGGTAAACCCATCACAATACATGCCACCACATTATGAATCAGAATCCTATGCATGCTTACTTGGCACTTTGATAAGTGAGGTCAACTGCTTTATGGTTAAGATTAGTAAATAGAAGAATTTTTCAATTCCTTGTTGTCGGGGAATTGCACAGCAGGTGTCCAAATGGAGTCAGAGATGCTGACAAGAATTTGTGATTTTATATGCCGTATTTTTCGCACACTTCCCCCCCCCCCAAAAAATTGGGTGGAAATGTCTGTGCGTCTTATAGAGCGAATATTGCGATGGAGGAGGGGTTGGTGCAGCGGCATTTGCCGCCGCCTGTCACTGTTGCTGCCGTTCGCCGCTGCTGGGGAACGCTGGAGCCTTCGCTGCCAAGCAGCTGATCAGCAGTTGGATCGGCCTCCTGGAATACTGCCGATCAGCTGTTCTAGGCGGTGGGGATTGCCGCCACTGCCGTTCACCGCCGCCGCCGCCACAGAGGTGGCGGCAATAGGCAGCAGTGATCGGCAACAAATGGCGGCGACGAACAGCGGTGGCGATCCCCGCTGCCTAGAACAGCTGATTGGCGGTATTCCGGGAGGCTGATCCAACTGCCAATCAGCTGCTCGGCAGCGAAGGCTCCAGAGCAGGGGTGGGTTCTAAAAAATTTTTACTACCGGTTCTGTGGGCGTGGCTTATTTTGTGGGTGTGGCTTGATGGTCATGTGACAGTGGGAGAGGCTTCATGGTCATGTGACTGGGTGGGCGTGGCTTCATGGTCATGTGACTGGGTGGGAGTGGCCAACTCAATGTCACTCACGTCAAGGGGTCCCTCGCCTGGCCCCTCCCCTCCCAGCCATTCGTCACACCCAGCCTCAATGTATCTATAGTAAAAATGATGTTCACCTTTTTTCAACTTTATTATCTACATACTATAGATGTACTTTCATGGACCACTGAAAGGAGGAAATGGCTCACACGCTTTGCCCAAGAGTGTGATAGGCAACAGGCTTTTAAGGGGCTGCCAGAAAGAAGGGGGGGCCAATGTATTTTCCAAAGCACCAGAAGGCAAAACAAGAAGCAATGGATGGAAACTGAACAAAGAGAGAAGCAACCTAAAACTAAGGAGAAACTTTCTGACAGTGAGAACCAATATAGGTGCAGAAATATTTCAGTCATAATTTCACATATAAAATAGCCATTCATGTAATACAACCTGCATATTGTTCAAAACAGTAATTAGTATTATGGCTGATGTTTGACAGCAAGCCGAAAAGTCAAAGATCACCAGAGTGTTTCTTTCTCTGTATACAATACATCACATACCAGGAATAGCATATTAAGCTGGACTTGTGCAACCTGATGTACAAAATAAACATACACATATTTATGCTCTGGACTGTTCTTCCGTTCCTTTCCTTTCTCTCTCTCTCTCTCTCTCTCTCTCTCTCTCTCTCTCTCTCTTTCTGTCTGTCTTTCTTTCTTTCTTCTGTCTCTGTCTCTTTTTTTCTTTCTTTCTTTCTAAATCACTCTAAGGTTTGATGAAAGCAGTCACAAGCTTAGGGTGAATTAAGTCTTTCTCCAAAACTTAAACCAGGATTCCAACAAAAACCTCTAGGTCAGCATCAAACAAGGGATGGAAGGCAAGCCAGGCTAGGAGGCATTAGAATAATTTCAGGCAAGTTCAAGCCTCTGTTAAGAGATACCTGCGTTCTCTCACTCCCATCCTTCCTCTTTTTCTTTTTCTTTTTTTCTTTCTCTTTTTCTTTCTCTCTTTCTTTCTTCTCTTTCTTTTTTTCTCCCTCTCTTTCTCCTTTTCTCCCTTCCTGTGAAGAACCGCAGAAGGTCTTTGGTAGGAGGAAGAAAAGCCAGATGTTTTGAAAAACAGTGCACGTGGGGACTCCTGGAAGGGGCAGAGGAAGGTAAGATCACGAGCCGGGGGGGTGCAGCAAGCTGGGGGGGGGCTAGTGTGACTTACCTGTAGGCAGGAGGCAGCAGCTCAGTTGGGGCGCAGGGCAGGCACCACGTGGGAAGGCAGCTTAGGCAAGCAAGCTGCCCTGGAGATGAGGACGAAAAGGAAGTGACTGGGCGGGACGGCAATACTAAAAAAAAAAAGCTGCGCATGCGCAGAAGCAAAAAACAAGATGGCAGTGCCTACGGCGCTGCGGAGAGAACTGGTTCGGGGGCATGGCAGGCCTGGGTTGCTGCCGGTTCCAGCGACCCAGGCCACCAAGTTACGGTTCTATAGAACCGGTCCGAACCAGTAGGAACCCACCTCTGCTCCAGTGTTCCCTGGCGGAGTTAGCCGACACAGAGGAGGCAGGCTGTTTGCTGTTTGCTGCAAGGACGCTAGCCAGATGAATAGCAGATGGATGCTGGGGGACAGAGACAGGTTTTTTTTCTCGTTTTTCTCCTCTAAAGCTAATGTGCGTCTTATGGTCCGGTGGGTTTTATAGTGCGAAAAATACGGTAAATAAATATATTTACAGTAAAAAGAGAGGCAAATAGCATCGTTAGGTAAATCAACACAGCAGGAACATCATCAGGTAAATCACAGAGCATACAGGGCACACAGGGCAAAAGGCGGGAAACAACAAGACTCCCCCTTTACTCTCACAGCAACTAATTACAACTGTGATTCCCTCATGCAGTGGCCAGCTCTCTTTAACCAATTAGCTGTGTGTTCTTACTCAATGTCCAACCCTTTACTACTCCAGCTATTAAATTTTAAATTTCTTAACACTTGTTTGAAATCTTAGAAAACATGCATAATGAGAGGCACGAAAACCAGGTCCACAACGTGAAGGTCTAATTAAAATGGTTTATTACTAAACAGCCTATGAACAGGAATCTTCTCTACTAATGGTTAGTACCTCCTTGGAGTTAGTTAAGTGTCAACAGAATTCAAGGGAGAGTTGGACTTAGTCTGCTTGTGGCTATGTGGGGAATCTAGGCTGTTCCGTCTTTTATTTCCATCCCCAGGTTCTACCACTCCATCTCCTACACATAAACACATTTTTCTTCATTCCAGAAAATGGAAATATAAACTTATACCATTTTTGATAAGATCTATAAATCTAGCTTTAGTTCAGTTTGGGGTAGATACTGTAATGTATTTCATTGCATGCATTTCTAAAACTCATTTTTTAGGTATACCGACAGGATTGTGAAACTTTTGGTGCTGTGGTGAAGATGCTGATTGAAAAAGACCCTGCATTAGAAAAACCTGTTCAGTTTTCTTTGAGACAAAATTTGCATGAGATTGGTGAGCGATGTGTTGAAGAACTTAAACACTTCATTGCAGAATATGATTCTACGAGTCAAGAATTTGAAGAAACATAAGATAAATTATGGGTTACTCATATATAAAGGCTACCTGATTCGTGGATGCTAATCTTCTAAATTTGTTCATCATGCATTTGATCTCTTCATAAATTTGAATTAATTGCAAAACAACAATATCATTTACTTAGTTGATTCCGTTTGGAAAATATATTGAATATATAAAGTTCAGTTCATGTCAGCCATATTTTGAAAATCTTTAACAAAAAGCTGTTCCAATTATTGAAACAGGTTGCTGAGTATGACAGACCATTTTGTAATTTTATTGATATTGATGAATGTATATAAAATAAATGTGCATCTGTATTTATATAAATTTTACATATGTGTTGCCTTTAATTAGAGTAGCTTTATAAATTTGATTGGAAACCATTGTTAGGACAGTTCCATTAAGCTAGTTGTTTAAGCTTAGTGATTTTCTAAGTTCAAATAGCCTGTATAATTAAACTCCTTCAGAGTTAGTATCAAAATTTGCATTTTTTTGAAAGCTTTGTACAGTTGTATAAACAATATTTGTCTTTAATAGTAATGGAAAATATATATTCTTATTCTCTTCTGCAGTTTCTGTAATTTCCACTACACTCTGGGATATTATTTTTAGAAATGGGTCTAGTGAAGGCAGCGCAAGTGTTTTCAAAGTATGAGAAGTGTGTAATTCATCATTTCACAAATGGTACAGTAATTCAGACAAGATACTTCCCATAATTGTGGGGTAGAAGAGTAAGTAAGTGCATAATTGCAATTCAGTAGTTAAGCTTTATCCAACATCACTTTGTTATATTCATCTGTTACAATTAGAGAGTAGGCTACTTGAAAGGATTCTTCCCAGAATTGCAACAAGGTTGGTTACATTCACATATCATACTTGATAAAATGATTAACTGCCTCATGGGCAGCAGGATTATTTATTACAGTTGTCACTGTTCAAGTGTACTTTCCACATGTAATATACAGAACAATTTTGGTCCTGTAAATTCAAGTGTTGTTTACCCATGATTAGGTGTAAGATTATTTAATCCTAAAGTAACAAACAGTAACAGTTTCCTCTGTTTAAACAGATGGATAATTTGGAAGCAATACTTCTTGTATTCATAGGAATGGAGCGAAACATGGTAGTGTGTGTTTGTTGTTTAAACCCATAAAAATGAATAAACATACAGGTATGCTTCTGAACACTTCAATCTGTCCCTCAGTTTGCCTCAGCTACTATGACCAGTGAAAGGGACTGTGAAAGTTTTAACTGAAAGCAGCTAGAACGTACTGTATTACATTTCAATGTTCTAACCTACACACAGATATTGAGAAAAATATGGAAATAAACCAAATTTATAAATTATGAAAAATTACAATTACAGAAAGCCAGTTATTAGAAACTGAGTTAAAGAATTGATCTCACTGACTAAATAGCAAATAAAATTCAGCAAAAGCCAGTAGAAAATTATATCACTTGCATGCTGATGGAACCTGAGACTACTTAAGATAGGTTCAATAAACAAATCCATATCATACTAAGCAAAGAAGCTACAAATGTAGATTTGAATTCAGTGGACCATTAACCATTCTTAGTAGAAAGCATGGTATAATTTTATTTAGTTGATCTTAGAAATAACATTCGGCCAATTGTGAAAACATTTACTTTTTTGGTTGTTAGATTATTAAATCGCCCAATATATTCTTCTATCAAGGTAGGGTGAGATTAACTCACTCTTCAGAATGGCTCATCAGCCTTTATGTACTGCTACTTAACCAAGCAGGATATAACAATGTCTCCTGTACAAATCACAATTAACAAAACAATGTTATCTATTTTAGGTTTAGAACCTAGCATTGAAATTTAGCTTAAAGTATAATGTTTAGTTCAATTTATACATGCCAGTTTTACTTGTTTAATTTACACAATTTAAAGTTTATTAACCCATAAATAATTCTTTAATACTGTGAACATCGCTGAAACATTATTTACACCATGCAAACAGAGCTTTACTATCCAAAATTAAACATTTCACTATAAATGTATGAATATTTAACAAAATCCTGCCTAAACCAAACCTTTTAACAAAATTATTTGTCTATTTTAAACAAATGCCTTGCAATTCAGGAATATAAAAATAGTCAGATAAATCTTAATTTTACAATATATACATTAATTGCACTAAGTTATGAATACAGGAAACTGTAAAATACATTATCAATCTGTTAACTCTTAATTGCTGCTCATATTACATTTGAAACTTGAGATACTGTTCCGAATATAGAGGATTCTCTCATATTTTCATAAGTTTTTAATTTAAGCAAATTCAGTGACATCTGATTAATTTTGAAAGCAGGAATTATTAGCTCACATCACTTTAGTTTTTACAAACCGTAGATTATATTAAGCAAAATTTACCTGAGATTCACTGAAGATAAAAGAATAGTCAATTTGATAAGCAGTTTAATGTCCAGCACAGAACCAGATAATTGTTGCTTGGTATCAAAATGGTTAGGTTACATATAAGGTTAGGTTACATATAAGATAAAGCAAATGCAAAAATCAAATTATTTGCACATAACATTAAATGGGCAATCGTTACCGTCTATGGTCATATTTCCTCAGAGAGTAATAGTCTCTCTGAAGCTTCATGCTATGAATAGGACCACCATTTTTCTTTTTGAAGAGACTCATTAAATTGGACAGCTTGCTTTTGCCAGAAGCTTGAATTGATCCTTTGGAAAATGTATTCCTTTTATAAAATATTGCATTTCTCCCTTCAAAACAGAAACTTTTGAAATTAGGCCAGGATCTATATAAAATCGTAATTCTTCATACTGCCCATCGCTGTGTGGAAAGTTTCCATCATCCCTATAGCCATGTTAACAGAGTTGATGGGAACAAGAATCCAATAAAATCCAAAGTACAGACTCATCTCTGATTTAGTATTATATCCATAAACAAGGAAGACTGTCCCGAGCCTGACATTCATATACTCTTCATATAGTCAGAGGGACAATTTCTAATGTTTATTTTCCCTGAATCTCAAGTTCTATGCAAACCAGAATAGTTCTAAACAAGTTAATATCAAAGGTTTATTTATTTATTTTTATGTAGTGTCTAAACTGCTTTCAAAGCCTTGACGAAGAACACAAACTTTTTCCATGTTACAGACTTCATTGACATTTAGATACACAAGATTTGAAACACAGTGTAGGCACAAAGTTTATAGGCAGTACATTTTAGGAAATTATACAGTTTTTGCCTTTGTGCGCTTTCCTTTTTTCAGATTTTGTTATCTGTCTAAATTGAGTAGTAGGAAGTTCAGCACTTGGACTAGAAACAAAATCTGCATAGCAGCGATATCTCACAGATCTTGGCTGTGGAATGGGTTGTCCTAAGAAATATCCTTCCTCTTCAGAATCTGAAGATGATGAAGATGAGCACCAAGCTTCTTCGTCCTCACCCAAAAATCCAAAAAACTGATCTCTTGGTTTCCCCATTGCATAGTCAGGCACAATATGATTATATTGGCTGAAAAAAGTGGGAGTATATGCCCGAACTGCCTGAGGATTTTTATTCTGAATAAATGCATCATAATCCTGAGGGGAATAAAAATTAAGCCTTTCTTTTGGAAAAGGTTTTCTTTCTGCAACCAGATGAAGTGCATTGTCAGATCGAGACACTCTGCTCCTTCGATGATGTCTCTTTCCATGGTCTTCAAACTGATAAACACGTCTGTGAGTCCTTTCACTCATAGGAGGTTGATGAATATCAAGATTGTCATAGTTTCCATTATCAATGACATCTGAAAATTTTACTTGCTGAGGCCTAGTCTGTGATTTGGATTTTCTCAGTACTGGCACATGCATAGACTTTTCTTCTGGCAGTGTCTCAGCCTGACATAATTCAGAACTTACACTTTTCAAAGACTCAGTGCTTCTATAAAGCATTGATGAATTCAAAGTTCCCATGTTGCTCATTTTCTCACAATCATCCGCCTCTAGCTCCTGGTAGGTTTCAAAGGAGTACAGAGAAGGTCTTGGTTTGATTTCATCAATTGAAGCACCTAAGAATGAAAAGAAAAAAGTAATTTTGGTTGGAAAATTTATTTCATCCAGTTAAATTCTAAAAACCTAATTTAAGTTTATATTTAAAAGCCACATTTGGATTTTGAATGTGGAATGTGTGAATTATCTACAGTTGCAAGAAAAAGTATGTGAACCCCTTGGGATTACGTGGAGTTTTGCATGAATTGGTCATAAAATGTGCTCTGAACGTCATCTAAGTCACAACAATAGAAAAAAACAGTCTGCTTAAAATAATACTACACAAATATTAGATGTTGCCATGGTTTAATTGAACATAACGTAAACATTCACAGTGCAGGGAGGAAAAAGTATGTGAGCCCCTAGCCTAATGACTTCTCCAAGAGCTAATTGGAGCCAGGAGTGAGCCAACCTTGACTCCAATCAGTGTGATGAGATTGGATGTGTTGCTGACAGCTGTCCTGCCCTTTAAAAACACACACCTGGTTTGGGTTTACTGGTTTCAAGAAGCACTGTCTGATGTGAACCATGCCTCGCAGAAAAGAGCTCTCAGAAGACCTACGATCAAGA
>QLTV01003414.1:552127-563059 GCA_003457575.1 Thermophis baileyi
GGTTCACATACTTTTTCCTCCCTGCACTGTGAATGTTTACATGTTATGTTCAATTAAACCATGGCAACATCTAATGTTTGTGTAGTATTATTTTAGGCAGACTGTGTTTTTCTATTGTTGTGACTTAGATGATGTTCAGAGCACATTTTATGAGCAATTTATGCAAAACTCCACGTAACCCCAAGGGGTTCACATACTTTTTCTTGCAACTGTATTCAAATTTTCCTTCATCAAACACACTGCAAGGGGAACAAAACAACAGTATAATGTATCAGATTTCTGAATTATTTCAGTCACAACTAACTTGGTGATACAATCAACCGCATGCATATTTCAAAATAAAATGAGTTGCCTTTCCCAGTAGCTATAGATGTTAAACAAAACTGACAATAAAATAACTTGATTATAACTTGAAATAACTTGATTATTAGTGATATTTGAAATTGCTGGTTTCAAAGCAGGTCTCTTAAGGAAACCACCTCTTTTAACATAGGCAAAACGCGCCCTTCCGTCGCGATGCGAACCGATAGAGAAGGTAAGTGGAACCCACCCCTGAATTATATCCATAAAGTGTTCAACTAAAAATGTTCATTGATCTAATCATACATAAGGGGTTCAAGAGGGAAGCTTCTACTCCATTGCCTACTCTGACCCCTGTTGGAGAACATGGTTTTGTTAATTTATGTAATTATCAAATTTCTATACTGCCATCTCAAGTGACTTTCACAGGTAGTTCCTAATTGACAACCACATCATTAAGTGATGCAAATAATCCGATTTCCTCCATTGACTTTGTCATAAGCCCCTGAGAAGGCTGCAAATGATCACATGACCCCAGGATGCTGCAACCATAGTAAATACATGCTGGTTGCCAAGTGTTCAAATTTTAATCACATGTACGCCAGGACATTGCAATGTTGTTAAATGCAGGGACTGGGTGTAAGTTACTTTTTTTTTTACTGCTATTGTAACTTTGAAGGTCACCAATGATCTTAAGTCAAGAACTTGTACAAGGTGATAAACAAGCAAAAGATAAATTCATAAGCACTTAAATTCCATTATAAAATACATGAGGCCCTGAACAGGCTTTCAAGAGGAGCATCCATGCAAGTAAAAGTTAATATGTAAACCCAGAACACTGGTAAGACTCAAGCTTTATGGTATGAAAATTAATTGTACATGTATCACAAATGCTTATTGAATGAACCATAAATCATAGTTTTTAGCTGCTTTACCTGTGATGTTAGATAAAGCAAGGAAATCCATTGAGTCTCGAACACACTGCTCTTGTTTCAGACTTGACAAACATTCCAATGAATTATTATACCTTTGCTTTTGGTTATGTTTGTATCTTGTGCCATGTCCCATGTCTAATTCTTGGATTTTCCTACTACTAGCAGGTCCTGGGTGGCTACCATATGCAGAATCACCCAGGCCATCTTGGGATTGTGCCCAATACATATTTGCCTGGTATTTCTTACTTGCTAAGCTTTGATTATTTTTCTTCAATTCTGATCTCCCTTTAGCCACATTTTCACAAATCCACTGATCATTTGATCTAGCATTGGCTTCCACTGGCTGCTGAAATAGATTTTTATCAACAAATTTGAGGCGCAACTGAGTCATATAATCTTCATGCTCAGCCCATTCTTCTGGATCATCAGGAATTTCATCTCCCCTTACTTTCCAGAGTTCTTTGTCAACAAAGTTTACTTCTTGCCTTGAAAGACTTAAATCATCCGGTTTCCGTGAAAGATTATCATCCGCTGTGCTTGAAAGACCAGGGAATTTGTAATTCATTGCTGGAGACAACAGGAGAGATTGCCTGCACTGATCTGCTGATCGACTGCTTTTTCCCATACGAATGCTTCTTCTGGAGTCTCTCGAGCGAGCAGACTGGAAAGCAGAATCAGAAGAATCTGAAGCATGAACATCCTCTCCCAGACTACATGATTTAGAACAAAAAATCTGTCCTTGCTTGGGAAGAAAAGGGCAACCAAGTAGTGAAACTTTGCAATGAGCACAAGAAAAGCAAGTTTCTGTAGCATGCCAGTGTTGTCCATCATAAGTCATTTGAGCGTGATCAACCCCTGTTAAGACAAGATTTGTGTATAAATTTGTTTGCTAAGATTCTTATAACACTTTTCTTTCTCATTAGATAATAACACACATTAATATGTTATTTAATTTAGTTAATATATTATTTACTAAGACTTGAGATTGAGTCTATTTACATTATATTGGTGCAAAAAAAATTGTAAACTAAACTACATGCCATGGCATAAAGCTCTATTTCCATTATGAATAAGTAAAGCAGTCTACAGATATTCATCTATCATTTTGTTTTTAAAATACAGTAAAATAAAGGATTAATGTTTAGCCTTAGGTAACTAATATCCAGAGAGAACTAGATAAAAGACAATCTAATAAATAGTTCTGCGCATAGACATGAACCAGAATAGTATATTAGTCAAATTACATTAACATAGCATGGCTAAAAAAAGACTGTCCAATTAGAAGAATTAATTAATTTTTATTTATTCATTCATTCAATTTGTATAGCTAACCATCTATCATGACTATGCTACCCACAATAATTAAAAACAACAGCAAAAATAAAAAATATGAAAAACTATACCACCATACTAAAATGTCTATTAAAACAATTTGCTGATAGCCTGCATTTACAGAATTAGTCTCATTTTCCTTGAAGTTTTTGTTGAAGTATGATAACGTTGGCATCAACAGGAAACAATTCTGGGCCTGAAATGATGTTCTCATCTAGATAATAATTTTAAAATAATAGGCATAATCCTAAGGACCTCAGGTTCTACAAATAAGCTAAAAGCCAATTATCAGTTGAGTCATGACAGCCATTCAAAAGGAAGTCATTTAACTTGTTCATCAGGTTGAAAACATGATTTTGTAACTAGCTTCAACAAATTATTTTTTGCCAGTCAAGATGCAAGCTTACTGTAAGGTCCGGCCTCTCCCCCTTATTCAAGAAAGTAAAGACTCTTGAAACTTGGAATTTCAAAACCTTTTATTGAAAAGGGGTGATAGGACGAAATCAAAGCAGGCTCTGAGGGCCCTCAGGCAATACAGTTAAAAGAAATTAGAAACCCCTCCCAGCAGTCCAGTGTGGATTCAGCCAATCCGCAGGTGTGAAGATGTTATTGTACCGGCCACTCTGAGAAAGTGATAAGAGAACTTTCTCAGGGTCATCTTCTGCTGTCTTTCCGGTGATGCAACCCACATGACCCACCCTCCCCTTACATTCCCCAAAAGGTGAGAAATTTCCAGGCCACTTAGGCGCCAGGGTAACGGTTATAAATCAGGCTAAAGGTTATAAATGAATGCAATGCAGGATATAGGATACATAAGGGTGAAAGCAATAAGTAATGAAACAATTCCAAATTCCCCCCCCCTTCCCTTGAAGAATGGCAGATATACGGATCTGCCACTTACCTATATGTTCCCCACAAGTCTCACAATATTCTGCATAAAGAGACTCAAAGCAGCCACAGCAGAATGGGCGTCCGGCCTTCATAATATACCTCTGTCCTCCAAGGATGGTTTCACACTCAAGGCAACAGAAGTGTTTCATGTGCCAATGACGACCTTCTGCTTCTGTACATTCATCAGCAAAAATGATCTAGGGTAGGTGGGGAGGAAATAGTTTAGATTTTAGGAGTTTCTCTTATTTCTCACTCTTTTGGGGGGATAATGACTTATCTTTAAACAATAAAACAGTGGAGATAAAACAGTTTACTGGTAGTCCTCAACTTACAACCAGTTGCTTAGTGACCATTCAACATTACAACCTATCTGAAAAGGGGGTTTGCAACCTGGCTCCAAATTTCCAACAGTCAGAAGTCCCCCACGGTCACATTACTGCACTTCAGGTACTCACAACATGGCCACATTTATAGCTGTATGCAACATCTTATGGTCATGTGACTACATTTTACAATGGTTTTGCAAAAATGGCATTTAATTCCAGATTTTGGTCGTATTTGGCCATACTGAATAATGGGTTTACTTAATGACCACAGCATTTGCTTAATGATCATGGCATTTGTTTTATGACCACTGTATTCACGTAAACCACTTCAAAAAATTTGCAAAACCAGGTTGGTCACGTGATGACCCATTTTACAACTGTTATTTATTTATTTATTTATTTTATTTATTTGTTTGTTTGTCAAACATGTACAAGATAGCAGGTATAGGTATAAACATAAACATAAGGTGAATACAGATAGATGAGGACAATAGGACAGTAGGACAGGGACGGTAGGCACGCTGGTGCGCTTATGCACGCCCCTTACCATGACTTACAACAAGCTCCATTACAGTCATAATTCAAGGATTATCTGTGTAAATAAGGTATTCAGTTCAGAGATTCCAAAGGATCTTTAAAATCTTGTTGAAAATAACAATGAAAATTAATACAAGTAGAATATATTAACAATATACTTGATCACTAGTGTACCACTTCTACTTTGTCTACTTACTGATATTCTACCATTTTGAACTCTTTCCTCTTCTTTCTTCTTTATTTTCTTTTTTTTTAATTAAAATAAAAAAGGGGAGAGGGGCAAAACTCACACATAAGACTATCTGCCATATACAACCCAACAGTATTCTTGCAAGTAACATTTCTTCCATTTAATTATTACTTTTACTAGAAAGCAATGCATAACAAAGTATGTGAAATTTAGTTTTTAAGTGATTTGGGGAATCATTTTTGTCCCAAAGAGTATGTGTGATGATATCAAAGGATAAGTCATATCCAAATGCACTCACAATTGTTCCTTCCAAGCTACTTAGCAATTGAAGCAGCGTTGGGAACCTGTGGACAAGACTTTTCCCTTTGAGCAGCAGCAATTTTTGGTGCAGGTAGCAATTAGGAAACAAATGCTGACAAGGTACAGTATGTTAAAAGAGAGAAATAATTATGTCACACTACTTCAATAGTATAAATGGTTTTCCAGTCACCCAATGGTAAAGGTAATGGCCAATGAATATCAAGAACTATGGTCAATTAAAAAAAAAAAACCTTTTTACAACTCTGTAGTCCCTATTCAGGGCAGAGTGTGGGCGACTGAATGGAGCGGAGCGTTTACTGTCTGGATGACCTTCCTGCCACCCATGTGGAGTTTGCAGCAGATATTTTTCCTTTGCGCTCTAAGAGAGAAACATCTGTCTGTCCGCCCTGGAAGCCATCTTTTTCGTTGGAGCTTCAGAGCTGCCACATTTAGTGCCTGGGAAAACGGGAGGGGGGATTGCAAGGAGTGGTGGTGGATTAGCCATAACAACATTCCTTTCTCTGGGAGTCAAGGGCATTCGGCCTGCACCTGGATGGGAGTGACTGGGGGCTGTCTCCAGTTGGGACGGTGAATTGATTGGACCATGTGATGGACTTATGGGTACAGGGGATGGATCTTTGACTTTCTTTTGGGTGGGGAAAACCCAGAACTCTCAGATTTGGGTTTTCCCAAATGTTCCAGTATGACATCTCTAATAAAATGGAACTTTGAGGAACTTCAAGCCTCGGAGTCTTCTTTCGTTGGGGGTGTTACTTGGAACCCTGACTACCTAGGATTGAATTCTCAACCTTCTGAGTGGGAGGTGAGAGTCTTCACACTAGGCCACCATGCCGGTCATAGTCAATACGATATAAATTATATGTTATATTAGGTTCAGTGCATTTTGCTAAGAATTATTAGAATCAGGTTTCATAAGAAAAGAATTAGAAAGCCAGTTTGGTCTAGTGATTAAGACACAGAGCTAGAAAGCAGGAGACCGTGAATTCAAGTCTCGCCTTGGCTATAAAAGCCAGCTGGGTAACCTTGGGCTTGTCACTCTCTCTCAGCCAAAGTCATTGACAAGGTTGTTATTGTGCAGAAATAGGAGGAGGATGTGTTGGATGTGTTTACCACCTTGAGTTATTTGTAATAATAATAAAACCAGGATATAAAATAAGTAAAAATAAATTATTCTGATTATTTAAACATCTTGAAGCATAACTTCTATGCAGAGATAAGCCCAAATATTGGATATGTTCCCAATCCATGTATTTTACTTGAAAAACAGTTTCCTGTTTGAGCTAAAATTTGTGTTTGATTTACTTTTAAGGTACCAACTTATTTTAGTATCAAAGTATATTCCCACAACTTGGTTAGCCATTTTTCCATTGAAGGGTTCAGACATTTCCAGATAATATCCTTGCAGCAATTATCATAAAAATCTACATATATTTTGAGGGGATATATAGTTTGATAGTTTAATAAGAATAGTTTAGGCTAAAATGAATCTTAAGGTTTTAAGAATTGTTTCATTCTGAATCCTTTTACAGAATTGAGTTGTACGGCATTAAAGCTTAATGCCAAATATGAGAAACAAATGACCACATTTGCTCATCAGATTTCCACTAATTTTTTAAAGATAAACTATCCTGTTGAGCAATCAAAACTGAAATAAATGATCAAACATATTATTTTCTCTGAGTATAATGTTCTGAATAAATTTAATGATGATCTTCTATTACAATTCCCATTATTGCATTTCTATTGTGTATTCTAATTTTGTATCCATTTCATTATATAATCTTTGACTTGTTAAGGGCTTGAGTCTTCAAGAAAATTCTGTAAATAAGACCCAACAAATGTTCCAAGTATTATAAAATTTACAAATTTAGTCAAATCTCCCACTATTCCCACATTTCTGCAATTAGATTCCAATATTTCTGAAGGCTATAGAAGAAAATTTTGCAGATCACACTCAGGTGCCTGTGTAATAAATGCTATGTTAACTTCAATTCCATCTTAAGGTTCGTGAGAATGTGAGATTTACCTCATCACATGCTGAACATCGTGGCTTGAGCAGTTCAGCATGGTGTCTACCACAATGAATTTTTCCATCTTGGAAGAAATAGATTAGGTCAACAAGAAGTTCATTGCATGTAAAACATACAAAACAGGATGGGTGCCAGCATGTTCCAGGCCCAGCTCTTGAAGCAAATACTGCAACTTCACCTCCATTTACTTTTGTACCACACTGGAAATAAAAACAGGGATTTAAGTATTTTTTTTCCATGTATCCATCTAGATAAACCTACACACATGCATTTTAATTTTCATACATATACAACTTATCCAGGGGTGGGTTCTAACTTACCTCGCTGCCGGTTCACTTCCTCCTGTGCCACATGGCCGGGCGCGCGTTGCGTGGGTGCACATGCGCAGTGCTGAAAATCCAACTTCTGCGCATGCGCAGAAGCAAAAAACAAGATGGGGGCGTGTCTAGCCGGCCATCGCTGCCGGTTCAGCTAGCGGGGGAAAATTCCTGCTACCGGTTCTAAAGAACCGGTCCGAACCGGCAGGAACCCACCTCTGAACTTATCAGAATGGGACCTCACTTCTGTGAGGAAAGGACAAACCAGGACACTAAAGGAGCACATGCCGTTACTATTAGGATCTTCCTTGATACAAGGTTACTGACTCTCATATTAACTGTCAGTAACATAATTTCTTAGACACTTCCTTTGAGCATTCCATTGTGTTAAGCATGCATGCACACTTATACTGATTCATCAACATCCTCTAATCAAATCTTTATTATCCCCATGATTTACCTTGGTATTTATCAGATTTATCTTGATCAATATTTTATACATATTGTTATATCGGAAAGAACAAAATAGGTATTATAAGCCAACAAATGCTGTTGGATCAGTTTTCAACCTAAAAGGTTTGAACTCATGTTTTATTTAAATGTGTTTTATTCCATGTTCATCAGTACCTGAATTTCACAGAATTACAGAATTCTATTTTAATAATAGCAATGTTACCTGTTCACAAAGTGCATGCATTATTGCTCTAGGGAGTAATTTGACTGAGCCTCGCCCCAGTGCTTCTTTTTTACGTTGTGCACTAAATATTTGAAGTTCTTTCTTCTCTTCTTCACTTAAAGACTGGCAGTATCGCACCTTCAACAAAAGCCAATAACATGTTTAGAATCTACACAAGTTCTATTTGGAATTGACATGCATGAATAGGTGTACATATACCTTTTTGGAAACAAAGATTTGTGTCAGATTTAGACATAAAAAAGAATTGCATGCACAGCTAATTTTCTTTTTATACTTTCACCACAATGTAATAATCTGTCTCAACCATTGGAGCTGCTACAATGACATGAAGTGTTATTGCTATCTCTGCATTTCTACCCTGGATACTGACATATTTTAAAGATTAAGGTTTTTCTGCATTTGGTTTTACTAATTTATGGATATAAGATAAATTTCTATAGCATACAAGTATAGAATGGAGAAGCAAATTATTCCTTTCATGCTTTATGAGAAGGAAGAGAGGAGAAGTGGCACCACAGGGTTTTGGTGCAGTTTCCATCCACAGCAGGCATGAGATCACTGATGGCTTTAATTACAAAATCATTTTCTAAACCCAGCCTGTCCAAATTAAACTTTGCTGTTTGAATCTAATTGTATTAGTGAAGTAGGTACATTTTTTTCAAATAGTTTTCAAAGAATTGAGCTATATGGTAAATATCTGCCTACATCTTGCATTCCAGAATATATAATGATAAAAACTAGGCTTTTGATTTTCTAAGACTATCTAACTGATGTATCTCTTATTAGATACTTCTATTTTGTCTAGGAGGAATCATTCAGGCACTCATGATGATTTAAACTTATTCATCCAATAGCAGAAAAAATAAAAATACTGATAAAAAACAGTTATAAACCAGGATTATTATACTTTAAAAAAAAACAACCACTAAATTATACCAGGAGAGGTGCCTCACACAACAGTGAATAGTCATTATTCCATAGAACAGATGCTACTGTGGGAAAGCACTGGAACTCTAATGTTGCAAAGTGGAAAGCAAAGCATAAAAATAAGGCACAAAGGGATGAGTTTGAAATGTTCTTTAAGAGTTTTAGGGTGCTAAATATAGATGCAATTTGCACATATTGTTTTATATGCTGATGAGTATAACTTTCCTCACAACCTTCCTATTCTCTATTTCTTTATTTTTATTATTTATTAATAAGAGGCTGTTTACAAACATTTAAAAACACTAAAATAATACAATAAGCCATATTGCTGGTAGCAAGTTTTTTAAAAAACTAATTATTAACTGCTATGAAATTTAAAGATTTGGGAGATGACCAATGAAAAAAATGCTGATGGCCCACAGACTTATCTAGAAAAAACTTTCATCCTTGGCCTTTAACACAGTAAAAATCCTTGGCAAGATGAAATGGAAGAACAAACCTTTGCACTTGTGTTCTAGTACTCTGATTTGGACTCGGAAACACACCAGAATAGAGCTCCTGTAAGAAGCCCTCCATTCAAGAGACTTGACTCCTGCTTACCAGATGGATGTATATTTTGTCAACAGTTTAGAAGTGGTGTATATCAGAGTTTGTTGCATAAAAATCAAAACCAGAAGCACACACAGATGACTGATTCAGCTGGATTCATTAACTTCTTTATAAACAGTAATATATATACAATACCACAAGTATTGTATTATTTCTTCAAGTAAACACAAGCAGGAGTTAGCTTCATTTCAGCAGAGCAGTACAGACAGGAGAGAGGCCGAGTGGGCTGAGCCACGCCCTTAAGCTTAAGTTTTCAGTTTCGATTCTCTGCACAGACTCAGATGTGGTTAGCTCCCATTGGCTAACTTAGTTGCTATGCCTATTCATTGGCTAACCTTGTTAACATGGCTCTCCCAGTCATGAATATTCTAACACATCTCCCTTCATGACTGGAAGAGACATCAATCAAATAATTTAATATTCTTCAGATACTTGTATTTGAAGACCCACATTCAGAGTTCCCTCCAAATACTTATCCCTTTTACTGTGATACATCCTTTGCAATGAAGCAAAGATCATCCACAAATGCTAATAGTTGACAATCCCCACCTTGTAACTTTCCAGTGTACAGTATATACAACCATCAGCCTTGCAACTCTTGAACCCAAGACCCTTTAATGCAGTATCTAAACATAAATTCCAATTCCTGGCTGTCTGCTTCAGCCCATAAATGGCCTTGTTCAATTTATACACCATGTTAGGCTTTTTACTTTCATACTCTGGTGCTTGAACCAAGCAAATTATTCCTTTCATGCTTGATGAAAAGGAAGAGAGGAGAAGTGGCACCACAGGGTTTTGGTGCAGTTTCCATCCACAGCAGGCATGAGATCACTGATGGCTTTAATTACAAAATCATTTTCTAAACCCAGCCTGTCCAAATTAAACTTTGCTGTTTGAATCTAATTGTA
Organism: Thermophis baileyi; assembly: GCA_003457575.1. Taxonomy (NCBI): domain Eukaryota; kingdom Metazoa; phylum Chordata; class Lepidosauria; order Squamata; family Dipsadidae; genus Thermophis; species Thermophis baileyi. The sequence continues at coordinate 562,448 of QLTV01003414.1, forward strand.
TTAGTGAAGTAGGTACATTTTTTTCAAATAGTTTTCAAAGAATTGAGCTATATGGTAAATATCTGCCTACATCTTGCATTCCAGAATATATAATGATAAAAACTAGGCTTTTGATTTTCTAAGACTATCTAACTGATGTATCTCTTATTAGATACTTCTATTTTGTCTAGGAGGAATCATTCAGGCACTCATGATGATTTAAACTTATTCATCCAATAGCAGAAAAAATAAAAATACTGATAAAAAACAGTTATAAACCAGGATTATTATACTTTAAAAAAAAACAACCACTAAATTATACCAGGAGAGGTGCCTCACACAACAGTGAATAGTCATTATTCCATAGAACAGATGCTACTGTGGGAAAGCACTGGAACTCTAATGTTGCAAAGTGGAAAGCAAAGCATAAAAATAAGGCACAAAGGGATGAGTTTGAAATGTTCTTTAAGAGTTTTAGGGTGCTAAATATAGATGCAATTTGCACATATTGTTTTATATGCTGATGAGTATAACTTTCCTCACAACCTTCCTATTCTCTATTTCTTTATTTTTATTATTTATTAATAAGAGGCTGTTTTCAAACATTTAAAAACACTAAAATAATACAATAAG
>QLTV01003414.1:590191-609673 GCA_003457575.1 Thermophis baileyi
TTGACCGCGCCCCATTCCTAAGAGGTCTGTAAGGCGCGTGCCTAAGCGCACCAGCGTGCCTACCATCCCTGTCCTAAAGTCCCCATGTATTCGAAAAATATGTACTCAAAACCATGTTTGTACTTATTATATACTCATATTAATGTTTATACTTTTCCTGTAATCATATACATGCTTGACAAAATAAATAAATAAAAAAGGGTACTAACATTGATTGGTGGCCTTACATGCAAATACAATCTAGATATAAAACAGACTTGGAACAATATGGATTTCAAATAGGAAAATACGAATTAGATAAAATTTTACAAGACACAGAGGATAAACTGATAACCAAAATTATAACTATCTATTGAGATACAAATTGGAAGAGGAAGTAGTCAAGGAAAATATGATAACTTGGGCCAAAAATTTTGGTTACAATATAGATTTAGATAAATGGGAGAAACTATGGAACAAAAACTATAAACTGACACTGTCTGTACCCTACAAGGAAAACATGTATAAAATGTTTTACAGGTGGCACCTCCCACCTGCAAGATTGGCTAAGATGTTCCCAAACACACCTTCAAACTGTTGGAAATGCAATCAAAGCCAGGGAACGTACTATCACATGTGGTGGATGTGCCCCAAAACAAAACAATATTGGAGTAAAATTAGAATATATTTAGAAGAGATAACTAAACAATGTATAGAGACAAAGCCGGAAATATTTTTATTGGGAATATTACCAGAAACCTATAAGAAAGAAATACAATATTTAATAATATACATCATAACAGCTGCAAGAATAATATACGCACAAAATTGGAAAAGTAAAAGTATACCAACAGAAGAAAATTTGATTAGAAAGGTTTTAGAGTGTGCAGAAATGGATAAACTTACAAAGAAATTACAAGAAAAAGAGGAAACAGAATACTATAAAATATGGGGAAAATGGTACGAGTGGCTAGAAAGGAGGGTTAAAAGATAAGAGAATAACATAAGGAAGACGATATTGGAGTTAGAAGGTTGTAATTAAAAAATGTAAATAGGAAGGATATAGAAGATATGGTAGAAATAGAGTACATTACTATTATGATGTATGTAAATTGACTTATGAATTATATGTATAAAAAAGAATGAGAAATTGAAGAGGGAAAAATTGTACAGATAAAAATATTTAACGACGTGAAAATGTTGAAAAGAAGGAAATTGTATAAATTTGTTTTTTGTTTTTAACTTAAAAACTGTTTAATAAAAACTTTTTTAAAAAAAATGTAGAGGAGGAGCATGCAGCTAAGCATAAAGCACAGGCAGCCCTGGGGCTGGTTGGTGGCCTGAGAGCTTCACACCTTTTTAACTAATTTCTAACATTTCTAAAATTTCTAAATTTTAAAAATAATTGCCTTTTAAATTCTAAATTTTCTAAATTTTCAGTTTTTATATGCTGTTTTTATATTTTAACATTTCATTGTATACTTTCATTGTATACCTCCTAGAGTCCCTCCCTGAAGGAGATGGGCAGTTCAAAAACGTGAAAAATAAAATAAAATAAAAATAAATATATACCTACTTTCACTGAATTGCAAATAATGCAATATACTTACAAGTATAATGGTATATTACAGTAAGTAGTAGTAAGTATATTATAATACGCTATACAGTATGCTATAATATAGTATGCCAAAAGGGTTTAGGAAATGTTACTGAGAACAATTACATGTCTGAATCCTCTATATAAAGTTATGGTAGATCTTTTTTGCTTGACATGTGAAAAACTAATGCACAAGTAATTAAAAATACAGAAGTATTTAAATATATTACAGGCTTCTATTTATATTACATTCCAACTTGAAAATTCTATGCTGTTGTATCAAGTGACATATTATATAGAAGGCCTGCTATGCAGACATTCATAGTATGATCTCAAAGCATTTCATCATAGTCTTGGGATTTTTAGCAATATGCCATGTTGATGCTTCCATAAGAAACCTACTATTTATTTATTTATTTATTTATTTATTTATTTTTGTCAAGCGTGTATATGATTACAGGCAAAGTATAAACATGATTTTGAATATATAAGAAGTACAAGCATGGTTAGGAGTACATGATATTTTACGAATACATGTGGACGTTAGGACAGGGACGGCAGGCACGCTGGAGCGCGTATGCACTACTAAAACCCTTACTGTGTTTATTTATTTTATTTATTTTATTTATTTGTTTGTCAAACATGTACAAGATAGCAGGTATAGGTATAAACATAAACAAAGTGAATACAGATAGATGAGGACAATAGGACAGTAGGACAGGGACGGTAGGCACGCTGGTGCGCTTATGCACGCCCCTTACAGACCTCTTAGGAATGGGGTGAGGTCGACAGTAGACAGTCTAAGGTTAAAGTTTTTTGGGTTTTGGGCAGAAACCACAGAGCCAGGTAGTGAATTCCAGGCATTGATCACTCTGTTGCTGAAGTCGTATTTTCTGCAGTCAAGTTTGGAGCGGTTTACATTAAGTTTGTATCTATTGTGTGCTCGTGTATTGTTGTGGTTGAAGCTGAAGTAGTCATTGACAGGTAGGACATTGTGGCAGATAATTTTATGAACTACATTTAGATCAGTTCTAAGGCGATGTAGTTCTAAGTTGTCTAAGCCCAAAATTTCAAGTCTTGTGGAATAAGGTATTCTGCGTTTCCTAGGCATCATGCAGTTTTTTTAGACATATCTTGGACAGCATATCTAGGTAAAAATTCATACCATGTTCATTCCACATATGGATTTGAGGAAAAAATGTGCTTGTATTTCTACAAATAGCTAAATTATTTTCTTACCTCCTACCACTGTTTTTCTCCTTTGTTTTCTTAAGGACACTTGTAAATTTCCTGTGTAACCTTATATCTATTTGTAGTAGCGGGACAATCTTAAATTTGAAGAGATTGTCCCCTGCAATTCCCTGTTAGCAGAGGTTTGGCTAATCTTATTTAACTCTTTAAGTCTTTCACAAATTCAGGAAAAAACTAGAGTACCGTATGTTCACCAAAGTAAAATACAAACAATAATCTTGAGCATTCAAAAATAATCCCTTCTCATAGAATGAAAAATGCAAGAACAGAAAATGTAACTTTTCTGCAATACATTTAGTAACATATTACACATACACACACACACACACACACACACACACACACACATTCACACACACAAGGCTCGTCAACTAAGTGGGATTAAAGTTAATAGGATTGTAAAAGTAAAAGAGAAAATAAGATCTCCTTGATAAGTTAAATACTAAGATTAATAACAACATATCAAATAAAAATGAAAAATATCTGATTTTGAAATATAAAAACACAGAAAATAACAGAGTTTGAAGGGACCTTGGAGGTCTTCCAGTCCACAGTTCCCCAACCTTACTGGCTTTGTGGACCGGCGGGAGGGGGTGGGGGGAGGAGAGGAGATGGTTCCGCGCAAACAGCTGGCAAGCGTACATGTGCAGCTCCATTTCCAGGAGTGGCCAGCACACTTGTCTGCCACTCATGCAAATGGAGTGCATGTGCATATGTTCGCCCACTGCTCACACAAGTGGGGATGTGCGCGCACACACATGCTCACCCGCCACTTCCGCAGTGCTGTTCCGAATGGCTCACAGCCCACTAATGTGCTGCGGCCTAGGGGTTGTGAACCACTGCTCTAGTCCAACCCCCTGCTCAAGCAGGACACCCTATACGTAGTATTTTTAAAAATAAAGAAAAGGGAGAATCAATTAAGTCTAAGATTTTGCCTATCTAGACAAAGAACTTTCCTGCTTATGAAAGTGCTTTTTTGAATTTTACAAAAACAAATTTTAAGAGAAAGGTCCAGGTCATGGTTGTCCCAAAGGTGCTTTTTTCAAGAGGCAACTGGACTTTCTGGTTTTTCTTTTAAGACATTTTGCTTCTCATCCAAGAAGCTTCTTCAGCTCTCACTGGATGGTGATGAATGGAAGGATTTATACTCCTTGCAAACAGCTGGTCATTTGCATTCTTTTAGTGGGTCATTAAGGTGACCTGGAGGTTTATCTGTGTCATCAGGGTCACCTGAGTAGTGCAAATTGGTGTAGAGCCTTCTTGGAACTGTTGAAAGGACTGTGTGTTGTAGATTGGAGATAGATGATGTCGTATCCCTCCCCCTCTGTTGAGAGAGGACTGTTCAGTTTTGACATAAATGGCCTCTTTAACCCCTCTTTCAAACCAGCAATCCTCTCTGTCCAAAATATGGACTTTGTTGTCTTCAAAAGAGTGGCCTGTGTCTTTTAAATGCAGATGGACTGCTGAATCTAGTCCTGATGTATTTGTTCTCCTATGTTGTGCCATGCGCTTATGAAGTGGTTGTTCCGTTTCCCCAATGTACAGATCTGCATATGGCTCACTGCACTGTACTGCATATACCACATTGCTCAGTTTCTGTCTGGGTGTTTAATCCTTGGGGTGGACAAGCTTCTGCCTTAGCGTATTCTTGGGTTTGAAGTGTGAATGTATGTTATGTTGGATAAAGATCCTCCTGAGCTTTTCTGATATGCCTGCAACATTCGGAATGACAAGGTTGCTTCGATTATTGTTCTTGTCATTGTCTGTTACAGAGGAGCTCCTGTAGGGTCTTTTTTGAGATTTGATGAAGGCCCACTTGGGATAGCCACACGTTCTGAGGGCTTCCTTGATGTGTTTACGTTCTTTTTCTTTCCCATCTTTGCTGATAGGCAGTGGTGTAAGGTTCTGATGACTCCCATTTTGTGCTCCAGTGGGTGGTGAGAATCAAAATGTAAATATTGATCTGTGTGAGTGGGTTTTCGGTAAACTTCAATGTTAAGGCTTCTGTCTTCCTTAATGTGTACTGCACAGTCCAGGAAGGCTAGACTATTTTCCTTAATAACTTCCCGTGTGAATTTGATGTATCTGTCCACAGAGTTGATATGTTTGGTGCATGCTTCCAATTCCTGTGTTTTGATCTTGACTCATGTATCGTCCACATATCTATACCAGTGAGTGGATGGAATTCCTGTGAAGGAGTCTAGGGCTTTGGTTTCTACCTCTTCCATGTAGAGATTGGCTACAATGGGAGACACCGGTGAACCCATGGCACAGCCATGTTTTTGTCTGTAGAAACCTTCATTGTATTTAAAATAGGTAGTGGTCAAGCAGAGATCCAGCATGACACATATGTGGTCTGGGTTGAGGTGGGTTCTGTCATCTAAGGTGCTGTCTTGTAGCAGTCATTTTTTCACTACCATGACCACTTCGGTAGTTGGAATGCAGGTGAAGAGAGAAGTCACATCATAGGAAACCATAGTTTCATCCAGGTCCAGTTTTAGTTTCCAAACCTTGCTGGCGAAGTCCTGTGAATTGCTAATGTGATGGGTGGTGTTGCCAACTAGAGATGCTAATAAGGTGGTTAGATGTTTTGCAATGTTGTAGGTGACAGAGTTGATGCTGCTGACAATTGGTCTTAGTGAAGTTCCCTCTTTGTAGATTTTGGGGAGTCCATCTATGCATGGGGGTAGTGGTGCAGTGGCCTAGAGGTGGAGCTTTTGCCTCACAATCAGCAGGCTGTGAGTTCGATCCTAGGTAGCAGCAGATATTTCTCTGGGCACAATGAGTAATTATCTGAGAACTCTGCATTGGCGACAGAAAGGGCATCCGGTCAGTTCCATTCAGTTGCTGAACTCCACCCCGATATAAGGGATTACGGGGTCATTAAAAGACCCCCAAAATATGCATGGGGTGGCTTCCCCAGGGTAAAGAGGGTAATATTGTGGCTTGTCGATGGCATTGTCCTTCAGTAGGTGTTGCAAAAAATCAGTGACCTTTTTCTTGTAACTGCTGTGGGGGTCTCTCTTCAGAGTCTCATATGTAGCAGTGTCCTTCAGAAGATTGTTCACCTTGGCCTTGTAAACCATCCTGTGTTTAGGATGACTATGCGTCTTCCTATATCAGCTGGTAGGATGGTGATGTTTGGGTTTCTTCCTAGAGATGTCACTTCTCTCCTTTCTTGAATTGTGAGATTAGAAGGGGGTGTTTTGTCACTGGCGAGGGCTGCAGATACCTTCATCCTTAATTGTTCTAGTTCTGGTTCTTCCATTTTATTGTTCTGGTTCTCCCATTTTATTGTTCTCCTATTGTTCATAGGAGAACAAACACATCAGGACTAGATTCAGCAGTCCATCTGCATTTAAAAGACACAGGCCACTCTTTTGAAGACAACGAAGTCCATATTTTGGACAGAGAGGATTGCTGGTTTGAAAGAGGGGTCAAAGAAGCCATCTATGTCAATATTGAACAGCCCTCTCTCAACAGAGGGGGAGGGATACGACATCAGTTCCAAGAAGGTGCCACACCAATTTGCACTACTCAGGTGACCCTGATGACACAGATAAACCTCCAGGTGACCTTAATGACCCGCTAAAAGAATACTAATGACCAGCTGTTTGAAAGGAGTATAAATCTTTCCATTCCCCACCATCCAGTCAGAGCTGAAGAAGCTTCTTGGATGAGAAGCAAAATGTCTTCAAAGAAAAACCAGAAAGTCCAGTTGCCTCTTGAAAAAAGCACCTTTGGGACAGAAGCCAGATAATTGTTAGAGACAACTTACTGTACTATGTGATCAATAGATTTTTTTTCCACATGTAATGTTAATGTAGTTTGTATAGTTTTGTATAGTTTTACACTCACAAAACAAAATGCTTCCTCCATATCTATAATCTCATTTAAAAACATTTTGAACAACATTTACAGCTCTACAAAGTTTAGTAATACTGAGTTAAACTATACTACTTGATTATTTTCTGAATGCAATTGGAAGTTTGACCATAGTTGTTTCAACTAAATCAACCTACCCTAAAAAGTGAAAACTTGCCAAGCAAGTTGTATTCAAACAACTCTGTTAAAGTAAGCTTTATTTTAAAATTAAAATTTTCAAACCAAACTTTAGGGTCAATAAAGCTATTCAATATGTTCCCACATGGACTAGCCCAGGGGTCTGCAACCTTAAATACTCAAAGAGCCATTTGGACCCGTTTCCCACAGAAAAGAAAACACCGGGAGCCAGAAAACCTGGGTGGGCGTGGCCAACTCAACGTCACTCCCACCCAGTCACATGACCCCCCCGCCACGCCTACCCAGTTTTTGCGGCTCCCATTTTTTTCTGTGGGAAATGGGTCTCTCTCTCTCTCTTTCCCACTCATTTCTGTTTTTCTCTTTTTCCTCCCCCTCTCCTTTCTTTCTTTCTTCCTTTCTTTCCCCCTTCTCTCTTTTATTTCCCTCTCTCTCATTCTCTCCCTCCAGCTCTCTCATTTCTCTCCCTTCTCTTTCTTTTTCCTCTCTCATTCTCTCCCTCCATCGTTTTCCCATTTCTCTTTCTTTCTTTTTCTCCCCTTTTCTCTCTCTCATTTCTTTCTCTCCCTCTCATTTGTTTTTTCCTTTTCCTTTTCCTTTCCCTTTCTTTTTTTCTTTCTCTTCCTTCTCTCTCTTGTTTCCCTCTTTTCCCTCTCTCATTCTCTCCCTCCAGCTCTCTCTCATTTCTCTTTCCCTTTCCCTCTCCCCCTTCTCTCTTTCATTTGTTTATCTCTTTCCTCTCTCTCATTCTCTCCCTCCAGCACTCATTTCTCTGCCCCTCTCCCTCTCCCTCTCCCTCTCCCCTTCTCTCTCTCTCTCTCTCTCTCTCTCTCTCTCTCATTTCTCTCTTTCCTCTCCCTCTCCCCTTTTCTCTCTTTACTCCTGCACTCCGGCTATTGCCCCCCTGCCCCCCCCCGCAGCTTTTGCCCGAGCGCGGCAGGCACGAGTTCCAGCCCGAAGGAGCGAGAGGGGAGGGCTGCCTTGAGCAGAAATATGGCGCTTCGCTCCAACATGAAGGGAACCGTGGCTGGCGCTGAGCTGCCCGCAAAGGACGCGGAATCGCAAAAAGGGGCACTAGGGTGATTTCTCTCTCTCGCCCTAGCGCCCGTTTTCGCGATTCTGCATCCTTTGCGGGCAGCTCAGCACCAGCCGTGGTCCCCTTCATGTCGGCTCAGGAAGGGAGGGGCAGCTGCTGCCGCCGCCGAATGCACGGAGGGAAGAGCTCTGGCTCTCCAGCACAGCGCAGCTGGCTACTAGGTACACCCATATTACACCTATACTTCGTGAGCTGCACTGGCTTCCTATTGGTCGCCAGGCACAATTCAAGGTGTTGGTTATTACCTTTAAAGACATATATGGCTCAGGACCAGGTTATGTTCGAGACTGCCTTCTGCCACATAGCTCCCAGCGACCGGTAAGATCCCACAGGGTTGGGCTCCTCCANCTCTGTACTTGGCAAGGTCCGGCCATGAAACGGTGTGTATGAGTTTTTTAACTGTTTTTAACTGTTTTTTATTATGTTTTCTTTTAATGGTTTTTTTTATATTGTTGTGAGCTGCCCAGAGTCCCTTGGGAGTTGGGCGGCATACAAATTTAATAAATAATAATAATAATACTCACCTGGGCACGCAGTGGCGGCAGTGGGAGGAGGAGTCGCAGTTGCCTCCCCGTGATCCCGGCCCAGGAGGGTATCCTGCTTGTGTGTGTGCACACGGGCGCGAAAGATGAGAGAAAAGGGGATCCGATAATTCCCTTTTCTCTCTCTCATCTCTCCCCTTCCCCCTTATGCGGCGGGAGGCAAGGGCTGCCTTGAGTGCAAATGTGGCACGAAGGCAAGTACAGGGCCGCTTCGCTCCTGCACTAAGCCTCCGGCCATCACCTTGCCATGCCCTCCCCCCGCAGCTATTTGGCCGAGCGCGGCAGGCGCAAGATCCAGCCCGAAGCAGCAGGAGGCAAGGGCTGCCTTGGGCACAAATGTGGCACTTCGCTCCTGCACTAAGGCTCTGGCGACCCTCCTCCTCCTCCCCTCCTTCTTGTGACCCCCTGGCCGGCTGTGGCGAGGCTGGGAGGGTGTGCATGAGCGGGGAGGCCCTCCTTAAGTGAGCAGCAGGGCTCAGCCAAAGTGCAGCAAAAGCATGCTTGGGGTGAGTGGGCGCTCGCTTGAGGAGGGTCTCCCTGCTTGTGCATAACTTCCCGGCCCTGCCACAGTGGCCAGGGGGTCGCCACACACACACACACACACACACACACACACACACACCCTTGTGCATGTTTTAAAGCCGCGGCTTTAAAGCCGCAGCCCAGCCCTTTCTGTCATCCCGTCCTCCTGGATCCCATTCCTACCCCACCAGCCCTCGTGTTAGTGAGGCCGGCGTCGGTCGCGGCCGGGTTGGGCCAGTGTCTCGGGGTGAAGAGCAAGCAACCAAGGCATGCCCAGCACCAACAAGGGCTGGAAGAAACTCCAAGAAGAGTGAGACACCGGAGAACCAGCTCCAGCCACTTCTCCATCCCCCACCGTCGCCCTTACCTTCTCAGGCCAGGCAAGTGCCTGGGAGGGGAGGGCAAGGGGCGGGGACAGCCAGTGGTGGGACAACAGAGGGCCCAAAGAGCCGCATGCAGCTCCAGAGCCACAGGTTGCTGACCCCCGGACTAGCCCATATATTACAGAAAGTATAATGGGGTTGAGATCTCCCTAAATATTTAACATGGACTCTTCTAAACACCTGCCCATCTAACCAATTTTCAAGACTCCCCTAATATGCTTTTGGTCACATATTCAAAAAGCAAAACACCTGGGAAAAGTCACAATGTTGCCTCACAATGCTCTGCATTGTTCATGGGAATATTGCTGCTTGATGCAGAATTATGTTGGTTTCCGTCGTTTAATATGGAAAGCACAGGGTTGATTTGCACTAAAAACAACTGGGCATCAAATTGCTGTGGTAGCAGCACCACAACCACATGGTTGGCTTTCAAAATTCATGATCTGAGCACACCCACCCACTATGAAAAGAATGCTAGCCAGTGCTAAATATAGCTTTTGAAACAAACCCCACATTTACCAGCATTCCAAAAGGGTTAGGGCTTTATACTTCTTTTTGACTATGAGGGATGATCTTGTTCCTTGACTTCATGCAGGCAAATTCTGGAACCTGCAACTGACAAGCACATATAGCTGCAGTTCTCAGTCATATAGAAGCACAGTGTTTTAAAGCCAAGACCATATGGACTTGTGAAAAAGTGAATGAGAACAAAATCAGCCAATGGGGAAATGAAGGTAAAACTACCTTATATAAAATTCAACTAAGTAATAATAATAAAATCAAAGTAGGGCTAACACAAACTTAATGATGATAGGGATAATAGTGATGACACTGATACATAATGAGGGCTGAGCTACATATTTTGGAAAGATTTTGACTCAGAATATTTTACAATAAATAATAGAAGCTGCTAATGTAATGTGTGTGTTCTTCAGTGCAAGCTTAGCACAGTAAAAGGAGAATGTGTGACATACTTTTCAGAACAACTGATTAATAAAGTACTTTTTAATTGGTTTCAAAACCATTCTCTTTTGGCTGCACCTGTTTTTTCATTGTTAGACACACACTCTTTTGATAGTGCAGACACAGTTCAGAATATTAAATGCTGTCAGTGATCCCAAACAGTTTGCCAAGTTGTGCGCTAGTCATGTTTGAAACTCTTCTTTGGGAGACCCACTTAAGTAAAATAAATGCTAATTATAAACTCATTTGCACTGTTTTCCTTTGAAATGCATAACTCAAAAAGTTCAAGCAAAGAATCGTATTTTCGGGAGCCTTCTAAAAATGTTACATTAATTTAAGCTGTAATGCAATTGCATTATTTTAACGTTCTATTTCTGACTGAACACTTTTAGGATTATTTACATGATTATTTGTTTCCTTAAAAATGACATTTTTTTAAAAAAAAGTTTATTTGATCCTCTGAATTGGAAACAGTAAACTGATATCACTTAATTGCAAGTCAATATTTCTTAAAGTAAAAAAGTCAGGTCATTTTTTGGGTTGAGCTTGACTTAACTGAATATATGTGTTTTGAAAACAATATAGATGTTATTTGCTATTACCCTCTTCCAATAGGTACTGCTGAGAATTAAATCTCATTCGGTAAGACTGTGCTTATTTTCAAATAAATACATATTGTAATGCAGGGATGTACTATTTATCAAATGGGGATGTACTCCAATATTAATTCTGCATAATGGGGATATACTCCAATACTATTTCTGCATAAGTAGCTACAAAATTTTGTATTGTTTTAAAATCTGCTTTTATAAATTTGTACTTTTCGAGGCTCCCCTCTCTTCTTCGCAGGCAGAAGCGCATTTCAAAACGCTGCCAGAGGCACAGCCCAGAGGAGCCGAGGCAGTCCCGCGGGGTGTGTGCGCACCCACCTCTCGCTTGCTCTCTCTCGCTCTCTCCCGGCTGGGAGCTGCTCTTTTTGCAGCGGGCACTCTTTTGGCATTCATAAGGCCAGTTACATAAACATACTTTCCTATCTCCTGCTGTTTAACTCTATCCTTCAGAATAAATGGTTTAACAACTTTTTGTTAAAGCATGTTAACAAGCCTGTGGGGAATATACAATGTAAATCACACATCTCATTCACTGCAACTATGTCCAAAAAGGTCAAGATTTTAGATTTAAAAAGCAGGTGTCTGTGTCATTATTTTAATAGGAATAACTCAGCCCTTTTAAATCTCAAGCAGCATGATTCAACCCAAGTATTACTTATTTGTGGAAGACATGCATTGCTTATTTAATACAGTTCTATTTGCAAAATAAATTTCAACTTGGTTTATCCCTAACAAATGTATTCAGGATAGCAGAATAAGAACTCTATTCAAAATTTCACATTTAAAATTAAGGAACTTTTAAATGAATTTCGGCTATATATTCTTATGTTAAAGCACTATTAACTAGGACCATTTGATTGCACACTGGGATGGAAATACACAAAAAAACATTATGGCTCAGTAAAAATGAAGCCTGTGAGCTGATTTAGAATAAGAAGCAATAAGTTATTGTCTTTTATTTTGCTTGAAGAAAGCAAAACTTTTAAAATATTACTTTTGAAATACATGGTACATTGTTCTAAATATCAATCCTAAACATCAAATAACCAGATTTTACTCTAATATAAACATAATTGTGCTTCAGTCATCACCTGTTGATTGACATGGCTTTGTTGAATGTAGAGCATTAAGTTTGCAAAGACTGCACAGAAACTATTTCAAAGAAATAAAGACATCCAAGCGTTTTCTATACAAAAACTGTACAACACAAAAATGTTTCATTTACTATACATTAATTCTGGAGAGTTTAACTTCAGATCAGTTGGATCTTCAATCCAAGGGTAGCATGAAGAGAAATAATCTTAGTTACTATAAATTTTAGAACACTCGAGTCCTGAAAAAACAAAACAATGCACATGTCCTTTGGTTACATTCTACAGAAATCACTTAAATGTAGTATTTTCTAACTCAAGGATTCTCCTTCCAAAACCTGATTTTTTTTTCTTTAAAATATTTTTTAAGAAGATATTTAAATGACTTAAGACAGGGAGATGTTTACAGCATGTTTTGTTCAAAGCCCCAGAGCCTGATAAGTGGCACTCACCAGTAGGCAGGTTTGCTGAATTAAAGATTTCCATCTGCCATGTCTACAAGAGCAAGGGAAATGCACCTCAATCCAACATAGCAGCAGCAGCAGCAGAAACAATGAAGCCCAGAGTTCACAGCATTCAGAGGAAGGGAACATCAGGAAGTTGTCTGCCTGCCCCCCCCCCCACTTCCACAAGGTGGGAGGAAATACCCTACCAAACAACATGACCCATCTCTTATCAGAGGGTTGCCCACTCTGGCAAGTATACACAGGGCAAATTTGTTGCTATCACTTGATCTCAGAATGATTTGGAATTGAGAAGCAAAAATGAATGGTTTCCATACATTACTTACACTACCATTTCATACATTAATTACATTTGGTTAGTCACCTGAAAGCCCTCCCCTGCCTTTTAATCAACGTTTAACATTGATTTTCAATCATCCTTGCCTCTTTCTTAAATTTTTAAACACTGTTTTTACGTTTTAATATTTTATTTGTATACCGCCCAGAGCCTCTCTGTGAGAGAGAGGGACGGTTTCAAAATTTGATATAAATTTTTCTTCTATCCAAAAGTCGCGCCTAGCTCTAGTTTTCTTAGGACAACTGGCACTTTCGAGGCTGAAGTGTTCCCCTCCAGTCCCCGGCCCGGACTTATACACTAGATAGAAACATCCGCGTTTCAACTCCAGGGAGGATGCCCAGACTTCATTGGGGGAGGTAAGGCAGCTCTCTCACGCCTCCAGGGTTATATTTCAGCTCAACCAGGAAAAAAATGAAACATATTCCCCCACCCCACCCCACCCCCGCCACCGCCTCGTTGCTTCACCTGGTTTCTGCAAAGTCTTTAGCCCACGGTAGCCACGACTCCGCCTTCCCATGAGAGAGGCGCAGCACTTGCTCCTGAGCTCAATCAGCCGCGCGCAAGACTTTTTCCCGTGGGCTCACCTCCCGCTCCTGCGCACAGCCAGCCTCAGAGAGCTCAGCTCTCCGCAGCCCCCGGGGACATTAGAGAGGCGCGCGCCTGTGAGAGAGAAGACATAACCCCCCACCCCACCCCCGCCACCGCCTCGTTGCTTCACCTGGTTTCTGCAAAGTCTTTAGCCCACGGTAGCCACGACTCCGCCTTCCCATGAGAGAGGCGCAGCACTTGCTCCTGAGCTCAATCAGCCGCGCGCAAGACTTTTTCCCGTGGGCTCACCTCCCGCTCCTGCGCACAGCCAGCCTCAGAGAGCTCAGCTCTCCGCAGCCCCCGGGGACATTAGAGAGGCGCGCGCCTGTGAGAGAGAAGACATAACCCAACCTTTTACAAGCACAATGGCCACCCATTCTGCTCCTCCCCGACATGGACCTTCTGAACCCTTACTAAAAAGAAATCCGCCACCTTCCATACTAACTTATCTCTGCCTCTTCAGTGCTACTTCAGATGAAAATGAAGGGTACGGCTGGAAAGTGCCACGTCCATCACATGCCTCTCGGGCATTCGCCTTAGGAAGGGACAGCAAGGAAAGGTCAAGAGAAAAGTTCGCGCCTTCCTGCGACCCTTGAAAGAATAGGAGCCGAGCCGAACTTCCCCCTTCGGCCTTTCTGACACTTCCTCCGTGTCTGCCAGCTTCTTGAGAGCCTTTCTTAGGCGGCTACCTTTAACTATGCAGTTTCTATCCTGTGGAATGGGGCGGGGGAACCACTTTTATGTCAAATTTAGAACGAAAGGAATTATCTCTATTTTCGGCTCCAGACATGAAAAACAGGCAATCTCACAGGACCGAGTCTTAAGAGAGGAGAATCGAGGTTTCTTTGCTCCAAAGTCTAGCAAGTATTTTCTGGAACTGAGGGCAGTTAAGAGAGGAGAAAGGAGAGAACGTTTGCAGGGAAGTATCTATTATCGTGTGCACATTAATGAACATAATTTCATGAACGTGAACCTACCCCCTAACTCCAGCGTTGGGTAGAGAAAACCCTCCAGGCTACAAATTAAAGGCTTTGCTACTTGACATCTAAGCAATTTCTAATTTCTTAAGCAGTAGGCAACACTACAGACCAATCACAGATGATGCTAATGCCCCGCATTTCAAAGAGAAATATTAAGTTTAGAGAGATGCAATCATTGGAAATTTTTGGATTCTGGAGAAGAGCAGCCAAAGAATGTGCCAGGAAGTAAGCCAAATAAAGTTAAGCACTACTGTAGAAAAAGGCACTGTTCTAAAAACAAGAATTGGAATAACCATAAAGGCATCAATGGAAAAAGGTGCTACAGATTCCTTACATTCAGATATACTTGGCTGATACAGTGCTGGAAGCTTCTATCCTCTGCAGTCACACTGCCTTCAATGAAACAGTCACTACAGTCTGGTACACAGTACTTAATAGCACCTAATCTTGGTGCTATAAATGAATTACAAATTATGAGTATCTGAATGTATGAATAAAGAAAGAGATATCTAAGGTATAGTACTGAGGCTTTAAAAGCACTTAAAACATTTCCTAGAAGTTGGATATAAAAATTACCTGAATAAACATTTCCATCTAGCTGAACAACAGACCTCATTGTAAGATTCAATGTAGCACACATTCAGCTGTTAATGTACTGTATAAACTCAGTAGAAGAAGTAGGTTTCTATGTACTAACAAGAACAAGAAAATAATTCAGACATGCTTGGATACTTGCCAATGTTAAATCAACTTGATGAACTTTCAAAATGGGAAGAATTATTGACATGGCTGTTGTCTGTTAAGGGGAGCCCTTTTCCCCAGTGTTTCTTTAGAGGTTTTTTTTAAGCAACATGTGTCTCCAATAATCAGCATATGATTTCAGTATACTTAGCATAAAACTCTAGGAGAAATGCTAAGGTATCTTTGTGAATTGCATTACGTTTTGTCTAAATGTTGCAATGTAAATATTCTCTGCTTAAAAAGGAATTCAAAACATTTCAAAGAATATACTTTACAGACATATTCTAATGTATTTTTTTTAAATTACCTTTATTTTGTATTTAAACATCACTAATGTTATGGAATATATCAAAATTATAAAAAAAACTTTTATTTTGTTATTTGGATGGAGATCCCTTTTGTGAATCAAGGATGTGTGTGAGCTCTAATGCTGTTCTCTTCTATAGAATAAAAGAATATATTTGTAATTTCTTTTGTAATTTTTCTTTTAACCCAATTTACCCTACTCTATATTTAAAGTACCACACCTTAAAATCCTAGAACATGCAAATCTTAATCTGGAGAATATATTCAGAGCAAACATACATTTGTTTACTCATTTCTAAAGATTAGTGAAGTTTGTTCTTGAAATTGTTTTATTTATCAAAATTATTTGCCACCCATCTTGCTGTTCAAGGAAACTCTGTTAATACGAGTATTACTAGAACAATGATTATTAATATACTGACCTCAAAAAAATCTATTACTTCAGTGGTTTCATACAGATTCCTAGGGAGGGAGTACTGCAGAGAAATCAATGGTTATAATCTATAGTTTTGCCACATACCAAAATAAAAAGGGAGGGAGGAGCCTTTTCTAGATATTTAAGCTAACTATATCACATATTTTCTGTATATAGGATGATGAGAATTTGGACTGTATATTAGAAAAGGCATGCCAAGACTGAATTTGGCAAGATGTTCAAATGACATCCAAAGTTTCCAAAGGGTATTATTTTGTTACTTCCAATTTCTAATTCACTATTTATCATTTATTTTAAAAGAAAAGGGATGGACAGAAATATTTTGATTATACAAATTACTGAAAAGTACAGCAACAGATATACTGAGAACTGGAAACTAATACATTTTTCTCTATGTTGAAATCTTTTTTCTTGGATAAACTGAAGAAGTCTAGAAACTATTAAGTGCTTCCTATAAGATTAAATTAGAGTGAGACAGACATCTCCACAGGGTACTAAGAAGACTCAATCATGTCTGAAAACCATTGTTATTCTGTGGTGAATCCATTCTGTAAAGGAAAAGAACTGACTCACAAGTCATGGAGAAGGAAGATTAAGTGGCTCCCAAAAGTGATTAGCAGGAAGTACCGGTATTTGTTTTATCAAGATCCACCTATTTCCTTTTGGCTGTAGCAGTTAAGAATTATATTCGTGCCTTATAGAAGAGATAACAAGAAAACAAAAAATTGATGATTTTTGTTATATATTTGTGTGTGTGTATTTGTGTATGATACTTAGTGAAATACAATTTAGCAAGTAAAAATATTTTTCTAAAATAATTATTTTTTTTTATTTTAGAAAATTTATATTGCTGCCTACTCGCACATGACAACTCAAGGCAGCTTACATGGGTATAAAAACACCATATAAAAGAAATAAAAATAATAAAAGAAAAATAATAAAATAACCATTTAATGGGCTCCATCCCGCTCTAGGTTCCCCAGACCCACTGGCAGAACCACGTTTTCAGCGCCTTCCGAAAGAGTGTTAGAGTGGAGGCCAGTCTAATCTCTGGGGGAATGATGTTCCACAGAGAGAGAGAGCCACCATGGAGAAATCCCTTCTTCTGGATCCCGCCAGATGTATATCCCTAGGGGATGGGACCCACAACATTCCTTGCCTCCCCGCTCTAGTGAGTCGGGTAGATGTGACCAGCAAGAGATGGTCCATCAGATAATCTGGTCCCAAGACATGAAGGGCTTTAAAGGTGACAACCAGCACCTTGAATTGCACCCGGAAGCAAATCGGCAACCAATGCAGTTCCCGCAGGAGAGGTGATACATGTGCACACAACCATGCGGGCCGCTGCATTTTGCACCAACTGGAGCTTCTGGATGCTCATCAGAGGCAGCCCCATGTAACATGTGTTGCAATAGTCAAGACGGGAGTAAGGATTTTTGGTCCTGGAAAGGGCATAACTGGCACATAACCCGCAGTTACGAGGAGTTCCAGGAGACCCCCCAGGTTATGCACAGGGTCTGTTTGGGGCAGTGCCACCCCATCCAAAATCAAAGGTGGCAATTCACCATTGGCTAAAGAACCCCAAACCCAAAGCCACTCGGTCTTGCCAGGGTTCAGTTTCACCGCATTGCTCCCCATCCAGCCCCTAACAGCCTTCAGGCACTGCAAGAGGGAAGTCACGGCATCGCTTAATTTACCACAGACTGAGACATACAGCTGAGTATCATCAGCATATCTCAGTCCATGGTGATGGATGATCTCACCCAATGGCTTCATGTAGATGTTGAATAGGAACGGAGAAAGTACCGAGCCCTGTGGGACCCCGCAAAGCAGTGGGCAAGGGCTGGATCTCTCACCACCTATTAACACTGACTGAGAGCAGCCATAGAGGAAGGAAGTGAACTAGGATAGCACAGGGACCCCCACTCCCAACCCCTGAAGCCGCTCCAGAAGGATACCATGGTCGATGGTATTGAAAGCCACTGAGAGGTCAAGTAGAGCAAGGATGGATGCACCACCCCCATCCCGCTCCTGCCAGACATCATCAAAAAGCATGACCAATGCCATTTCTGTCCCATACCCAGGCCTGAATCCTGACTGGTAGGGATCTAGATAATCCGTTTCATTCAGAAACTTCTGGAGCTGCTGTGCAACCACCTTCTCAACCACCTTCTCCAAAAAGGGAAGATTGTAGACAGGTCGGAAATTATCCAACAGGGTGGAATCCAGCGATGGTTCTTGAGAAGAGGATGGACCACAGCCTCCTCAAAGTGCTGAGGCACTACCCCCTCCTGTAGAGAAGCATTAATCACCGCCAGAGTCCACCCGCCTGTCACCTCCCGGGAAGCTTTCACAAGCCAGGAGGGGCATGGGTCTAAAACACAGGTGCTTGCACTCCATAGGATCCTGTCCACTTCCTCAAGAACAACAGAGTCAAACCATTCCCAGATAAAAGGGCAAGAACCTGCCTCAGGGGCCTCCAAGGACCAGTAACCATGCCGGCTGGGAACGAAGTTGAGTGATTTTGTCTTCCAAAAAATCCTCAAATTCCTCAGCGTGCCCCTTCAGGTGGACCTCAGTCTCTTCCTTCCCCAGGAGGAGACGGCTCACCTTAAAGAATGTCGCTGGTTCATTATCTGCAGATGCAATTAGTGTGGAGAAGTATTTACATTTTGCCGCATGAATCGCCACAAGGTAGGCCTTAATAGCAGCTCTCACCCATTTGATCATTCATCCATTGTCTTCCACCAGCTGTGCTCTCTTCATCCGTTTCATCCCTCTCAGTTCCTCTGTATATCATGAAGGGCAGAGAGGTCTACAGGTGAGGAGAGTTCACATGGACGCAATCCTAGCAGAGCCTCCATCACCTTCCTATTCCAAACAATGACTAAGAGCTCGGCTGGACTGCATAGCAGATCTGCAGTTATAACCCCCAGTTCCTTCTGGAACCCATCTGGATGCAATAGTCGACAGGGGTGGACCAATTTAATAGGTCTTGCCTCCCTGCGGGGGGGGGGTACAGCTCTCGAGAAACTCATTGCCACCAGACTGTGATCTGACCATGACAGGGGGCCAAAAATAAGTCCACCAATTCCAGGTCATATAGGCCTTGCTCCGACAAGAACACCGAATAGGGTGTGTGACCACTATTCCTAGTTGGGCCCTGGATAACCTGAGACAGGCCCATGGAAGTCAAGGTTTCCATGAAATCTTGGGCTACCTCTGACCCCAACCCCAGGGATGGTAGTTGAAGTCCCCCAGAACTATAAGCCTGGGGAACTCCACTGCAAGCCCCACAGTGAGGTCCAGGAGCCCGGGCAGAAAAGCTTCCACGTAGCAGGGAGGTTGGTACAGCAAACAGCAATCTCACCTGATCCCTTGAGCCCAACCTAAGAAAAAAGGTCTCACAGACGGGCATTTGTGGAGCCATGCCCCTGGAGGCTTCCAGAGATTCTCTTATAACAACAGTCACACACCCTCCCTGGCCCTGAGGTCTAGACTGGTATCATGCTCAATAACCTGCACTGAATATGAAATTCAATGCAGAGAAAAGTAAAGTCCTACACTTAGGTAAG
>QLTV01003415.1:28525-40272 GCA_003457575.1 Thermophis baileyi
GTGGGGTGAGCAGGTGGGCGGGATGAGTGGGCAGGCGGGACGAGCGATGAGCCAGCGAGCGGGCAGCTGGGGGCGGGGCCAGCGAGAGCTGGTATTTGCCAGTTCTCCGAACTACTCAAAATTTTCGCTACCGGTTTGCCTGAACCCGGCTGAACCGGCTGAATACCACCTCTGTTGCAAGGCTACATTGCTCCAAAGTTTTGTGTGGCTGTTTGGGTAAAAATTAGAGATGGAGTGAGTTCTCTGGTGTTGCAAAGTAAAGAGAATTGAAGAACATAGTTTCAAATTGAACCCAAGCTGTTCCTGTATCTGGGTTCTTCTTTGGTGCTAGTGTTATGCCTAGAACAGGTTTGAAATTTGGGGTCCTTTTGGATTTGCAGTTTCTGCTTGGTCATGCCTCAGGAATATCTGTTAATTCCAATTAGTCAAGAATGCTGAAACCATCTCTTAACTGGCTCTTTACACTGAGAGCATAGTATATCTATACTGCAGGCCCTGCACCTGTTACCAGGTTAGTTCTGAATATCTGTGCTGGTTAATCTATAGAGCCCATCATGGTTTGGAGCATGGGCATGTTCTCAAACAGATATAGTCTGGCTTATTAGATCATGTAGGGAGAGGTCTCTGTTCCCCCCCCCCATTTCTAAGATATCGGGGTGCTGAAGCTAGAAGTTACCTACAGCAATGCTGACATTGTAGAATGGATTCCCCACTACGCCATTCCTTGGTTGCTTGGTGGCTTCTAGGAAGTTATTAAAGTTATGGATGCTTGGTGGCTTCTAGGAAGTTATTAAAAACAGAGATTTTTCTAAGAGTCTTTCAATAATATTATCTGCATTTCTTCCCAGCTTGGGTCTTGGGTTTTGTTTCTGTAATTTGAATTGCAAAATGTTTTAATACTATTGTTATTTTTATTATGACAGTATAACTGCTGAGCATTATGCGACTGTGATAGAATGAAAATCAAATAAATAAATAAATAGGATACACAATAAAACATTTATAAATCCAAAGTGAACATGTCACCAGGACTTACATTATCCAGCTCAGAAATATCAGTTGCAGAGTTTTAAATGTTCAGGTTGTAGTTTCACAATTAGCCCCCAAATCCTTATCCTATTAGATTTTCTGTCTTCTATAAAATCTAGAAGTTGTAAAATTTCATTAATTTTTCCCATTATTATTGTTGCAGCCTTATTAATCAACAAATTTTGGGGAATATTTATACTCATCTTTAGCCCAATTCTATTAAAGGTAATAGTTATAGACTTTGTAAGAGATTAACTATTCTATTTTTTAAAAATGTGTCAACTTTCATTAATGGACAAGAACCAGATATGAAGAAACACTGATTAAAATAAAATTAGGGAATCTATCTATCTATCTATCTATCTATCTATCTATCTATCTATCTATCTATCTATCTATCTATCTATCTATCATCTAACTATCCATCCATCCATCCATCTATCTATCTATCTATCTATCTATCTATCTATCTATCTATCTATCTATCTATCTATCTATCTATCTATCTATCTTCTATAATTCAATCTCCCTCAGAAACATTTTAAGTTACTTTTATATCAGTTTAGCCTTTTCTACAGGGAATGATTCCAACAAAATATTGTCTTCAGTTTTTTAATTAAGTCTTATTTTAGACATGTTGTTCCCATTTTATGTGATCTTGAAAAGGTCTCTTTAAATCATTTATGACAGGTCTATACATTCCCATCAAAACGTTTCAATGATTTACTTAAAGGGAGGTATTACTCCATTTTTCAATGGTTTGCTGTGGACAGGTGCTTTTGTCCCTTCCAGCTGAAGCATGGGCTGATGGAATTCGACAGGACTTCCCCTTCAGTGGCATGCTAAATCAAATGAGTTAGACTTATCTTTTGGTGGAGGCAGATATAAATGACAAGCAACTACCATCCCACAGCTGCCTTTCTGCAATAATTATCTGGCTTTGACAGAATGCACTTTTTCAATAAACCAAGGAAAGATGATTTTTTAAGGTTTTATTTTTTATACATTTGGACTTCATATTACTTCTAAATTAAAGTTACTACTTGCACAAAAAAGGACTGAAGAATATAGAACTTCACCAGAGCCAATTTAGTCCAGTGGTTAAGGTACCAGACTAGAAACTAGGAGACTGTGAGTTTTTGGTTCTGCCTTAGGCATGAAAACCAGCTGGGTGACTTTGGGCCAGTCACTCTCTCTCAGGCCAACTCACCTCACAGGATTGTTGTTGTGGAGAAAATAGGAAGAGGAAGGTGTATTAGGTATGTTCTGTAAAAGTAATAAAAGGATGGGAAAAATATCTAAAATAAAAATAAATTTTCCAGAGAACATTTTGATTAGACTTTTCTAATAGCTAAATTGCACTTTGGGGGGGGGGGGCTCAGCTTCATTCAAACCAATGACATTTTCACAAGATAGTTTGTCTTGAGGTACATTGGATTTGTCAATCAAATCTACTACAAACCCAGAGAAATTCGCTAGATTAAGAACTGTTGGAATGCTCAGCCCAGAGGAGAGATAAGCATTGGAGCTGCCTAATTTATTATCAGATCATATGAAAGGTACTGTAATGAAGATCTCCTCTCAAGCATTTCTTTGAAAAAACCATAAGAATAGCAGTGGTAGGTAAACACAGAAAGATGCAAGCAACTTCTAATTTTTCCATGTAAATAGCACTTGGGATTAATTTTAATGTTAAAAATTCAGTTGCACTGACTCTTAGCTCATTGTAACTTACTGAATGCAAGGAACAACAGGCTATAAAGTTATGATTTTCTTTGGCATTGCCTCTTTATTACTCTGCCTGCTCCTGTCTGTTAGATTGTTAACCCTTTCTTCCCATTTTTGGACATGCAGATATGTCAACTGTAGTTGAAATAAACAAAATATGTAGCTCATCACTGAATGATGAGAATCCCAATGTTTATCAGTGCTATAAGCAGCCATAAGGAACCATTCTTGAACAAACAAATACTTGCAAGAGAAACATGGCTATTATGTGTCCATGTCAACTCACTGGCATACCAATCTATAATGGCTTAGCTATAGCAATAAGTCAAAATCAAGACCAAGTGGAACAGAAAGGTATAAACCAAAAATTACATACGTAGGAGGAGGCAGAATTTTTTTTACACATTCTACTTAATCATTTATTTAATTATGATTTATGTAATAAAATACAATTGATTGAATTTGCATAACACCTTAAGTTATAAACTGATTCATAAGCCAAAACGAGTTGTTGCTTATTTCAAGGTTTCCTATTTAATATGATGAATTTTTGATAACTTTCAACAGGATTTTTAATAAAGGAGGAATGATGGTTTGGTAGCTAAGAAACTCCAGCTTTCAAATATTCAGATATTTTAGAAGATATTTAGAAAAACATAGTCAGTAATGAAAATGTGAATGAAAAGAGAGTTGTGCTACACATTTATTTAATTCCCTTTTTTATGCAGAAAGAGGTGAGAATCTTGTTGTTGCTTCAAGATTGCCAATAGCTTAGGCAAGGCAGAGACTTAATGAAGGGGTGTTTTTTTTAGTCCTTCTTGATTAGCTGAAGGCAAAACATTAATTGACTTATTACTTCCTCCATATGTTCTCAACATTCTGCAGTTAGCAGGACAAAGATTATTTGGCAAGACTGCTTCAAGGTATTTTGCAGAATATGGATATAAAAATAGTGCCAGGTGAAAATGACTTCAGCCCACCATGACTTCCCTAGCTTGACTATCTTTATAGTGACAACATTTCGCCTTCATTTCATCTGAAATGAAAAGTCCTACAAAGTCATATGTAAATTTGATGCATCTCTGTAGAATTTAATCTTCATTACATAAATTATTTACAGTATTTTTGCATTTTTGAAGGCCTTGTTTCACATTCATCTGAGTGTCACCTTCTCATCCTCCAGGATTTAAAAAAATATTTTTAAAAAAATATTTATTAAATAAATCAGAAACACCTTTTAGATCAGTTATAAGATTTTGTTTTAAGAAAGACAAATTCAAAGTATAATTTTATTTCCTCTGAAATGAAGATGTGACATTGAACTTTCAATCATGTCTCTTATATCCTTTAATATTTAATTTTGATGGAATCTTTGGCATGCTTAATAAGACAACTGAGTTACATTCAGTAATCTGGGAAGCAGGGACTGAGCCTAGATATTGCTATATCCTGATGATATCATGAGGTTCACATTTACTCAGATACAAATTGGTATGTTAATGATTATTTTTTATGAAATAGTCAAATACCAAAAACTTCCCTTTTAAAGCTACAGCACTCATGTGATAATGGAGATGTTAATTTTCATGATTTTACACTACAGTATTGGAAATATTTGTTGACATCAGTAAGGTAGTGAGTTGAAATTGTATAGAAGTAGCTAAATACCCATGCTTCGCTACGAAACTATGTGATGGGGCTTGATAAACTGACACTTAAAGCTTGAAAATTAATGAGTAGTTAAAAAAGTGACTGTATTATTTCGTTAGAGATGGTAAGCTAAGTTTCTGTTACAGATGAAGACATTATTGTAAGTGTAACAACAATGAAATAGATGGGCTTAAGCCCTTTAATCCCAGCAGCAACCGTGGCTGTTTTGTCTATGTCGCCAGGCTAATAAGTTGCATAGCAGAGACTTTCATTTCGTCCCTCAGATGAATTGCTCAGGACCTCCCTGTAAACAACATTCCTGGTTTTGCTGTCTGGCTGGAGGATGACCAGGCTGTCAGGTGAACTGACTCTGGAGCATGCCACATAGAACTGGCCATGGGAGAAACAGGCAGCTTCCCTTACTTGTGTNGGAGGAGAATAAGGGGGAAAAAATCTGTCTCTGCCTACCAGCATCCATTGGTATTCATCTGGCTAGCGTCCTGTTAGTGTGTGAGAGAGTTGAGAGGTGTTTGGAAACTCAAACAGTATTTGCTGTGTGATCAAGAAGGAGACAGGAAGGAGTCTGTGCGTGGTTTAGCTCAACTGTTCTGTAGTAAAGCTGCTTGCTGCTGTAAAAGCAAAAGCGAAACTGAAACTCCTCTGCTTGTGTTTTGCATTTGGATCAGATTTCTTTTCAGGTGGGGAGGGAGGAGTAGAACTCCTTAGCATCAGAGCTGTTAATAATAATATAAGAAATACTCATGCTCCGATGATCATTTCGAAAAATCCTTTCTTAGTGAGCACCTAGAAGCCAAGAGGAACATGCGTGGCAAATTTCAAGTTTGTAGGCTTTACGGTTCTGGAGAGTTCATGATTAATGTGTGAGTGGTTTTCGCTTTTATATATATATAGATATGCTTCATTATGGGCTACCTGAAGTATTATTATTTGGCTTTCCTGAAATCTTGGCAAGTACTTGGTTCCTAGTATAATAAGAATTATGTTATATTCCCCACATTTAAAGCAAACACATTTGGACATTATTTGGTTCAAAACTTAAAATTTTATTCTCATGAGAAATTCTTTGGAATAATCCTAAATAATCCTTTAAAAGTAGTTTAAAAAATATTTTGTAAAATATTTTGGCCAGGTAAATCTACTGTATGCTTAATTGGGTAACACAACTTCCTAGATCAGGTAAGTATCAGGTAGTATGAATTATTTACAAGTGAAAAGCTCTCTTATATTCATGGCTTTTAACTGCTGAATGGATGCCTCAGCATACTACTTTACTTTCCTTGCTTTAACACAATCCCAGGCTCATGTGATTAAAATTAAGTAGAACAAGAGATTCCTAAACTACTAACATAAGCAAGACATACTAATTTGGATATTCTGCAGTGATCCCTCGGAATCATAATATAGTTGATTATTCCATGAAAGAAAAGAATGGAATTTGCTCACTTGAACTGATAAGATGTTGCATAATATTATGCTTAATCATTTTATAAAATAAAGTAATTTTCATTTCAAACTGGTTCATTTGTTTCAATGGGAGAGAGGGAGAGAGAAATCAATAACCATTTGCGGAAAAAGAAAATATTACATAGTATTACTTAAATTGTTATCTATTAATATGTTTCAATTTTAAGAAACATTTTCTGGTTCACTGAAGCAAGAAAATGCAGCTTTATTCACTAGCAAACTCCGTGGTACAAAATACAATATTATTAACTAGCAACAACAATAGTGAATGTGTAGTGTACACATTGCACTAGTCATTGTCGTTGAATAAATCACAATGGGACATAAACACTACTGTACCAAGCTCTGACAATTACAATAAGTGGCTGAGTTCTTACCATATACTAAACCTTAATCAAACAAAGTACAATGTGACTTTGTGCAACAGGTGAACATGTGAAGCCAGACCTCTGTTTTAATGTATTCTCTGAGCTTAAAAAATATGTGTGGGAAACTGAATCATTTGATCCACAGATAAGGAAGTGCACCTACTGTACATGAGTAATCACAGTGAAGTAAGAGCACTTAGACCCATGATGGTGAACCTATGGCATGCGTGCCAAAGGTGGCATGCGGAGCCATATCTGAGGGCACGCGAGGTGTTGCCCTATGTCAGCTCCAGTGCGCATGCGCGTGCTAGCCAGCTGATTTTTGCCTTGGGAAGGCCATTTTCGCCCTCCTCAGGCTTCAAGGGGCTTCCCTGAAGCCTCCGGAGTGCGAAAAACAGCCCAACGGGCAAACTGGAAGTCCGTTTTCTGAACTTCCGGTTTGCCCATTGGGCCGTTTTTTGCACTCCGGAGGCTTCAGGGAAGCCTCCTGAAGCCTCCGGAGCATTAAAAATGGCTCAACAGGGGGGAGCGCATGCGCGGGGATGCACGCATGTGCAGTGTGGCGCGTGTGGGTGTGCTGGCACGCGCGCGCGCTAGCGTGCGCGCACTCCCATTTTTGGCACACAAGAAGAAAAAGGTTCACCATCACTGACTTAGACATATTAAGTTCTTTTCTCTTCCAATCTGTGATTCATGAAGAAAATATGTAGAAATGCCATAGTAATGGCTTTGTTATATCTAATCTAAGGCAAAGCAATATTCCCGCTCCTACTCAAGGAGCAGGTGGCAGCCGTGGCTAGGGTGTTGGTTGTGCTCATTCGTAGAGTGGGAGGTCTTGTTCACGATCACCCATGCCTGTCACTTCTTATTTGGACTATTGCAATGTGCTCTAAATGCAGCTACCTGTGAAGACCATCTGAAACTGTCAAGCAGTCCAGGATTCAACAGTGCACACACTTCTCAGTGCCCAGTGTTTTGCTCATGTTACACCACTGCTGCATGAGTTGTACTGACTTCAAGATTCTTTAAGATGTAATTCAAGATGCTGGTTGTTTGTTTGTTTGTTTGTTTGTTTGTTTGTTTGCTACTTGTCTCACTATGCAGAGTGACTCTTAGCAGCTTACAACTGCATAAAAACATAAATACAAAAGCATTAGAAACATTAAAATTAAGAACAGTTAAATAAGGGTTAAAAACCAGGAGCACAAGTAGTATGGGGATGGAGTTTTGTCTCTTATTCAACCAACCACTTCCAGCATAGTGCGCCCTCAGCAGTGCCCCAGGCCAAGCAGCAGAGCCAGGTTTTAAGGCCCTTCCGGAAGGCCAGAGGATGTAGGCAGATCTCATCTTCAATGGCAAGATGTTCCAGAGGCCAGGGGGCATAGAAGAGAAGGCTCTTTTCCTTGATCCTGCTAGCCAAAATTCCTTGGCTGACAGTGTCCATAGAAGGCTTCTTCTGCTGGAGTGAGTGGGACAGGCCAATCCCATTGGTGTGAGACAGTTCCTCAGATAACCTGGTCCCATACCATGAAGGGATTTAAAGGTGATAATCAACACCTTGAATCGGACCTGGAAGTAAACTGGCTACCAACGCAGTTTGCATAACAGCTCCACCCTAGAACCGTCCAGAACCATCTGCGCCACTGCATTCTGAACCAGCTGTAGCTTGCAAATATTCTTAGCTATCACATTTGAAGCCTTGAATGACAAGGGGCCAGGCTATTGAGCGACTGCCTATTTTAAGGAAATACACCCATCTCACCAAACTGAATAGATTTGGGACACTAGACTTACCTGTATTTATTTATTTATTTATTTGTTGCATTTTTATGCCGCCCAACTCCCGAGGGACTCTGGGCGGCTTACAACAGAAGTATAAAAACATTAAAACAATATAAATATTAAAAAACGATTTAAAAAGCCATACATTCGTGGCTGGTTCTCACAGATTGTAACATTGAGATCAGCGGCCCCAGTCCTGCCAGAAAAGCCAGGTCTTCACAGCTTTCCGGAAGGCCAATAGGGTGGGGGTAGTCCGGATCTCAGGAGGTAACTGGTTCCAGAGAGCTGGGGCAACCACAGAGAAGGCCCTCCCCCGCGGGCCCGCCAGCTGGCACTGTTTAGCTGACAGGACCTGGAGGAGACCAACTCTGTGGGATCTTACCAGTCGCTGGGAGCTATGTGGTAGAAGGCGGTCTCGAAGATAACCTGGCCCTGAGCCATGCAGGGCTTTAAAGGTAATAACCAACACCTTGAATTGTGCCCAGAGACCAATAGGAAGCCAGTGCAGCTGGCAGAGGATTGGTGTAAAGTGGGTGTACCTATGTGCACCCACGACAGCTCGCGCAGCTGCATTCTGGACCAACTGTAGTCTCCGAACACTCTTCAAGGGTAGCCCCATGTAGAGCGCATTGCAATAATCTAACCGTGAGGTGACAAGGGCATGAGTGACTGTGAGGAGTGCCTCTTGATCCAAGTAGGGTCGCAATTGGTGCACCAGGCGAACCTGTGTGTATTACCTGTGGCCATTTGATGGAACCTGGAAGTAACCCTTTTCTGTACTAGCATCTACTCTATGAAATAGCCTCCATCTAAGGTACAGAAGCCCCCTATCTTCCTTGCCTTCAACGCGACTGTTAAGACTTAGCTTTTCCATCAGGCATTGGGCCAAGATGGGAGATAAGTCCAGCATTTGTGTTCTTGAGATGGAGTATTAGGGCAGTAGTGTTATATGAGAGTTTTAATTTAGTTGTATTTGTTGTTCTTGTTGTTATTTGTATTCTGGGTTATCAACCTAGGCTTTTTATATATAACATGAGCAGCCATATCATTTTTTAAAAAATAGGTAAATCATGTTTACCTTCAGAAACAAAAGCGCTTACACTTTTAAAAATACTCTTTGTTCTGTGCAGCTTTCCCAACTTTGCACAAATGTTTGGATGCCTCTTTCCAACACAGGTTTTGTACAATGTCAGGCAGTGCTGGGCCTTGGCAAGGTTTACATGACCCACTAAATCATTAAATGGGCAGTCATATGGGCTTGATGTGTGAACCTTTCCATGTGATTGGTCTGTGGGTTTGTGGATTGTATGAATGGAATTAGTTAGCTAAGCTCAGCCTGGATAAGCATGTCATGCAAACCGTTTTTCTCATCCATTTGATGTAAGAGACTCTATATGCCAGATCATACTATATAAAGCTCAAAGAAAAGCTTGCTATATTTATTTTGCATTTGTTCACAAGATAGCTGGACTCTGTTCTGCTTGCACAATGGGTGAGGCATCAATATAAAGACAGTTGGTAAGAAACAAGGTGCAGCCTTTTCCTCTGATACCTGCAGGATTTCTCTTGCTTACCATCTTTTCTTGCTTATTTTGTGAGGCCTGTAACCTTTGTACTTCTCCAGGCTATACATACACACATTCAGGTCAGCTATCCAATCACCATTCCCTTTCCTTCTTTCCCATGGCAACCATCTTCTTTCAACAGGCTGTGATTGCTTGAAACATCCCAGATTTCCCCTTCATTCTGCCTATTTGATCTTGTTGCCTTCATCTCATCATATCTTTTCTAGTGTTCTCAGCATGAAATGGTTTCAAAAAGTTCCTTTCTTCTGTTTTGATGCTTTGCTTGTACAGCCTTTGAAGCTATAAATAGGTTAATGTAATTGATATGTGCAGCTCTTAGTTTTAGGGAGAGCGCTGCTAAAATCATCATCAGTGTATCTCTATAAAGGTAACTCCATATAGAAGACAAAATATTCTTTTGAACATTTTATTCCAGAAGCATTTTCCTGTTATTGTCAGTAAAATTCAAAAATATTATTTAAGTACTGTTCCATTATTTGCTCAAGACTAAACATGTTATTTGGACTATATGTGTAGAACTATATGTAGAAACAATGGTGGGGGAAATTCTCCATCAATAACAAGACAGAATTTACAATGCTACATATTAAACAAAATGCTGAAGGATATCATGTGAACTTCCGTTAAAATATAACTGGAGAACTTGCGTGCCTCCAAATGCTGATGAATTACAGCTTTCACAATCTCTCACTATTAGCATTACTAGCTTCTGCTACTGGAAGTTATGATTCAGAAGCATCAAGTTGCTTAAAAGAACTAGCCCAAAAAAATTCATACAAGCAATAGCTCCTGTAGATTGCTACTTGTCAATGAAACCTAAGCTTCTAAATCAGGGTGAGACAGCTATCTTCATGATTTATTCAGACACTTCAATGACATCTGAGCAAAGTATTTGTTTTTGGTGTAGATGTAATATATTGTTCTTATAATTATCTTTCACATAGGGGCGTATTTTCTATTATGTACTGTAAAATAAAAAGATTTATGACCTTTATTTTGGTCTTTTTTTAAAACCCAAAGCTTTACTGTTATTTCAGAGCTGCAGTTGCTTCTTACTTCGAGTTAGCCAAGGTGAAGTCCAAGTAGCCCAGCACTAATTGTGTTAGCCATAGAAGAGCTCAATACATGTCTACCAAATTGTTCTCTTCATGGCACATTAAAAAAAAAGAGGGATCCCTGCATCCCACTTTCTATCTCTGTTCTGCTGCCTCTGTGTACTTAAAAGATAAAAGCTGGAACAACCAAAAGCCAGTCCTTTTGGGACTATTCATGCCAAATACCCACACTGTTGTTTCCAGTGACCCTTTTAACTGTAGATAGTAGTTACTATGAATTCTTCCCTGTGGTTCCTTTTTCTCTCTTTCCTTAGTTTTGCTTGCCTTGTCTTATTTTGCTACCAGTTAACTCATATTATTGTTTATTGATGTTTAATAAATAAGCTGCAAGCTATATTTTTGGCTAGTGATATAAACCTAATATAGAAATTGCTTGTGTTGGATGCAAACTAAACTGGAAAGTGTCCATAGTAATTTTCCAGCAAATTGGAATGGTTCTGTCTAGCCTTTTTCCCCGGGGGGGGGGGGATGCTACCAACTGCTTTGACTGCCATACTGTTGTTTCTTATTTGCAAGAGGAGAGAAGAAGAAATCCTTTTTTTCCTTTGCCCTCAGCAGTGTTAAGTTCCTTTTGGTCAGCTCTCCAAAACTGTATCTGTTGAGTTGTGGGAATTGCTACGTCCCCTCAGGACGAGCAAGTCTGCCTTGGAACCTCTCTGATAGGCTAAGACGCGAGCTGCCTGAGAGCGGGAGTTTAGAGCACTCCCATTGGCCGGCGCATCTGACAGCCGGCTATAAAAGAGCTGTCAGACGCGACCGGCTTTTGCTGGCTGTACGGAGCTGTTCTTCTGCTGTAGTTGCTGTTAACCTGTCAGCCTTAATAAAGGCTTGTTCCGATCCACGACCTGGCTCGCCTCAGTACTTTCCGCCCTCGCGTTAAGGATCTAACAGCTTTCCTCTAAGGAGGTTTTTCCCCCTGCATTACTTCAGGGCTGACACAGCCTGGCGCGAAGGGGCCAGGGAGGGGGGTGTAGAGATAGCTGGGGTATTGTAGCCTAAATATA
>QLTV01003415.1:43794-59628 GCA_003457575.1 Thermophis baileyi
TAAACCTTTTCACATTTTCAGAATCTGTAATCCGGGTAAGTAATTTCAAAGATACTCCATCACTCACCCACCCTAAGTCCATGTCGATGTAAACATTTCTGCTACGTCCCCTCAGGACGAGCAAGTCTGCCTTGGAACCTCTCTGATAGGCTAAGACGCGAGCTGCCTGAGAGTGGGAGTTTAGAGCACTCCCATTGGCCGGCGCATCTGACAGCCGGCTATAAAAGAGCTGTCAGACGCGACCGGCTTTTGCTGGCTGTACGTAGCTGTTCTTCTGCTGTAGTTGCTGTTAACCTCTCAGCCTTAATAAAGGCTTGTTCCGATCCACGACCTGGCTCGCCTCAGTACTTTCCGCCCTCGCGTTAAGGATCTAACAGGAATAACGACAGGAGACCGACTCAGGAACACTTGTTTAATAGGCAAACTCTCTGTACAACCAGCAACTTGCAGTCTGACAGCTAGCCCTTTTATAGGGAGCTGTCAGACACTTTAACCAATAGTGTTTGAGCATTTTCCCGCTCAAACACTGGACCTGGGTGAAACCATGTTTAACTGTCAATACAGAACACCCCTCCCCTCTTCGATGGAGCTTTCCATGCGGCAGACGTAATCATGCAGGTAGGTGGGGCATTTGGGAACCCTCCCTGACCTGTGCAGCTCAGTCGGTGGTGAGGCAGCAGCCTGTGCGGACAGATCTGCTGCTGCTCCAAGGCCTGAGCCTGGAAGCTCCTGGCGGGGCCTTCTCGGCTATGGGAACCGGTTCGCCGTGCGATTGTCGCTGGACTCCTGGTTCCTCAGGTGAGTCTTCCGGCTCCATCGGGCTTGAGTTAGCTGAGGAAGGAGTATAACTTGGTTCATTTTTATGCATTTGTATACATTCACCGATTTTGACTGCTTGACATCTGCAAGCCAGAAATAGATTGAACCATTTTTGTTGTAACAAAGAACACAGATTTCTATCTTGTAATATCTCTTTGGCATTTGGGAAGAAGAACTGCATTATCTGAAGGAAGATGACAGCAAATTTAAAATAATCCTCCAAAAGGAAGCAATACATATACATGTAAAGGCCTATCAAGAAATCTTTGTTCAGTAAATTTATACATGTGACACACGCTCATGTCCATGTCAATGGCAGCAGCCACATTCAAAAAAATGATAGGGCCAGGATAAAACTCTACTTTTATATTACTTGAATAGTCACATTAAAACTACATGTAAAATAAGCTAAACACAAATTGATCACTGTCTGCATCCATCCAACATTCTCTCACACACATTGAACGGTTTGCACACACAGACATGTACAAATACACACTCACACACACCCCTCATTATTTGCAACAGAAATAGCTAAACATGAAAGGAAGGAAAGATGGAGATAGAGTAAAAGTACTACAGCATAAAGGGAAGAGATGTGATAGACTAGAGTAAGAGGTTATAACTGGGAAAGGGAGGAAATAGTAATGGAAGAACTGCTTATATATTTGGTAAGCAAAGAGCATCTCTTTAACAACAGCTAATCTTTAGGCTAAGCTTCAAAGCATCTGTGCTTTTCAGTAGGAATGCTTGCAATTATTTGGAACCACTTGTTCTTTCCTTTTATTTTTTAATAATGTCTCCTAATGTAATTGTTGGAATACATGTTGGAATGTATTTTCTATTGCAAGAACTACAGAATTATTCAGCTAGTAGATGGCAGTGTTTAGTTTGCATCTATGGTTATAATCTATGGTTCCTTTATGTTCTGAGGAGAGTTTCCTGTGACAGTTGAATCCATTAAGTAGCAAGGCCCATGGTGACTGCACACTGTACACTTTATTTTGATCTGTATGCCTATGTAACCATCCTCTACTTCCAATCTGTACGGCTATTCAATAATCCTCTGCTACCATTTCTATATAATAAAACAGAATTTTCTAACAATAATTAATGAATGCGGGACATTGCCAATTCACCAGTATGGAGAAAAACAATGAGCTACAACAGGAAATGATATATTCATGAAAAGAAAAATAATATTCTGGGAATACCACAATGTTGTGAACACAGAATTTTGTATCAACTGATTATCTCACAAGTGAATCTGGCTCTGTGAAAATGTTGGAGACGATGCAAGAGACATAGGGGTTTTTTTTTAATCTTTTCATTCTGCTTCTTCATGCCCCCCTTTTCTTTTTGAATAATAAACTGATAAAGAGCCTTTGCTTCTTTATTAGCCAGAATCAGTTCTTTCACATTCAGTATTAAAGGTATAAAATACCTATTTTTGATAAGAAGCTAACACAAATATGTATGTTAACTTTTGCACACTAATTGTATGCTCTGATTAAATCTTGTAGGAAACTCTTTTTTTTGAATTTTTTCATTTTATTTTAATACAAACAATCCATCTTTCATTAAACAGTGTGTCGTCTGGGTTCAAATGTTTTGTGTGATAACAGTTAAAGTTTACAGCCATATTCATTATTTAATCTATTCTTAGCTTAATACAATACATTAAATATCTAATACTATAACAATCCTCTTCTTAATTTATTTAACTCTATTAATACTTCTATATTTCACTCATCTATTTTTATTTCTAACTTTTATATTTATTCTCTAACCATCGATAAAATAACTCCCATATAATATAATATTCGGTTTCTTCTTTCTCTTTAATTGCCAGTGTTAACCTATTCATTTCTGCACATTCTAATATTTTTTTTAGGAAACATTTGAAGTTTCCATAAGTACAGACAACAGAGATACACTTGAAAGAACTATTATTATATTGGAGAAAAAGAGTAGATTACATAGATTATAACAACATAAAGATTAATAGCACAAGATATAGCTGTGCACATAGATGTGGTTATGTTTATGTAAAAGGAAAGAACAATTAGCATCAGTTGTAGCTTTCTTAGTGGAATTGTTTTCCTAAAAAAGCTAGAAAGATGTACTAAAAAAAAGAAGGTGCTTACAAAGACTGTTGATTAGAAAAGATAGGAATCTATGCTAAGCCATTTCTGGGATCTTACAACTCTCTAGACAGTTGGCTGTTTTGTACAGGTCTGCATAGCCCAGAAGCCTAAGGCAGCAAACAGCCACAGAATATCTCCCAAACGTGCTTGCAAACTGTATTGTTTAAGTTTTGAAACATGTAATAATATTAAATATGTGTAGAATTATCATATCAAACTGAATGTTGATCATATCACTGCCCTTGTTAGCAGGACGATTTTTTGGGATGCCATTGAAAAAGCAAGAGCGGTTCTTGGTCCAAAACATGGACATGGCTATTATTCAGAATTT
This sequence comes from Thermophis baileyi, assembly GCA_003457575.1. Lineage (NCBI taxonomy): Eukaryota > Metazoa > Chordata > Lepidosauria > Squamata > Dipsadidae > Thermophis > Thermophis baileyi. The sequence goes on from QLTV01003415.1 coordinate 47,092, forward strand.
CTGATTCCTTGGATCTGTGATACTTCTCTCTGAGTTCTTGTTTACAACTTTACCTTTCCTACTAATCTGGCAAAGGCAAGCGAAAATCCACCATTTTTGTATGTCATCTTTATTTGTATATACTACGGTACAAGAAGCCTTGTAATATCGGAAAGCCATAATCTTTTCACCCTCTATTTCAAATGCAAAAATACAGAAATTTTCCATCAAATAAGCTGCTTCACTTACAAAGTCCAATATATCCTATGATTTTTCTGCTATATATTGTTGCTAGGTTACCAACAACTTCCTTCAAGTGATAACATGCCACACTTGAACTTGTTACACAGAAGTAAAGATTACAGTAAAAGGATTAGTCACTGCCCTTCCTTTCAAATCTGCTGGTTTTCCCTACCTAAAAAAATGTCCATATATATTTTTCTAGTTTTTCTGATATTAAATTATACAGTATTTGATATATTGTTGGATTGCCCTTAAAAATGCACATAATTCTTTGCTAACTCTGTAAATGATGACATTATTAAATGAAACTATTTCTAAGCAGAACTGCTAGTAACTGTTGATCTTCATTATTCCAGTAGATTAACTTCCTTTGAGAAATATGGGAAGGGTTAGTATGAAGGGGAAAAATGAGACAACATTTTCAGAAAATATAGTTTAAATTTAGGTTTCAGTGACCTAAAATAAATTCAACAATGCCCTCTCTGTTAGAGCAGGTCCTGGTACTAAGACAATATGTCATGTAGCTGCTCTGACATAAATGCTTTCTCATACATCATTAAGAGCACTGTGATAAATATCTGAACTTCTGACCTTGTTTAATGTTATCTAGACTTATGCTCACATGGCATGACATCCCTAATTTATTCAGAGATGGAGGTCAGTGTATTATATGAATACCTAAAGTCCATCAAATGTGGTGTTAGGAAGATACAGTTTTGATTCAATATAGTCTTGATCAATACATGTCTTGATCAAGGCAAAACTGTAGATGCAATTTACATAGATTTTTGTAAGGCTTGTGATACAGTAGTACATGATAAACTGCTGTTGAAATTGAACTCTTATGGCATTTCTGGTCCTTTGCACAAGTGGATTGATGCTTTCCTGTCTAATAGACTGCAGAAAGTCAAAATAGGGAACTCGCTGTCTAATCCTGCATCAGTTAACAGTGGTGTTCCGCAAGGCAGCGTCTTAGGTCCCACGCTTTTCTTGCTCTATATCAATGATTTTTGTGATCAACTTAAAAGCAATTGCGTCCTTTTTGCCGATGACGTAAAATTATTCAATACTACAGATAATTCTGTTGTTTTGCAAAATGATCTCGACTATGTGTCTGAATGGTCATCTATTTGGCAACTTCAAATTTCGATCAATAAATGCTCTGTCTTACATATCGGTAAAAGTAATCAGAATGTCAAGTATAAGCTAAGTGGCATTGAACTAACTGATGACCCTCACTTTGTCAAGGACCTACGGTAGGTGTACTTATCTCTGACGATCTATGCTCCAAAGTTCACTGTAACAGCATTAAGAGTTGTACATTTAATTTTGTGCAGTTTTTTTTCTGGAAACATTGTATTGCTAATTAGAGCTTATAAAACTTATGCTAGACCAATCTTAGAGTATTGTTCAACTGTTTGGAATCCCCACCATATATCTGACATCAGTACAATCGAGCGGGTTCAGAAGTATTTCACGAGAAAAGTCTTGTACTCTTCTGTACACAATAGAATTCCCTATGCTACTAGGCTCGAAATTCTCAGTTTGGATAACTTAGAACTGCGACGCTTGCGGTCAGACCTATGTATTGCATACAAAATTATACGTAGTAATGTTTTACCTGTAAATGACTTTTTTTTTGTTTTAATCGCAATAATATGCGCACTAACAACCGCTTTAAACTCAATGTCAATCGTTCTAAACTTGATTGTAGAAAATATGATTTCTGTAATAGAGTTGTCAGAGTTTGGAATGCTCTGTAAAAAATATGATTTCTGTAATAGAGTTGTCAAAGTCTGGAATGCTCTACCTGATTCAGTTGTTTCAGCTACAAATTTTCAGTTTCAGTCAAAATTGACTTCCATGGACCTTACATCATACTTAAGTGGTTAGTAGAGGGGGCGTGCATAAGTGCACTAACGTGCCTATCGTCCCTATCACTGTATTTGTATTCTTTTATTCTTGTTCTAGTTTTTGTTTGACAAATTCTAATAAATAAATAAATAAATAGTCCCTCTTTCACCATTTATTTGGGGTAAGTAGCCATCCCTGGTCAGTTGTGTAATCTGAACCCAGTTAACAATGGGGAAGTTGCCATGTTCTGCCTGCTCAGTTCTTCAAGAAAGAATTTGGGCTAGAGAGCAACTGGAGAAGCCAGGCTCTTTATTATATAATTCATTGCCAAATTATTACAGCCAGTGAACACATTTTCCTTATACTGATTAACTAAATAGGCCAACCACATATCGCCAATTTGGGTTACCTTCAGCCAAGAGTTTCTCACTTAAGCCTGAAAATATTCAATCGTAAATATAAAGCTAACACTGTTTGAGAATTATGTTTGCATTCCCAATGTAGATCATGGAAAAGCCACTGGGTGTTCTGCTTGCCTATCAATTCTGTTATGAATTAGGAATGTTTTCTAAATTACTTGCATGTATTTATGTATTCCTTTTTCTTTCTTTGTGGATTTATTGTAGCTGGGGATAATTTTTCTTTGTTATTGATAATATCTGGGTGTGGGAGGGGGATTTTTCAGTTCTCTCTCTCTGGCATCTTCTATTATTTTTTCTTACAGTATTCTTTCTATTACCTACATTTAGATTGCAAGTTCTTTGGGGCAAGAAAATTATGGATTTGTTTCAGGTTGGTTTTTGACTGTAGAAAAAGAAATTCATTCATAGATTTTGTGCTTTGTGTTTAGCCTCAAATAAATTAGACCTCAAATAAATTTCAGCAGAAAGTATCAGGCAGAACTCTTTCCATAGGTCTGTATTTGGTCCTTGCTGCTTCACACCCTCTGAGATCTGGACCCACAATATTCCTTCTTTTAAAGATAGCATAAGGTTGGCCAAGTTTTGGCCGGGGAGATAATGCTGTAGGAATTTAGATGATAAGACATGCAGGATCTGACAATCAACTTTGAATTGGACCCAGAAGGAGATTGGTAATCAATGTAGCAACTGCACTATTAAATCTGTTATTCCCAGATTAACTGCTGTGTTTTAGGTCAGTTGTAGCTTCTGAGTGGGATCTATATATGCAAGATTAGGGCATGAATCATGCTTGATGGGAGATTTTTAAAAAACCCTCTATAAATGGCACATAAGGTACAGCACTATATAGCCTGAATTAATCTGTTTCAGTATAATATCTGTTTGATACCCTGCTATATGTTGCCTGTATCTATAAGGCAACAACTATTGTTGTTGTTGTTGTTTTTTTAAAGAAAATGCTTTGTAAATCTTCCATCTTAAACCTGTCAGTCTTTCCTCTATGGAATGGGAAGAACCAATTATAAGTTGCTGACAAGCCAGAAAATTATTTAGAAATAGTTTTGTATCATTACAATTTCAGTGATTGTTTGAAGGAAGAAACATTAAATATAAGGACCAGAAAAAAGATGAAACTAAAATCTGTAAATGTTAAATTTGTAGATATTAAAAACAGAAGCAGCTGCACAATCTGGAGATATTGGCATATATACAATCCGCTGTTCTCCCTTGCTTCATCTGAAAAAGAGTCTAATGATGAAGCAAACATTATGTATAAATAAAACATGATGATGGATTGCCAGACTCAAAAATATTCTCATCAAAGCTGGTTGTTTTTCACACCTAAACAGCTTCATTTATTGTTTTAATTTATCTGTATTATTTTGGGATGATTCCACAATAAAACCAATTACACTGCTCTGATGCAGTGAAGTTTAACTATATTGTATGCAATGGAAAATTATGTCTGAATCAGAATTGTGATTAAATAGCTGCCAGTAGATGATGATTCATTGGCAGATGATGGGCATCTGCAAATATATTACTATAGAGTCTGAACTAAGAATAAGACCCTGATAGATTTTTTTCTCTTTAATTCTGAAAAAGAAAGACCTAAGCCAGGGGTGTCAAACTCAAGGGCTGGGGGCCAGATCCTGCCCATGGGGTACTTAGATCTGGCCTGGGGGGGGCACCCTGGAAACAGTGAAGGACTGGCCTGCGGTGCTTCTGCCAACGAAAACGGGCTCCCGAGCTCCGTTTTCACTGGCAGAGGGTTGCAGGAGGCCGTGGCAGCTGAAAACAGAGCTCGGGAGCCCGTTTTCGCTGGCAGAGCGCTTGGGCCACCACAGGCACCCCCAACATAAGTGACGTCGAGTTGGCCACACCCACCCTGGGGCCCCCCTGCCTGAGGTTAAACGCAACCCTGATGCAGCCCTCAATGAAATCGAGTTTGACACCCCTGACCTAAGCGATCACTGAGCCCTAGTTATGCTCTTAGAAGACATTTGACTATTAATTTCTCCCTTCAATAAAAAAAACCTTATTCAAAGTGATCAAAGAAGAATCTTTATAATTTTTATTGCTATAATATACAAAAATTACCAAACAAAAAACTAAAGCAAGGCATTATAACTAGAATTATCCCAGACCAAAAATACCCCAAAGTGTACAAAATAAAAGAATCAACAAAATAATTCACAAAGAGAGAGTATAAGAAAAACAGAAATTTGCAGATATTAAAAAAGTAAAAGTTTGCCCATATGGAATCAGATTGATCACTCTTGCCATTATAACATAAATGCCAGTCAGAAAGCTGAGAGTGAATACATTTCAGTCCAAAATTTTAGGCTGGAGTGTTAATTTCTTTCCAAAAATTCAAAAATATATTTGAGCTGCATTCAAAGTTCATTAAGTATACATTTCTTCATAAATGAATAAATTCCATATTTGGAGGTACACAATTCAAGATCTAATTAATATTTTATATCTTATTTTAATTACCCAAACTTTGTTAATGAGAATATTAGACCAAAATGGAACACATATAGAGCAAATCCAAATTATATGTCAGAACCCCTCAAATATATCACATCTTCACTATAAAAAGGTTGACACCCAACCCATCACTGAGATGTCCAGTAAACCCAAATGTGTTCCCAGATATGAGTCAAGAAGCAAGCATAATCTGAGTAGAAACTATGTGATTGTTCAATATTTTACATTGTGGGTTAATATCTTTTCTCCTCCGCTACTCTGATTTCCTTAGTTTTAACAGAGGATTTTACTCCTAAACAGCGAGGGCTTCTTATACGAAAGTTATACTTCTGCAAATATTCACAAGAATATCTATTGTGTCTATTAGCTATCAGCTATGATCAGGCCAATTCAGAGCTAAAGCAAAATGCTTTCAATATAGAGGAGCAACAAGTACAAACTCTTCTGCCTAAAGGAATTTATTTTGATAGGAAGCTTATTCATTCCAGTTCAGCTAGATATTTAAGTCAAATTAAAATTTACTTTTATTAAAATGATTTTTATTAAAATAAGATTTTACAAAGTTTTTTTTAAAAAAACTGCAGAAATACAATATAGAAGAAATAGAAAAAAGTTTATAAGTGAAGAAATACAAAAAGCAAGAAAAAGCAAGGGATCTAAAGAAGCAATTTCCAGTTTTGCAGTAGTTGCGAACGCAGTAATTACCATCTCCCCCTCCCATGTTGCAAAGCATAGTTCCCTTCTTCCCATAAACAAATCCTGAAATCAGCTGCTCATTTTTATCCATTTTTAGCAAAAGTCTATAAAGGGTTTCTAGTGTTTTATAAAAATAATTGTAGTTCCCTACTTGATCAAACAAGTCAATTTAGCCATTTCTGCAACCATCTTCACAATCCATTCCTCCATCAGTGATACTTCTGTTGTCTCCCATATTTCTGCATATAATGACCTCACTGTATTACCATATATAAAACCAGATGAGCCTTTTCTAGCTGAGTATCCATAAATCCTAATAAGAAAAGTCTTCGGTTCATCTGAATGTTAAATTTTAACATTCTGCATCAGTATATATTTATATCCTATGTGTTTTTGGTTTTTTACCAGTTTACCATGCATGATAAAATATTCCTTCAAGTTTGTCACATTTTCATCTGTGATTAAAAGTTCCTTTTTACAACTTAAACATTTTTTCTGGTGTCATATACCTATTGGTATATCATTTTTTAAAAAATGTTTCTTTTAAATTATAAGACAATGTGAATTTCAGACTTTTAACCACAATTGCTCCCATTTATCTATTTGAATATTATAATCAAAATTCTTGACCCATTTTACCATACATTCTATAGCAGGTTCTTCCTCCATTTCAAATCTCAACAAAAGTTTCTACACTTTAGCAATCACAAGTTCATCATTTATACATAATTCAAATTCTGTTTTATCACATTCTATTCCTGGAAAATTTTTATCCAGTCTTTTTCTTAGTTGTACATGATAAAACCACTGAAAACTAAATCTCTCTCCAGTCAATTGTTCTCTGATTTCATCTTAAGGTCCCTATTTTTTTATTTTATTTTTTTGGTGCTAGCAACAATAACTATTTGTCTTTGCCTACTGTTTCTTTTCTATTAAATGATTTTTGAGTTGAGGCCAACAGAGGTATTCCCGGGCCTAGCCTGGGTTTGTATATATTCCATATTTGTAGTATTGCATTCCTAATATAATGATTTTTAAAATCTACTTTTACTTTGGCCACAAGTAACATGCCACCCAAACCTCAGACCATAATCTTCTAAATCTAAAATGCTCTTATTTCTTAATAACAAGCATTCCTTCATCCAAACCAAACAGAAGGCAGAAAAATGCAAAGACAAATTCAAATTTAAAAATACAGGAGGGTATGTAATTAGCACATTTTAATGCATTACCAACAGCTGTATTAGAAAGAACCCATTGGAGACTACCATTGGAAATAATGGATAAAAAATAATTCTACCAATTGCATCCAATTCTATTCCACTGGAATTTCTTTAGCTTTTTGTCATATGGTTAACTAATGCTTGAGACAGGCTATCTATCTCTTATATATGTGTGTGCTTTTAAAACAGTTTTAAGTTGCATCTTCTATATAGGAGAGTTGTGTCTATTTCTGTCTTTAGACACCAGATGTTTCTTACTAATTTTAATCTATTAATACTGTCTCATACAGGCACTCTACTGCTAATTTTTCAGTTTTAAAATCAATATTTAAGTTATGCTGAACCTCCTTTTCCCAAGAATTTTCATAAAAATAAATATTCCCACCAGACACCCCTACATGAATTCTAACATTTTGCTTGAAAATTACTGATATGGTTTAAGCAGAAAGCTTGAAAGCTCAAAATACCTGTCTTTTTTTTAATCATTGCTTCTTAGGCAATAACACACTCCCATTAGTGGACTTATAGGCAAAACCTGCATTTAGATTTACAAAGCAATGCCTTATTAACGTTTCATTCTTTTATTTTCCATAGTAAATTGGAAAATGTCAGTGTTCCATCATTATAGTGCAACTGACAGAAGGGAGTAAATTAATTCCAAAACCTCTAAAGAAAAGTTTTATTATAGCTATTTAGGGGAATGCAATGGGGCAGAGAAAATCTAGTTTCTATTTAAATAATTGGGGCAGTTTATATTGTGCAAACTTTCGTGGTCTATTCAGATGTATCAGATGTTCCAGGGCCAATTTCAGATGTATCTTCATGAAATGGAGTTTAAGGTATGAAAAGGCAAATCTGTATCTGCTTCTAAGTTTGCTGTCAGGAACCTCTTAGCACTGGAAAAGGTAAGAGGTTGGAATAGACTGAAAAGACTGCTATTACCTGTGGAAACTCACTGGGTAACTTTAGGTTCTATCCTGTCTCAGAACCACCATTAACCCAGGGTGGTTATTATGGAGAAAAATTGGAGATGGGTGTACTATGAATGACATCTTAAGCTCCCAGAGAAAAGGTAGAATGTAAATCTAACAAACACTATTTAGAAGTATTTGTGTTTATAGTGCCTACAAATTGTCCAAACTAATCTAATATACTGAATGTGGATATTTTGTAAGAAATTATATATGGTGAGTACATGAAAGAAAAATTGAAGTGACATTGGTTAGCATTGGTTTAATGTTTAATTCCTGTTTTAACTGCCTCCTATGGGAATATGTTTATAGAGAGTTTTATGTTTTAATTGTCCACTACCCAGAGTGAGAAGGGTGGTCTTCAAATTTGATATATTAAATAAATAAATATAATAAATAAAACAATGGTAGTAGAATACATATCATTTTGGAACTCTTAAATGAGTGAAGAACATGGGTATTTTTGTTATAGTTTGTTTTTGGAGATAATTATAAATACTACTAATATACACATACCTCAAGATTCATTTTAAATTGACATATTTAAATAATGATTTAACTACCTCATATCATGACAACAGTTCCAGAGTTATGTATGCTAGGACGAACTTGCAGAATTTACATCATAGGCCAGTATATTTTTTAACAAAAGCTTTACCTGCTGAGAGGATTTCATTGGGAAGACTGCATTTGATCTACATGAACTACAAAATTATTCACAATGATTCAAAGCTTCAGTGGTTTAACATAAATGTCGTATTTATTCCTCTGGCTTTCTTGCATCCCTTTCAACATGATTCCAGCCAGTGGGAGCTCATCTATTTCTCTTCAAGAATCTGCCTGCCTTCTTCAGGCTTATTTGTCTACCCCTCCTCCCACGCCATACATTTTGTCATCTCTCAATTACCATTGTTACGACACCAGGGCAGAAATAGCTTCAGAGAGAATGGAGTTCCATAGGATAGACTCATAAATTTGTTTTAGCTAATTTTGTTTTTATAAAAATAGCTTAAAGAAATGAAATATGAAAACTCAGTTCCCAAAAGGATAATCATAATGCTAAAATGTTTTGGTTTTTAGATGCCAGGATGCTTAGTTCCTGATTATAGGTGGTTGAATACTTGGTAATTGAAATGACAACCATCTTTGTAATAGCAGCTTATTTTACAGTTGGCTAAAATATTCTAAAGGATTTGAAATAATTCTCCTATGATCTGCTGATTGTGTGGGAAGTAGTGCTACTTTCAAATTTGACAACTTGCAAAATAATTCAATGTATGTATCTCGGAAAGACATTGAAGCATTTTCAGAAACTTCTAGGTTTCTGAAATACCCAATAGAGATTATCAGGCAGGGATCAAATGTTTGATTCTCTCATTAAGGAAAAATACATTTTCTTGTAACATCATGTCTACTCTGTGGCCTAAATGTGATCTTGAATACAACATTAAAAGCTAAACTACAAAATGACACCCTCAGAGGGTCCAATTCAGCTTTAATGAGACATCAGTTTCCAATTATGCAAATTATCTTGCATATGCCTCTCAACCACGTATCTCCCCATTCCTCCACTGTTTGAAGCAAGTTCTGCTTTAACATATTTCATTTTCCAGAATAAAAATACAGAACTCAAGCAACAAAATAATAATCGCAAAGAAGTTGCGTGTATATACACACAAAGAAAGAGAGAGACTTGAACAGAGGTGGGTTCCTGCCTGTTCAGATCAGTACTATAGAACCGGTAGTAAAAATAGGGACTGGTTCTCTGAACTGGCAGTAATGGCAGCCTGGCCACGCCTCTGAGCTGGTTCTTTCAGCGGTGCCATAGGCACTGCCATCTTGTTTTTCGCTTCTGCGCATGCGCAGAAGCTTTGTTTTAGCACTGCACATGCGCAAAGCACATGCGAAGTGCGTGCACGCCCACGCAGTGCGCCACTGAGCAAACCGGCAGCGACGAAAACCAGAACCCACCCTGGACTTGAAATGTATTAATCAGATAGGAAGACACATTTTCCTTTCACACAAACACAGAGCAACTACTAGTGAATTGATTAGATTAGGGTTGTTTTATATATAAGAATAGAAGAAATTGGAAGAATGGGAGAAAGAGGAATAGGCAGGATTTCAAATATCGTGGCTGATATTGTTGCTTGGGAAAGGTTGCTTGTCTCCTTACATTTAAGTTTTTTTGTAAACATAGCTGTTTTTTTATTTCCTTCCTGTTCCTTTACCTCTTTCCCTAAACTTCTCTGTATTTGTCCTGTTTTGCTCATATTCCCACAATTTCCTTTCCTTTCCTTTGTAAACACGCCCTTCTTGTTTGCTTCCTGTTTTTTTATTTTGCTGCTAGAAGGAAAATAATTAATCAGATAGGAGATCCTTATAAACAGAGCATCTTATTTTAAAAGCAATTTAATTAGTAAATACTAATTCAATTTTTGAAATATATAATTTAGACACATGCACACATACACACAAATGTGGGACATATACAAATTTACTGGAGAGAGGTAGGGCTTATTTTAGCTTGAGTTGGCAGTTTAATTTTACAGATAGGAAAACTGAGCATTGAATACTGCCACTGGTTTTTTGTTTTTGTTTTTTGTTTTGTATCTACACTATCTTTTAGGAGCCAGAGATCTTATTTATTTATTTGTTTGTTTGTTTGTTTGTTTGTTTGTTTATTTATTAGAATTTGTCAAACAAAAACTAGAACAAGAATAAAAGAATAAAAATACAGTGACAGGGACGATAGGCACGTTAGTGCACTTAAGCACGCCCCCTCTATCTTCTTACTTTTAGTGTTGCCATCCTTTCAGGCAGCTATGATTCAGGTATGCATACAAAACTATGAAAATACATTTGTTATTACAACAGAACACAAACATGCCATCCATATTTAATATGTTAATCTAGAATAACATATATATAAGAGAGGCTAATATATAGGAAACACAATATTTCTATAAATAATTATGGTTATTAGAAGATTGTTCTTCGTTGTACCACTTTTCATCATTCTTAGTAATTTTATGCTACAGTAATTTCTCACATTTTAATACCACTAATCCAAAGAAAGATTTATTTTAGTTTGTAGTGTTTTGTAATAATAAACTTAGCAATTAACATTGAATAATATATTATGCTTCGTGATTTTATAGGCATTAGGAATTAACAACAGCATTCATGGTGAAAACTATTAGGGAATCAATGTTAATCAATTCATCCTCAGTTCAGACAATATATCAATATATCACATCGTTATTTTTTTTAAAAAAAATCCTTACTTGAAGGAAAGTAATGACTGAAACTAAACACTCTTTAATATCTATTCACTAGAACTTCAAAAAATAATAATTTTATTTTTTTTAGTAAAGCCACACACTTTGACCCTAATAAATTGCAATAAATATTACTCATATGAATAATAATTTGGATGTTGAAGATGAGTACTGTCCTGTACCAGCAATTTTTCTTTTAGCCATCTCCCATTTTCCCCTTAATTTTTCCTATTTACATAAGAGTCTTAATCTTTGCATATAAGTGTTTTACAATTTTCAAACTTCAGTAGATTGAGATCTTAGTAGATTATAGGATACGACTTATATAAATAATCACCCTTTCATGTTGCCATTAAAAATAAATGATTTAATCCAGTATACAATCACCTTTAAACACTATTTAGTAAACATGAAGTATCTTTACCTTATTCTGTGCTTTGGAGCTGATGGGTTCCATATTCTGATCTCAGGTTCACTCCCTGGGCAGATGATCAAAAGCCTGTGGGAAGGTACGGTATTTCTTTTGTCTTGGACAAAGAAATCCAAGATGGGGCATTCTTTGTCATAAAAAAAAAAAAGCAACAACTGCACTTTGGAAGAATGTTCCTCATTCATCAGATGTATTAATGTTTCTTTTACTGTATCACTTCTGTCACTCTTACATTTTCTACTATGTGGGTCTTCTGAATTGACCATTTCAATTTGCAGCATCGCAAAATTATAAGGTGCACCATTTTGATATCAATACTAATATATATATATATGTTATATTTTTTTACATAAATAAAGGGAGACTAGTATAGATCTCTGTTAAATCACCTGGTATACCCAAATATGGGAGAAAGCATACTGCTTCCTTTTTGCCTTTCGGCCCCTCCAGGGGCCATCCCTTTATTTATGATCCCTTTATTTATGGGATCCCTTTAGATCCCTTTATTTATGTAAAAAGATAAAGATCCCTTTATTTATGTAAAAAAATATAACATATAGAAACGGACTGTCGTTTGTAATTAACTGTCTGGATGGCCCCTGGAGGGGCCGAAAGGCAACAAGGAAGCAGTATGCTTTCTCCCATATTTGGGTATACCAGGTGATTTAACAGAGAAAAAAACATATATATATCCTTGTCCCTGGAACATGCAGATAGGGAGAAGAATCCTGTGGCTCAGAGGTTTAATCACTTGCCTTGTTAGGCAAGGGGCCCGGGTTCTAATCCCATAAGGGTGTGGCTAGCTGATGAGAGCTAAATAGCTTGAAATAGATCTATACTAGTCTCCCTTTATTTATGTAAAAAAATATAACATATAGAAACGGACTGTCGTTTGTAATTGACTGTCTGGATGGCCCCTGGAGGGGCCGAAAGGCAAAAAGGAAG
>QLTV01003415.1:63977-86665 GCA_003457575.1 Thermophis baileyi
TATATACATACATACATACATACATACATACATACATACATACATACATACATACATACATACATATATAGGCGCTCTGCATCTGAAAATGTTGAAGAATCCTGGAGAAGAGAAATGACTGCACTACCGAGCAGCACTTGCTAACTTAATATTGCAAGCCTGGATTGTGTTTACCTTTCTTTCATGTTTTGTGCCTTCCCCAAGCCATTAAGAAAGAGATCTGGCCTCTGCTTGCGTGTACCCAGTAATGACAACCTCTTTGCAGTTATCTGTGTGCAAACAACCGGAAATATTCAGAACTCTGATATATTAACCCAGTACTAAAATAAATCAATGAATCAATAACATTTTTGGAAAAAAAATAACTTAAAATAAATCAAAGAGAACCAAAATAAACACAAACTACCCAATCCCACATGCAGACCCATCAAACATAGCTCTGATTTCAATAAGATGGTACAATTAAAACAACAACAGATCTACACAGTCCTAGGTTATCTATGATTCCAACTAATCTGCAAGATGGATTTCAGGTAATGGAAACAGAATGGTCAATGAACATGATTAGACTGAAGTCACATCCTTTGCAATTATGACAAGATCTCAGACATATTCAGAACAGGTTGGAATCACAAGAAATGAGGGTCCAATGAAATAATTATCAATGGAAGCACAGTTATTTAAATATATCTCCCTGAAAATATGGTCATTTATTTACACTGTTCAGTTTTTTTTTTATTGCTGTGTAATGTAGGACAATAGCGGTGAAGAGGAAACAAACCTACTGTACTTTAGAGGATCTTACAAGCAAAATTAGGATCTTCAGCTATCCAAGTGCTACTGCTGGACACTAACAAGTATAACACAGATTTATACTTCTGTCAATAGAACTTGGTTAATGCTATAGCTATTCTGTTAGTTAATAAGCAGCATTTAAATTGCAGAAATGTAATCAACTTATAGCCTCTGGTTTACAAGATAGATGGGATGGGAGATCGAGAGCGTCTTAGACAAGGTGAGCTGTAAGGTGATATTACTGGAGACAGTCTGAAGGCATTGCCTGCCATGCCAGTTATGTTGTTTAAACTTCTGGATTTTTCATAGCCTTTCATGAGAAAATGCAGACATTAGTTGAGTTCAGTCAGAAAATAGACAAACAACACAATGCAATGTAATAATATGTTTTCAATGGGTGCCTATAAAAAGTCCTAATGTTTTCTTAAATAATAGACAAAAAGATAAAATGCCACTATACTTATCAATAAAACTTATATTTTCCTGTACATTTTAAGCCTATTGGTTTTGTCAATGATATTTAAAAGAAATACTGTAACTGGCTCTCTTATAATGTAAGTCAGTATCATAGTTATCTGGCAATCAAAATGCACCAGGGGAATTTTATTGATAAGTATAGTGGCACTAGACTAGTTCTGTGACCTAGAACATTCTATACCTAACCCCAGAGGTTACATTTATTTTGTTAAAAAGTTCCATTTGCAAAAGTGTTCCCATCAGGCATCCAACATCCTACATATAATACTATTTAAAATTTGATATATTTGAAATATTTACAAGATTTGAAATTCATTAAAATATGTGTATATTCTTAGTGTTCCGTTCCATTCAGTAAAATCATAGTATTAAAATTTTCTAATGGCTATTTAAAAAATAAAGTGAATGTGCACTTAGGACACTAAAATAAACAGTATTTAGATGTTATTAAGTAATCATTACATCTAGAGTTATAGAAACTCTCTTTTGACAGATCATAAAACCATGTTAGAAGTGAGCATTAGGCTGGGTGCTCGCCCCTCCTTCACTCGTAATAGGATCCTGTTGTATTATCTTATCTAAACTAGAGATTACTAATTTAAGCACAGCAGAAGCTCCAGCACTAAAATCTATGCCTCATGTGAGTTGGGCAAAGGTGATAGACAAGGAGTCAGCTAATATTTCACAAACTATAGTTTCGACATATGTGAATCATGAATTTACTAAACAAGTTTAGTCTGTGGCCTACTTCATTAAATATGATTGATCTATGTTTAAGCAGCAATGGATTCTTTATCAAAGCAACTAATTCTCAGGTAAATGCCATATACATAAAATGGCATTCTTATTTGGATTACAATTTCATATAAGTTTAGCTGGGAATAAGTTCCACTTATTTTATAAAGAATCCATTGTGAAGCAACTAAAATATATATTGTAACTGAATTATACATAAAATAAATATGATAATTCTTAAGACTTTCATAAGATGTGTACTAATAGTCTCTTTAGCTACAAACTAATCTCACTCTTATGTAAACAATTATGTATTCCTTATTTTTTGTTAAATTTATATCACTCCTTTTCTCTGGGGTATCAAAGCAAAATACACAGTACTCCTTTCTGAAATTTCTCCTCACAACCACAATCCTCTAAGATAGGTTCGGTTGAGAGAGAATGAATGTGAGTTTCCACAGCAGAGGTTGGACATGGTCCAAAACCTCCTAGTCTTGGTCTATAAATTAACTATGTGGGTTATCTAGTCAATAGGAACTGTAGAGAATGAAATGAATAGAAATACAAATGCTATTTGATCTCAGAAGCAACATTCCTTTAAGATGGCACCCATAATTGCTGCAAATACACCAGGGTTTCCCACAACAAACACATAAAATATGGATGACATACCTAGGGATGTAAAAGAAATCTGTGGGAGCAGATTTGCAAGATTCCCCAGTACGGACTCTGTTGCAATAAAGACAGTAGCACTAAACTGAGTCCGCTAGTGTCCATCTTTCTCTGGTCAAAAATCCGCATAAAAATTCCATTTGTTTGTGAAAGATGCATCTGAAAAAGAGTGTTATGTTTCTGAATGTTGCATACAAAAAGGGGTAGTTACATAAATATTAAGGAAATGTACATTTTTAAAAGTACTTGGGAAATTTATGAAATAAAGAATAGCATCATGGAAATTTGCTTTAAAAATGATTTCTTGGGGAATTTACATTAACAACTAAGTACAGCAATAGAAAGTGTATACTAAAATGCCATATGTTATGGAAAACTGTGAACAAAAGTGGATATGGATTTTCAAATGCTGCTTCCAGATCCTAATGCAAAGTAGTATTTAATTTTTTTAAACAAATAAAGCAAAAGCAATAAATAACCTTTTTGGGGAGGAAGGGTTTAAAGATTGGATTGTGATTCAAAGTTGCATGTGACCTAGGCATGCCATTGAACTTTAATTAGTTTGCTGCAGGGAAAAACGTAGTAACACCGGTGTAGCTGAAGCAATTTTCTGTTCAATATAGTGGAACTATCCTTAACTTAGTGGCTTTGGGTAACCATGTTCCTTCTTTCAATATAAACACTTTGTAAAAAATAGTACCTTAGAATTTGTGTTCCTTTTTCAGAACTTTGTTTTATCTACCTCAGAGTTAATTAAACCATCCTTCAACAGCAGAGCTGTCAAACTCCTGGCCCACGGGCCAGATGCATCACACGCTGGCCACGCCCACACCCAGTTTAGCAAAGGGGAAAAAAGTCCCGATACATCATGTGACACCACCATGACAACGTGAGTTTGACACCCCTGTTGTACAGCATAAACTAAATTACAATAGTAACTGATTTACATTTAAATTATCCCACAGCAATTTCTAATTGTTTAGAAAGCGATTTAATGAAAATGGTCTAAGCTACATCTATATTCTTTCAGGTAGACAAATGAAACCATGAATGAAACAATGACATATTTTTCAATGAATTAATGAGCCAAAGACATTTCTAATACAAAACAAGAAAGGGACAAAAAAGAAAATATGAAGGAAAAATGCTGACTATAGTATTTCCTATAGCATGTATTCACATCTGCTTTATTCCAGGATTATTTGTTCAGAAGAATAGTGATAAAATTTATAGTCTAATGAAAGAATCCATACCTTTCCTGATCCCTCCATCAGTAGCACACGGGTAATCACCTGCTGTCAGTAGGAAACATGTTCCCCCTCTTCTGTTTTTGTCTCTGGTACTAGACCGTCTGATTGGTGGGGGCCTTTCCATTGGTGACAATGGCTGCTCACTTTCTGTACTGTCTTCACCTGATAACACTGGTCAAAGCACCACACCCATTTACATCATAAAGCCAATGAATAAATGAGACATCACAAATAACTTGCCTTATACTCTTACTATTGAAAGTGGAAAAGAAGAATAAGTAGCAGTAAGTTATGAAATGAATGTTGCTCATAAAGCTGAAAATCTATGATTTCCTAAGGAACAAAGAAACTGGCCATTTAGATGGATGCTGTCTTCAGTATTATATATTGCCTCAGTGTCTTCGGTATTTAAAAAATACAGCAAATGTTGTTACTATAGCATTTCATCCACTACTCAAAGAAATCAATTGGCATTAACAACAGCAGATATTATATTTCTACATTTGATAATTAATAATTAGGGAATTCTTCCAGGTTCATCCAAGATATTTTGCTGCTTAAAATAAAGTTGGTGGCAATCTCATGAGGAAAAGCCACTGAGACTAGGCTAGACTACCTTTCTATAGTCCTGGCAGTGAGACAGTATATTACACAAGATAGGCTACATAATGTCCACAGCTCTGCTTTCTAACACTTCACTATTGCTTTTACATATGCAACACCTGCAGTCTAAGGCCAATCTGTCACTCAGCATAATGTTAGACTAAGACACTAATGAGTAACTTAATGTTCTTCAATAGAGATTGTAAGTCACAAATTTAAATGCAGCTCATGAGCCCATCATCTGTAAGATGTTGATAAATGTATTACTTTGTAAAATATTCATAGGGCAGCAAAAGCAGGAAGGCATTAATCAACCTGCAATATATGGCTAGTGGCTAAATTCAGGAGGTAAGTCCCAAATTGTATAGGTACAATATGTTGCAAGGTTTATATGGTAGACAATCAGCTAGTGTCCTTAGCAATTCACAGAGATCTGCTGTTTTAACAGATATGTCTAGGTTCCCTCTGCCTTAAATTCTGCAGCTTGAAAGGAAATGTTTGGTTTTTCTAGGTTGTCTGTTAACAATCTGCTAACACTACACACTCACCCTTCTATATAAAAGTCTTAAAGCTTCCCTATCTTCTTACTAACACATTAATCTAGATTATTTTCTATGCTGGCTCCTTTTCAAAGAAAAATCTGTATTCAAGGACCAAACCATATTTTAGCTCAACTCTGGAGCAGATGATATTTACAGAAAAGGCTAAGCTATCTTCTCCAATCATGGTGCTTCCAAGATAAAGCCATTTTATTTGGAAATTATAGGGTATAAATCATATTTCAAGAAAACCTGGTTGGGGAAGACTGTAGTTCTTTAATATCTAAGCCTTTTCATTAACCTCTTTGCACTAAAAATAATATTATTATGCAATATATTAATATTTCTTATGATAGAGCTATTTTATTGATAGCAGTGGAAACTGAGGAACATATAGACGTTTGAAAAATATATATATAAATTTCAGCTCTGATCATCTGTTTCATTTCCCCTAATCTCTCCTTACCAGAACCCATTATCCTACTCACTTGCAAACTGTGCCTTCTCCATGTTAGGATACGATAGAGGAAGCTCATGAAACATAAACATTGTTTCTTCTTTTCTGCATTTTTAAAACTCTGTATGTGTGTGTGTATTTAGGTATCAGATTTATTAACATTATATCTAAAGGATTGCACTTTTATTATTTGAAAGACAATTGGTTGAAAGAAAATTCCACTGAATTTATCAGTATTTATATCCAAACAAACACCTGGAGGATCGCAGTGTTAATAACATTATGAAAAGACTCTATGGATTATTTACTTTAGACAATCTTGTAGCATTCATACCTTAGTCTACTTAATGTAAGGTACTTTTAAGTTTAGATCCTAATCCAAACTAAATATATTTCTTACTGGTCTTAACTTAAATTTAGTTTATATTTATTTCCTAGGTCAAGGATAACGGCTGTAATTGTAAAAAAGTGAAGTGAAACTTAGATAGACAAAATATGTCATTATTCTTATAGAATTTTCAAACTATTACCAAAAAATATTCTGCTCTCTGAATATTGGAGAAATTACTACCTGTCCTAAGTTATGAAATGATACTATTATTATAATCTAGAAAACACATTTTTGTATTATTACTTGTTCCATTGCATGTAAATTAGACCAGCCCTCTCTTCTTAAGATCCATGAATCCTTGACTCTCAGAAAGCTTTGGCTTCAGTGGTGGCTGTAGTGTATGAAGTTCAAAGACCTCAAGCCGCTCATTTGGGATAGGACAACCTAAGCTAACCTATGTTTAAGTAATGTAAAGATTCTGCTAGTATTTTGTAACATCAGCAAACAAGGGAAACATTACATAAGATAAAAATTCAACAGAATGAAGGCACAATTGTATAGCACAAGCATGCATGAACTAAACATCTGTACAATGCAATAAGCAAAAACAGAGGAACCCACCACTAGAAAAGAAAAATAGGGAACAAAAAGCAACTTAGCATTCAGAATACATTTAGCAAACACTATATAGAAAGCAATTCACAGATCCAAGATCTAGCTACTTTGCCATTTATGGGACTGGCACACAAATAGTGGTTGAAGGAAGAAGTGTATGATCTATCTCTTTCAGCTGAAGAAAGTTTAAATGTTTTTTCATTCTTTATATTGCCAGACATACCAGACATGCATCTGGAATTGTGTCCTACCTGATTTATTATGTTCCATCAGCCGGTTGTCTTTGCCAAGACAGACTTCTCCCTGTGTGCTATTGCAGGCCATATTCAAGTCTGTCTTGCAAAATGTAGGGGACCTTGCCTGAGGAGCAGGTGGGATATGCTTCTTTCTCTTTCTTGGAAGCTTCTGTTTCGCCATGGCCAGAGAATAGTACATTCCAAAATTGTTGACAATAACAGGCACAGGCATGGCTATGGTCAGCACTCCAGCTAAAGCACACAGAGCACCCACTAGCATGCCTGACCAAGTCTTTGGATACATGTCTCCATATCCAAGAGTAGTCATAGTGACCACAGCCCACCAAAACCCAATGGGAATGTTTTTGAACTCTGTATGTTCACTAGCTGATGGGTCATTGGGTTTGGCACCTATTCTCTCAGCATAATAGATCATGGTGGCAAATATCAACACTCCTAATGCCAAAAATATTATCAGCAGCAAAAACTCATTGGTGCTTGCACGGAGTGTATGACCAAGCACCCTGAGGCCAACAAAATGTCGAGTGAGCTTGAAGATTCGCAATATTCTCACAAACCTCACCACCCTGAGGAAACCAAGCACATCCTTAGCAGCTTTAGAGGAGAGCCCACTCAGACCCACTTCTAGATAGAAAGGCAAAATTGCCACAAAGTCAATGATATTCAAGAGATTTTTTATGAATTCACGTTTGTTGGGTGAAAAAACAACACGGACTAAAAACTCAAATGTAAACCACACCACACAGACTCCTTCGACATATGTTAGAGCTGGATCTGTCTCTATTTCATACTGCAGAACTGGCTCGCTACCTTTGATAGGTTCTGTTTTATTTTTGATGGTATTAAACGCTTCATGGGTTTCCAGGCAAAAGGTGGTAATCGAGAGTAGGATGAAGAATAAAGAGGCAAAAGCAATGAACTGTAAAGGAAAGAAAGGAAAATACATTAAAAAAGGCAGTAAAATCCAAAAACGGTCCCCAACAATATTACAATTAGAACCTTTGCCTTAACTTGTATTAATTAATAATTAAGTATTATAAATGAAAGGGCTAAAATGTAGAACAGGATGTATGTCATCTGGCTTATTGTTGATATTAATTAATTTCACTTAATTTATGTAGCATCTACTTGCCATAGAAGACATTACTAACATTCTCAAGAAAAACTGACAAGTTTAAAGAATAAAAAACAATGGATAGAAAAGTATGGGATAGTTATTGTGAATTCTGTGGTGCAAGGCACATGTACCTATATTTCTCTTCCTTTTTTTATCTTGTGCTTTTGATTTCCATGCTACTTCTTTCTGCATTTTACACAACATGGATTGAAAAGAACATGATATGTGTGCATGTAGGTGGCTGACATTATGTATATCTGCAAATAGTAAGAAAATACTGTACTTGCTTCTGGCAATGTACTTAAGCAAATTGATATTTAAGCAGTAATGCAATAATATATACGTACAGTCGTGTCTTTTATTAAATTCACTGAAGCTTATGTCAAAGTAGAATATTTACAGGACTCAATCTTCATTCTTTCCAAAATGACCAAACATTATCCTTTTTCTTTGGAAGCTTTGTTGGAAGGGCTTGCAATTTTACTCCATATAATGGAACTAGGATAAATGTTAAGGTCTAGTATTATATACTTTCTTTCTCTGGCTGACAAAAAACAGTGGGACAAAGTTGCAAGGAGAAAAATGTCCTCATGTGTGGAACCAAATTTAATATTTATTTGGGGTTTGATAATATATTCCATCTTTAAGTAAAAGATAAAGTAAAGATGATCTTGAATTGAGCTCAATGTCTAGACATGGACACAACCATGTAGTCACAAGGCTTTTTTGCTGATGTTAAGTTGTTTGCCATTGTCTTTTCCAGCATGTTTTCTACTTATAGATCTAGAAACACAAACTGGGACTGTAGAAATTTATCCAAACTACCCAAACACTATTTTTTCAAAAAGGGGAATTATTATTGCAAGCTCAAGTCCCTCAAGATACAACTTTGCTTGATCATAGATACTAAGGCCACAATGGAAATTCACCATTCTTATTATTCTTGATTAGCTGGGGAAGCAGGGAGGGGATTAATTCAAACTAGAGCCTTCCATTAGTCTTAATTACTTAATGCAATTAAATGCTTAACCTCTGCAATCATTACCACTAGCTAAGCAGATAATTCTCTGCAGTATAGGGGGGCCTCTTTGATTTATTATGTATCTCCATATAGTTCCCTAAAATACCTTTTGCCAATCTATAGTAGGATGCAATATCCAAAAACATCAGATTATTATTAAGATGATCCATTGTGATATGCCAAAAAAAAGTCATTAGTTCCTATTGACCAAATAAAATATAATCATGCCTTTTATATTGGCTGTTTACCTATATTTAGGAAATTGTTTGTAAAGTCTGCATAAATATTAGACTTTCATTAGCCTTATGGGCAATAGAGTTGGCAGTGAGTGTTTTCTTAAACTTGGAGATGTTGTCTTTATTGTAATTTGACCTTCAGAGTGAATGTGGATGGCATTTTATCTCAGATTGATTAACAGTGCTATAAACACTAACCCTTTCGCTTCCACGATCATCTTACAGTTACAAGATGCCCCAGTAAAGAGTGAATATTATCATTTTTCAAGATTGGAAATCTTGCCTAGAGTTAGAAAATAATGTAACTCTATACTTCTTTATACAGTAGCTAGTTTCTCTATTTTAAGCTGTTTAGAACATGTAGAATTTGTCTGTGGTTCAGAGCTTTTTCTGAATTGCTTCTTTGATTTATATTTTGCTCTTGGACTTAATTTGTCATTCTTCGTTCCTTTATTATTTGTAATTTCCATTTTTTTTGTAGTAAACTGGTTCTCTTCCCTATGTTACTTTAAGAACAATAAATAAATATACTATCCAGTAGCGTGTGTGTTTTTCTTTTTTAAAAAAAACCTAACAGACAAGTGTAATATAACCATAAGAAAAAACGATAGCTCTTTTAATCTCCTTAGGCAGCTAACTTAACACCTTCTAGTAGATTTGACATAATTTTTTTTAAAAAAATATTGAATTATTATTGAAAATGTGCCATAATTATCCTTCTCTCAAACTATATTAATTTGCCAATTATCAACCTAATTCATTTCAAGTCCCAGCATAGCAGAGAGCTCAACATTCAGTTCACTTTGCCATGTTGTGCCATCTGTATACTGTTCCAAAATCCTTACCTGATTGAATTCACTCTTTATAAGAACTGGAAACATCTCATACTAGCTAACTTACTACTGACATTTGGCATTATGAATTACTTTTTCAGCAAATATTCAATAATTTTCATGTTCCATGTTGAGTAAATCTACATATAAAAATGTTTCTTTTGTGGATATGACTTTCTGTAATATACATTTTAGATATCCCTAGACTATTCAGATAATATTCGGTGGGGGGGGGTCAGCTATTATATAACAATATAATGATATTAAAAAGCTTTATTTTCAATAAGCTGCTATGATGTTCCTATAAATATGTTTTTCTTTATTAGTCAGTAACCTTTGAATAGTACAGTGCCTTCTATTCTCATGACCTTCTTTTCTATTTTCTTTCCAATATAATGCAATGTTCCTTCAATCACAGATTTCAACCACAGGCTTCACAAGCCATTGTTAAAATTCAGTTAATTTATTTGCAGAGTAAAGAAAACAACAATGCAAATGACTGCAGAAATATTGCTTTTACAGTTTTCCTAAGTTATATCAAGGTCAGATGTCTACCAAATCTCAGAGAAGGCTGTTCCAAAGCCTCCCAATCTCTTGAGTGAATATGGAGGGATTCTTAAGCACCCTTTTCCAAGATAAGTGCACAAGATGGGCCAATTCTATATGAAGGTGAAACTATTTCAGAGCCAAACCATGAAAGATTAAAACAAGCATTTTGAATTTCAAAAGCCAATGCAGGAACCCCCAAACTGGTGTTATATGTTTGAAATAATTCTTATTGCCAGCAAGGGGCTGGCCCACTTTGTTTAACTTGTTTTTGAGTCTAATATTAAGCACATTGCCTACATCTAGCTTCAAGATGATAAGGGCATGAGTTGCTATAAACAAGCTTTTCCACTCTTGTAGGACCATAATTACCTTGCAGATACCCTGGTAACCAAGGAGCCAAGAGAGAGTAGTCCAGTCCAGAAGTGGCAGAATTAATTTTTGTCAATACCACTGAAGAGCATTAGGCTGGAGAGCTTAAAAAACAGTAAGTCTTTGCAATATTTATTATTTATAAATTCAGTTTCAAAGACAAATCATGTGCAGAGGATTCACGAACAGATCACTTCATTCCAATTTGTCTAATATGAAAATTTTAATATCCATAGTATAACAGATTAAACTGAGTTCTGTAACCTCATTCTTGTTCAAACGATACTTGAAAACCTAGCCACACATAAAGGCTAGGAACACTCTTTTAATAAATGAGCTTAGTTAATTTATTTACTAATGAATAGGAATACATTTAGCTATGTTGGCAAAAGCTACAGAGAGTATTATTGTATTATGAATTATTTGATCTCAATGTTATTACATATAGCAACAGGAAATGCTAACAGAAAATGACTGTCCTTTTCCGCATATTGTAGAAGGTGGAGAAGAGTGGCTTTGAGAGAAAGGAGGAAGAGCTACTACCAAGACAACAGTCAAATAAAAGGGGGCTGAGATCTTGCCAAGAAAATAACAGAGTAAACTTCTCAGACAAGCCCCTCCCTAATTTTTCACAATTATAAAGAGTGGGAGGGAAGAGGGAAGCACATTCAGAAGCATATTTAGCTGCGGGGGGAAACTATAGTTCTACAGTACATACATCCTTTTCTCCATTCATCCACCTATTAGAAATTTGGTTTCTAATCCAAATTTGTTGACTACCACCTATCTTTTGCTTTATAATACCAAATTGAGTTGCTAACATTCCTTATGAGCATTAAGAATATTTGTCGTTAAGTCCATAAGTGAGATAATGGTAGGCAAAAACATGACAGAAAACATGCAAGTGAGAAATGCAATTTGGCCTAAGAAAGTCTTAAATGTTACTGTTGTAAATCATTTGTTCATGTTTCAAAGCACACACACACACCCAAAGTACTTTGCCAAATCCTCTGTGTGTTGTCTCAAAAGCTCAGGGAAGTATTTGAAGGGCATGTTCCTGTTGTCTGAAGCAGAAGAGACTTTTTACTACCATGTGAGGAAATCCCAGCAGAATTATCTTCTATGGATGCATAGACATACTCAGACCAGCGGTGGGTTGCTCCCGGTTCGGCCCGGTTCTTAGAGCCGGTAGCAGCGGTGGGAGCCTCCACCCACCTGCCTGGGATGCTTCTGTGCATGCGCAGAAGCGTTGCGCGCGAGCGCGCGAACCAGCAGTAAAGGGTTTTAGAACCCATTACTGACTCAGACAATAGAGGTAGCCCATATCAACCCTTTGAAAAGATTTGGAATTTCAATACTTCTCTAATAGTAGATTCAGTAGAGCATTTTAGTCAGTTTCTGAAGCACCTATACAAACGATTCATACAGACCTAATAAATGTACACTTATGAATTCTCCTATGTTTTTCCTTTGGTTATTATTCATGTCTCTAATTGCATTCTTCAAATAAATCAAGCAATAATCAATCAACCAGTATTATATACAAGACTTTCCTCCAAAAACTCTGTTCGCCTTGGTGAAATTCCCATTACAAAGTTCCTATCCTCAGCAACCTTGTTCATTATACAATCACTTTGCAGTATAATAACACATCAGTAAATGTGATATATTCACAGTTCCAAAAGAATTTTTTCCAGACGTGCTGATACTTCTTAGAAATTTTGTAGCCATGCAAACATTAGAAACATTAGCATCTGTACTCCAAATATACGTAGCTGTACATTGAGATAGTACAATATTTCAAGAACGATGTTTATTTCCAACTTCTTAAATTTAGAAACTTTTTCTCTAATATGAACAAAGGCCACAATGTACATCATTCCCTTCCTATATAATTTCATTTTATGGCAGCCCTCCCCAATGTCTTCTAGATAACAGTTACAATGCCTAGCCAGCTTAAGTATTAGTCATGTTGTTTAGTAATTCCGTGAGGATTTTGTTCAGCACATTTGAAGAAAAGGAGGTGACCTTAAAGGAGGATCCAGTAACAATGAAACAAGTTAGTGAGAAATGAAATTATATAGGCTTAGTTGTTAAGGCCCAAATATTTAGCATTTCTGGTACTTTTTGCTTGAGTAAGAAGCATAGTGTCATCATTTATTCATTAATTTCTGAGTGATACTGAAAAAATACAAGTCTTGTATCTTAGTAATACATTATGATTCTGAACATGTTCAGCTCTGACCACCTTCCTCACAGCCATAATAACTGTGGTACTTTGATTTCAACATACATCAAGAAAGATGACACCATTATCCATGCAACACACTAACTTCTTTCTAAGTAATATCTGATGATTCCCACATTTTCTTCTACCCCTTGAGTATATCATCCACTCACTGCTGTAATTTATGTTCAAATTACTAAAGCATACAGATAGGTCCTATCTACAACTAACTCTTCCATTACAGATTTCTGATCCTTTTATAGAGGTAAGTACTTCTGAGAAAAGGGGAATAATGGGGGTATAAATTGACGACACGGGCCTGAAAAAAACACAAGTCATGGGTCAGGATGTGGATTCACACACACACACACACACACACACACACACACACACACCATATTACAATCTCTGCACAAGAACTGGAGGTAGTCCATGACTTTGTGTATCTTGGCTCAACCATCGCCGACACTCTCTCTCTAGATACTGAGCTGAATAAACGTATTGGTAAAGCGGCCACCACATTTTCTAGACTCACAAAGAGAGTATGGCTTAATAAGAAGCTGACGGAACATACAAAGATCCAGGTCTATAGAGCCTGTGTCCTGAGCACACTCTTGTACTGCAGCGAGTCTTGGACCCTTTACACACGGCAGGAGAGAAAGTTGGATATCTTCCATATGCACTGTCTCCAGAGTATCTTTGGCATCACCTGGCATGACAAGGTTCCAAATAGCGCAGTCTTGGAACGTGCTGGAATTTCTAGCATGTATACACTATTGAAACAGTGATGTCTACGCTGGCTTGGGCATGTCGTGAGAATGGCTGATGGTTGGATTCCGAAGGATCTCCTGTATGGAGAATTAATGCAGGGAAAGCGCCCCAGAGGGAGACCACAGCTGGGATAAAAGATTATCTGTAAGAGGGATCTAAAGGCCCTGGGAATGGACATTAACAGCTGGGAAACCTTGACCTCTGATCGTTCAACTTGGAGGCTAAAGATGCAGCATGGCCTTCTCCATTTCGAAGAGACACTTGTTCGGCAGGCTGAGGTAAAGAGGCAGTCCCGGAACCAGTGAAATCCGGGGGCCGGGCAGGGGACAAACTGTATCTGCCCTCAGTGTGGAAGGGATTGCCACTCTCGGATTGGCCTTTTTAGCCACACTAGATGCTGTTTTAGGAACTCTTTCCAGAGCACGATACCATAGTCTTTCAAGACTGAAGGATGCCAAAGAAGAAATTGGGTTCGAAGTTTCCCTAAGCTTATTTAAGGGGGGGATCCTAAATAAGCTCAAAAACCTCTAAGCTTATTTGGGGGTGTGGGGGGAGGGAATGGGAAAAAAACCTTTTAAAAAAATCAAACAAACTCTTGACCACATAGCAAGGCCAGAAAACTTTCGTCTTACAGTGTTATGAGATAAACTTTCACTAACATGGAATGTTAATGATGAAACTATTATATGTTAGCATATAATACAGTGCAATGATTTCCATATTTAATTTTCAGCTGGGAAAAAAAGTGACAATGCAATTCAGCTCTAGTGCTCTAGAAGGGATTAAGTAGCATTCTTTGCATAAACATTTATGGTTTATAATAAAGGTTTATCTTCATTTTAGCTATAATTTACTAAGACAAACTATAACAAAATTAATATTTAGTTAGGAAAATTTGAAACATGATTATAAAAGGAAAATACAAATAATAATGCATATCGAGTCTCTTGATATATTATCCAAATTATATTTTGAAGTAAGAAAATGAAACTTTGATTTTGTTTTAAATATTTTGATGTTTATTCAAAAAATGCTAACAGAACCAGTAAAGTAATAGAAGAGCCAATACAATTTTATTCAGGGAAGTTGCCATATATATAATGTTATGAAACAGTAACTGCCCTAGAGAAATTATATTGAAAACAGTTCATTTCGAAATACTTTAGAAATAACTCCTCTAGGAAAAATTCTATGTTTACTACACAAATACAAATGGCAAAACATTAGACCAATATGGAAAGTTTCTTGGAAATATATATATGAAAGCTTTCCACAAAAGAGAGTTCCCAAAAATAGAAAGACAGAGGTTTTTATAAATTTTGAGGTTGAGAGGCAGGAAACTTAAAAGAGCTGATTTGTGAATACGTTTTGAGCAAGTGAGATAAGTGTTTAAATAAAGGAAAATGCATTTTTCTAATGTAAAGCAAAGCTGTGATTTTGTAACCAGACAGCTGAGGTAAGGATTCCATTGTGAAGAGGATGGCATGTTGAGATAGTCAAGGGTACATGCTTGATGAGAATAAAATATCTGCGGTTTCTCATCTCCTGTTTTCTAGATGAACTTTTAGATGAGGGCTTTTTTATTGTATTCCTAGTGATAGGAAGCAGAAACATGACCATGTTATATAGTAGTCTGGGCTTGTCCAGTTTACATGTGCAAGTGGAAAGAGAGCGGGGACAGCAAAGGGAAATGGGGGAGAGTCTACGGGGGGGGGGGCAGAAAGAGGCAGAGGAAAGGGAATAGTGTATAGCTTTATTTTACATTTTTTTCTATCATAGTTGCTATTCCTCCAGGAATTCAGCCAGCATACAATAGCAGCCTCTCCTCATTTTCTCCCCACAGTAATGAAACTGCAAAGTAGGTTAGATGTGTCTAGCCAAGTCATTCAATGAATTACTGTGGCTGAAGGAAGTTTTTATCTGGATCCACTCATCTATATAATATTATTTCTCACTAGAATAGAATGGAATGGAATGGAATGGAATGGAATGGAATGGAATGGAATGGAATGGAATGGAATAGAATAGAATAGAATAGAATAGAATAGAATAGAATAGAATAGAATAGAATAGAATAGAATAGAATAGAATAGAATAGAATAGAATAGAATAGAATAGAATTTTTTTATTGGCCAAGTGTGATTGGACACACAAGGAATTTGTCTTGGTGCATATGCTCTCAGTGTACATACCGGTAAAAGAAAAGATACGTTCGTCAAGAATCATAAGGTACAACACTTAATGATAGTCCAGGTACAAATAAGCAGTCAAATCATATTAGGAACCAGTCAATATGAATCGTAAGGATACAAGCAACAAAGTTACAGTCATACAGTCATTAGTGGGAGGAGATGGCATTCAGAAACTAAAAAAAGGAAAGTAAACTTTCATCTGTGAAATACGGTGAATCTTTCAAATTAGATTACCTTAAAAAATCCAATTTTTAAAAATGAAATTAAGGTAGCATCCTTAAAGTCCTCTGCTAATTTCTGGATAGCAAAGAAAGCTTTTAAAAACATAGACTATTGTTAGTATTTTAAAATCATAATTCTGATCATTATTCTAACAGGCAGAGCACAACATCATTTCCAAATGATTCATATAAGAACCTGACATTATGAAGAAAGTGGGGGGGGGAATACCACATGTCTTTAAGAAAACAAGCAATTATTTACCTGCTTTACATGGTTTATTATAAGAGTTGTCTCTTTTTCAATATTCTGATGGAACTTATTATTCACATTTCTAACTGATAATAAATATGCTGAATTATTCTAGTTTAATAGTACAGATCACATAATATTTATATCACTTGCTCTTTTTATTAAAAAGTCAATGGTGATGGAAGAGAAGGGGAAGGATAGCAGTGGATGTAGTTTATCAGTCTTAAAGTAGTATTCCTTCGTAGTTTATAGTGTGGGTTCATCTTTGAAGATCATTTATGGAAACCTGCTTTTCAATATTCAGCAAAGGGCAATGACTAGATCCATTGTGACATGGAAAATGGCCAACTTCATTAACATATTCAAAGAACAATACAAAGTTTTCCACAAATACATATATTTTTGCAATATAAGGATAAATAGTGACAGAGAAGCCAAATGCTTAAGTGTTAGATGCCAGTATTTCCACTACTTTGAGGGGTCCTTGGTACTCTCTGAGTTTGTTTGTTTTCTTACAGATGTTTCATTACTCTAACTAGGTAACATCATCAGTGCTAGTGAGGAGTTGGTCAACTTCAGACCAACAATCAAGTAAGCAATACCCCAATCAAGAAACTGCCGAAGAGCCATCAGTAAACAGCCCAACCAAAGACTGCCTAAGACCGCCCCCACCCACACAGACAGGCAAGACTACAGAATATAAACTGACAGCAAACAGCACTCCTCACTAGCACTGATGATGTTACCTAGTTTGGGTAATGAAATGTCTGCAAGAAAACAAGCAAGCTCAGAGAGCACCAAGGACCCCTCATTTCAACTCTGAGCTACAAATAAATCATTAATCATTGGTTCAACTACTTTTTAATATGTACTTTTATGTACTTATATTTTGTATATATTCTTATAATGCTTAATTATACTAACATAATAAAATTCATCTGGACAAAATGGCAAATTACTCTTTATACAATCATTTAGCTATTTTTAATTTTAGATGTGTATTTGATCTGAACTGAGAATTCTAACAACAAAACTCTTAAAATCAATTGGAGGTACTTCGATTCCCTAGAGTTCCCAGGAACAGCAACAAGAAAAATCAGCAGCTTGTCATTGCTTAGCAGACTGAGGCAATGGATCCATTTGCAGCTGGATAAGATACTCTAATGTATTCACAATATCAACAACCAGACAAGGGGTGGACAACCGTGTCCCTTTAACTGACTTAGCTCTAGATAATTGAAAATGACGAACCAGAAGGAAATAGGGCTGGAAATGACCAAAGGCTTAACCACTCTTTCAGATACTTCAACTAACACTTATAAAAACTCTTGAAATAGAAAGTGAGATGACAGAAGATATCTTGGGGAAGATCCCATGTAAACACTTAAAGCTAAAGATAACTGACAGGGTGGGGATATTATTATCCTGGGACCAGCTTAGATGCTTAAAACAAATGGCCATTTCTCTCCCATAACAGTGTCTCCCTGACTTGAGTTCTTTGAGTTCTTGCAGGGCTCAGCAGCATTAGAGTCAAATGCAAGGAAACTGGAAACAGAGATTACAATATCAACTAAGGATGTCCCGGCAGTCTCAACACAATCATCTCAACCTGCTATCTCTATCTATTTCTAATATGCTGATTTCAACTTATGAAGAGGCTACATTAAAAGCTTGGAGGTTTTCACGAAAAGATTGGACAATTATTTGTCTTGGATAATATAAGGACTCCTGCCTCATGCAAGGAGCTGGGATTGGACTAGAAACCTCCAAGGTCCCTTCCAGCCCTTTGATGCTATATAAACCTGTACCAGGAATATAATATAGTCTCCACAATACAGATTCACACCATCATCATTTGAAGATTCATAAATCAGAAGCCCCAGTTCTGGAATCAGTCTCCCAGGAATCAGCAAAAGATACATTGGTGTTTCCTTTGCAGACATCACAGGGAATAAGATATATGGGGCACTATTTTTCATTATCAAGTGTTTGCAGTTCTCATCTGCAGATTCTATCCTGTCATCAAATGTTAGATTCTATCTCATTGCTGAAGCTGCAAGGATTTCTGGAGAACCCTCCTTGTTTTATTTGGCTAGCAAGATGTCTCAGATTTCAAGTCCTATTTCCAGAACTTTGCAAAATATCATCTATCTTGATGTATACTGTTGCCATATAATCTTTCCCTGATCTCATGGAGCATTGCTTGTTAGTAAAAGATCAGACACTTCCTTTATTATACAGTTGTGCTTTTTGTTGCTTCAGGAGAATTTGATAGATAAAATGGATCACTGCTTCAACTAATAAGAAGTGTGGCAGAGCAAGTGCTGGGCTAGATCTGTTTGTCTCCACAGGTTTACAAGCAGATATTATTAATCTTTCTCTATGTGACCATTGAGCTATAGCAGTTCTAATTGAGTTAAATGCTACTTCTTCCTAATAACTATGTATTTATCTCCCTCACAATGTTTACATTTGGCAGTTAAGCAAATGTGACCTGAATTGAAGTATATTGATAATTCACTATCCATTTACCCAGCAGCATACTTCAATTATGATAGTAATTTGAGTTCCAGAATAAAGCCTAAAAATAAGAGCCTATTTTTACAAGATCATAATTTTCTCCCTACAACGGAGAATGAGGTTTATTTTCCTGCACACCTCTCAAAAAGAAGACTTACAATTTGGCAGGCTTTTGCTTAGCACATCTGGCAAACTGATTTGATTTATTCATTTTGAATGAAGTTAAAGCTCCCTAGTGAGGACATTTATCTTTTGTCCATCTCTAAAATGACAAGTTTTGATTATTTGATGATGTCGTATGGGGAGTCCTTGATACCCTGTAAACTTGGTTTTTGTAGATGTTTCATTACCCAACTAAGTAATATCAGTGTTAAGTGTGGGGTTTGCTCCCTGTTTATATACAGTTATTTGTTCTGCCAGTCTTGGTGGGGGTGTGATTTTCTCCTTGGTAGGTCATTGATTAGAGTATTCTTTTCTGCTTGATTGTCTGATATTAATTCCTGCTTATCTATGTATTAGCTGTTGCAGAGAAAGTGTTCTGATCTTTTTTGTTTCCTTCTTAGCTTTTTGTTCTCTTTTTTGAGTGGTGTATAAATACGACTTACTTCTACGTGTCTACTGATTTGTCTATTGATGACATATGGTTTAGTAGTGCCCATTCACCATTTAGTAGCCAGTACATCCAGGCAATGATTAATTTCTATCATACTTTAGTTTTTTCCAAGGGCTATTACTGTGCATGGTAAGAATGTTCCAAATGGATATTGAGTTAGAGTGCAGATTTGCATAGGATATAAATGACGGCACTGACTACCCTTATAATTTCAGATGATCAAAATAGTTGGGCATGTCCTGAAACAGAGATTTATACATTAAATTTGTTATACCTCCATTAGCAAACTTTCAGGTCATGTGAATAAAGTATATTGTGTGTAACTATATTGCTCTGTCCCCAACCCAGCAGAATTTGATCAAAGATTCCTTTGGATTGGAAGTAGTGACCACATTAGTATGAATATTTAAAACTTTATTCCAATGTATATGTGTGTGTGTGTGTGCACGCATGCGCGCAGGCACACACACACACACACACACACACACACACACACAGATGTAGTGGTATCAAATGACAGCAACATCAGGAAAAGGAGCATGCGAAGCTGCAGATATACCAGGGCCTGAAAGTTAAACTAGAAGAGGATGTAGAAAATAAAAGCCAAAGTGATACTAGTGGTGGTAGGAGCATTTGGGGTTTTCACTCCTAAGCTGGGAGAGTGACCTCAACAGATACCAGGAACAACATCAGAGCTCTCTGTCCAGAAGAGTGCAATGTTAGGAACAGCTAAGATCCTATGCAGAACCTTCAAACTCCAATGCCTCTGGTAGAGGACCTGAGATTGAAGAAGTCACATACCAGCAAAAGGATGAAAAGGGATTTTTTTTTATTTTATATATATTACAGTTGGTTGGATCTAGATTAACACTGCCTTGGGTTTTACAGAAACCAAAAGGTAACATTCTAATGGAAAAGCTTCCCAAGCATTTTTTTAAAAAATCATCAGGGCTTAATTTCTATAAAGAATTCTGCTTCAATTGCTGCCTCTAAAGAAAGACCACAAAATAAAATGGAAAACAATTAGCTGTTTATAAATTCATATATTTTATTCAATGCATGCATTATATTGTTCTAAAAGGAATCTTCCTCACAAAGACAGAGTAAGCCATAGAATTCTCTCCAGGGTGGAACATTGATACTCCTTGTTCCACAGACCTGTAAGAAGATTTTTATTTCAAATGTATATTCTAAATAATTTTGGAATTATCTTGATTGTAGTGGTTTTCATAATATTTTTATGAGAGCCATGGTGGCACAGTGGTTAGAATGCAATATTGCAGGCTAATTCTGTCAACTGCTGCCGACTGCCAGCAGTTCGATTCTCACCAGCTCAAGTTTGACTCAGTCTTCCATCCTTCCAAAGTTGGTAAAATGAGAACCCAGATTGTTGGGGGCAATATGCTGACTCTGTAAACTGCTTAGAGATGGCTGTAAAGCGGTATATAAGTCTAAGTGCTATTGCTAGTGTTATGATGCTATATTCTACTGACAGCCAATTTTATACTGATTCTGTTATTTTTATAGCTTTTTCAGTTTATGACTATTATCTTTATAAAAAGTTTATCAGTTCATTGTATTTTACATATTTGATGGAAGCTACAGCTTAGCTGCCAATGGTACATATTGTTAACAGACAAAGCAAGAAATTGAGTTGACCTCTGCTGCTACAAATGGGGTACATATCTCCCACTTTGCAATGCATGCTACTTATTAAGAAAAAGGGTGAAAAATCTCCCTGAAACTGAAATTCTGGGAGCATAGTCATTTGTTTACAAACACCTTGTTCACTGTTACTCCCAATTCAGCATTTTCTTCCAAAGGAAGAGAGGAGGGGAAGCTGTATTTCACCTATGTGGTTTTGGATCTCCCTTGGTTGCATCTATATCAGCAGCCACTGAGGTACATTTGTGGGAGCTTAATGATGTGAACTTGCATTCACTGTTTTTGCTATCCCACACCCTACAATAGTATAATTGCCAATGCCAGGTTTGCTGATGTTCTCTGACACATTATCAGCTGGGTTTTATTTTCTTCTGCCATTTTGGGATTTTCTAAACCATGTATATTTTTCCTCAGTGAAAGGAAAATGAATAGTATAGGAAATGAAAGCATTTCTATAGTAGTCCTACTTTCTCCCCCACTGTTATAATAAAATCACATTGTAAACTGCCTTGGAATATGCATTTATATGAGGTGATATATATAAATAGCCTAAACAAATCCATGTTATTGTAATTTGTTGAACTGCAGACTTTGATTTATGTCAGGCTGGCATGCGTTTTAGTCAAAAGTTAAATATGACACTTTTTCTTTCAAGCTGTATGGTTTTATGGTCAATTTATCTCTTGGGAGCCACTTAGATTTTAATATATTAATTAGTGGTTATGGAACTGGAGGACACTAGATACAAAATAACACTTTTAAAATATTTTACCCGTTCTCCAGCAAAATCCAATATATGTCACATGTTTTCAAAACAGAACCTGATTCTTATCAAATAAATAGGATAACATAGTTGGAAGGGACCTTGGAGGTCTTCTAGTCCAACCCCCTGCTTAGGCAGGAAATCCTACACCACTTCAGACAAATGGTTATCTAATCTCTTCTTAAAAACTTCCAGTGTTGGAGCATTTACAACTTCTGGAGGCAAGTTGTTCCACTGATTAATTGTTCTGTCGGGACATTTCTCCTTAGTTCTAGGTTGCTTCTCTCCTTGATTAGTTTCCATCCATTGCTTCTTGTTCTACCCTCAGGTGCTTTGGAGAATAGTTTGACTCCCTCTTCTCTGTGGCAACCCCTGAGATATCGGAACACTGCTATCATGTCTCCCCTAGTTCTTTTTTTCATTAGACTAGACATAGCCAGTTCCAGCAACCGTTCTTTATATGTTTTATCCTCAAGTTCCCTAATCATCTTTGTTGCTCTTCTCTGCACTCTTTCTAGAGTCTCAACATCCTTTTTATATCGTGGCGAGCAAAACTGAATGCAGTATTCCAAGTGTAGCCTTACCAAGGCATTATAAAGTGGTATTAACA
>QLTV01003415.1:94340-112655 GCA_003457575.1 Thermophis baileyi
GCGGGAGTGCAGACGCGTCCTCCCCCCCCTCCCTCTCTCTCTTTCTCCCTCCCTCCCTTTCTCCCTTCCTGTGAAGAACCCCAGAAGGTCTTTGGTAGCAGTAAGAAAAACCAGACTTTTGAAACTGAGAACATGCCCATTGATCTGGCATTCTTAGAGCTCCACTGTTGATTAGCTTAGCCTGAGCAAGGATAGCTTAGCAGCCAGTTACAATAAGCTCTCAACTCAAACTCAGTGCACGTGGGGATCCCCAAACAGTGAGGGTTTCTTGCTTTCTTTCTCCCTTGAAGGCCCCCTTGCACCCCTTTTGGGCCTAGCAAGCCTCCCTACAGCCCCCTGGGAGCCAAAAGGGGCGCGGGGGGGCGCCGCACCCCCCACGCCCCGTTTTGGGCCTAGCAAGCCTCCCTACAGCCCCCTGGGAGCCAAAACGGTGTACGTGGGGACCCTGGAAGCAGGGGTGGGTTCTAGCTTACCTCACTGCCGGTTCGCTTCCTTCCGTGTCGCATGGCAAAAAAAAAAGCCAGAAAAAAAGATGGCGACTGCATGCACAGTGCCAGAACTTGGCTTCTGTGCATGCTCAGAAGGAAAAATTTTTTTAAAAAAATCCAAAAAAAATTCTAATTTTTTTTTTAAAAAAATCCAAAAAAAATTCTAAATTTTTTTTTAAAAAAATTCAAAAAAAAGATGGCGGCGCCCACGGACCGGCACCGACCGATATGGTTCAGTGACATCATCGTGATGTCACCAGCGGGTCGCTACTGATTCGGGCGAACCGGTCCAAACCAAGAGGAACCCACCCCTGGCTCAATGATACAATAACAATCCACATTTATTTCTATCCATGTAAGAAATAAAATTTTAACATTCAGTTACACACATGATTGTGCAAGAACTGCTTGTTGAATCTTATAATGACACAAATAGCTAACATCCATAATTCTTCTCAGGAAAATTAGGAGTGCACTCTATGCCACCTTGAGCTTCTTAATAAAAAAGTAAGATATAAATATCTTGATAAAAGCATTTATTAAAGACATAAATAAGACTTGATCTGTTGAAATTGAATAAATAAATACGAATTTCAAGCTCTGTTGTATTTCTACATAGCTGAACACATTACCCACATGCCATCTGAAAAAGTCATAATTACAGGTAGTCCTCAAATTACAACCACAGTTGAGCCCAAAATTTTTGTTACTAAGCAAGGAAAGTAAGTTTTGCCCAATTTTACAATCTTTTTTGCCATACTTATTAATTGAATCATGTGGTCGTTAAGTAAATCTGGCTTCCCCCGTTGACTTTGCTTGTTGGAAGATTACAAATTTACAAAATTACAAAACTGATCACATGACCCTGGGACACTGCAACTGTCATAAATACATGCCAGTTGCCATGTGCCCAAATGTTGATCCCATGACCATGGCCATGCTGCAAGTCGTAAGCAGGAAAACCAGTCCTAAGTCACTTTTTCAGTGCCGTTGTAACTTCAAATTGACACTAAATGAATGGTTGTAAATTGAGGACCACCTGTATAGCTTATTTCTTATCAAATAAGATATACAAATAAATAAAACACATATCCACACATGTATACACATAACATTTAAAAGTCAAAGGGTATATTGCAGATTTTTTTTATTTAAAAAAAGCATTTGCTATTTTTGCACTGTGATTTGAATAAATCAAAACGTTCATATTGGACTAAGAAAATTACCTTGGGTTATAAAAAAATGTACATGGTCCACAATGCACACAGCCAAAAATGCAATCCAAATTTAATTTCTATGACAAAAAAAGAATAATAACTTGTACTTGCTGAAGTGTGCAACCTGACAAAAAATGCCAATGATGATCCAGGAAAAATGGTTTGAATTTTTGATCCAGGAGCACTGGATCAAGACTGTGGCTTGATCTGAGCGTTTTAGTTCATTGTCTTTTAAGTCTTTAAAGTTATCAGAACTAAGTAAAATTCTCATTGCAAGATGTTTTAAAAAAATAAAAACTGCAAACTTCTCTCATCACATGCTATAGTCCTCTTCCTACTCTCTCCTACTCTCTGGGATAGCTGTTTTAGGAACAATGTGTTAACTAAGATTAAAGCCCATAATAAATGTTAAAATCAATAGAATTATTTTTTAAAAAATATATATACATGTTTAGTCACTATTTTTTAAATTTTAGTTTTTGCATTTATTTCCAACTGCAATCCAACATCCTAAGAAGAGAGCGTATTGAGCTCTTTCTACTATTATGAATGGGGGAAATTGTCCCAAAGGTAGTTTTTCAAGAGGCAACTGGACTTTCTGGTTTTTCTTTGAAGACATTTTGGACAGAGAGGACCGCTGGTTTGAAAGAGGGGTTAAAGAGGCCAACTATGTCAAAATTGAACAGCCCTGTCTCAACAGAGGGGGAGGGATACGACATCATCTATTTCCAATCTACAACACATTCCTTTCAACAGTTCCAAGAAGGCTCCACAACCATTTGCACCACTCAGGTAACCCTGAGGACACGATAAACCTCCAGGTGGCCTCAACAATTCTCTAAAAGAATGCAAATGACCAGCTGTCTGCAAGGAATATAAATTCTTCCATTACCCACCATCCAGTCACAGTTGAAAAAGGTTTTTGGATAAGAAGCGAAACGTCTTCAAAGAAAAACCAGAAAGTCCAGTTGCCTCTTGAAAAACCACCTTTGGAACAACAGTGACCTGGATGACTGAGAATCTCCATAGACAGTGGGGGAAATTGTTTTCAGAAAAGAAAAAAGAGAGTCAGTATTAACAAAATTCAATAAACATAAATAAATAGATTGGGAATGGGTGGGAGACAAACATCTAGGAGACATGGCAAAATAGTCATGCTGTTACAGTACTTGAATGACCTATATCCGATATTCAAGACTGAGCCTAAGTTTGGAAACTATATTTTAGAATGCTGGTAATGATTGATTCCTGCTGATCTCTTGCTAACACATTTCTCCTGTTTCTTAAAGGGCTTATATACAACTGTCTTATCAGTGCATTGGGGTGTCAGAACTGTGTCCAAAGAATCTTCTGATAAAAGGATGTGATGCATCTTCAGGACCAGGATTCACAGGATACAGGGGAATCAGTGTCACCCCTCAGGAAGTAACTGAAGAGAATTTTTTCTTCTGAAGAAAAAATAATTAGAGGTGAAGAACTGCTAGAAACTATGTCCCTTCTCCCAGTCCTATAGAGCAGAAACTATTCAGGGTGCAAAAACTGGAATGTAATGAGGCTAACGGCTGACAAAGCAAGACTGCCCTGGCTGATTTGTTAAGCAGTACCTGGGAGAGATGCCCTACTTAGCAAATATAATCAAATGGGACACACTGGCTGCTGTGTATCTTCCTGGATCTCAATTAAACTAGTAGGACCTAACAAAACCTAATAGATTTGGGGGTTATTCACATTTTGCTTGGTTATAAGAATGCTACCAATCAGAGGCCAGATAGCTAACAAATATGGAATTTGTTAAAATTTCCATATTGTCTTAAAGCTCACAACAAGAATCTGCATTTTAAGAATCTAACAAATTGGTAAGATGGCTACAAAAGTAAAATTATTCTGTCTACAGTATCATGGTGAATTTTTGATATGTTTTTTACCAGGCAAATGAATGTGTCTATGATCCAGTTAAGATGCAAAAGATTTCTGCAATAATAATAGAAGCCTCTAATATAATTTCAGTTTACCAATTAAGACCAATACAAAAAATTTTGTTGACTAGGCAGTTTTTTGCTCCACCCATTTGATATATAAAACAACTTAGTACTTACCGTATTTTTCGGACTATAAGACGCACCGGTGTATAAGACGCACCAAGATTTCAAAGAGGTAAGTAAGAAAAAAAGGTTTTGCCCTCCCCCAGCACCCAGGAGCACTCTGCAGACCTCCGAAACCCTCTGCACACCCCGTTTTTGTGAAAAAATCTAAATCTGTGAGGAAAGTAGAGAAAGATCTGAGTGGTCAAATTCCCAAGAGAAATTTCAAGTGCATCGCCCTAAACTGAGTTAAACAGCCGCCCTCCGCAGCCCAGATCCATCGGCATAGCCCAGGAGATCGAAAAAGGTGAGGAGTGAAACCAGAGGCGATCCGCTACCGCCATCTTGAATAGCAAGTAACAACCGCCCTCCGCAGCCCCTATCCATCAGCATAGCCCAGGAGATCGAAGAAGGCGAGGAGTGAAACCAGAGGTGATCCGCTACCGCCATCTTGAATAGCACGTAACAACCGCCCTCTGCAGTCCAGATCCTTCGGCAAAGACCAGGAGATTGACGGAGGGGAGGGGGGAGAGCGAGTAACAACCACCCTCTGCAGCCTAGATCCTTCGGCAAAGACCAGGAGATCGACGAAGCACATCACCCCGAACTGAGTTAAACAGCTGCCCTACGCAGCCCTTATCCATCGGCATAGCTCAGGTGATTGAAGAAGGTGAGGAGGGAAACCTGAGGTGATCTGGTACCACCATCTTGAATAGCGAGTAACAACCGCCCTCTGCAGCCCTTATCCACCGGCATAACCCAGGAGATTGAAGAAGGTGAGGAGTGAAACCAGAGGTGATCCGCTACCGCCAACTTGAATAGCGAGTAACAACCTCCCTCTGCAGCCCAGATCCTTCGGCAAAGACCAGGAGATTGACGGAAGTGAGGAGGGAGATCCGAGGAGACCTAACGTGAGTCCACCGCATCTGCGCTGCACCGCTACCCTTACACTTCATCTGTAAGGACCCCTCTATACGGAGCCCTTCCAAGGCTATCACTGAGGCTACCACTCCAACCAATTCCCAACAAGGCTACTGCAACTGACCACGTTGATTCATCTATAATACCTTAATTTCCTAATTAATTAATTAATTAATTAATTAACTAATTAATTAATTAATTAGGAAATTAAGGTATTATAGATGAATCAACGTGGTCAGTTGCAGTAGCCTCATTGGGAATTGGTTGGAGTGGTAGCCTCAGTGATAGCCTTGGAAGGGCTCCGTACAGAGGGGTCGTTACAGATGAAGTGCAAGGGTAGCAGTGCAGCACAGATGCGGTGGACTCACGGAGGGCTCTATCAAATCCTTCTGAATCCTGCAAGAAAGGGTAAACTCTCTTGAATCTCGTTTAGCATCACTCAACACCATTGAAGCGCAATTAAAGTCCCCTAACACCATTGTAGCATCTCTCAAAAAAGATGATATAAAGCAGAAAAGTGAAGACCCATCATCTCAAAAACCTACCCCATCTCAACAACCTCAGCCTCAACCACAACCTCATGGAACCAGCTACACTACTACTGACATCTCAATCCTCATCAAAGATGCACTTGAACGTGAAAAGAAGCGTCCAAACGCCATCTTATTTGGACTTGAGTACAACAATGAAATAGATGACATCACTATGGTTCGCAGCATCATCAGCAAATTTCCGGCATCGACCATCTCTCCTGAGGAAATTATTAACATCTCCTGTGATGGCCCGGAATACAAAAACAATGACGGCACGATGGCTCCTCGCTTCTGCAGAGTCATTTGCAATAGTGAGGCCAGTAAACATAAATTTTTCCACTCAATAAACACACTTGCTACAAACCACACTAACCATAATAAACTACGTTCGTGACCCGACCTATCCATATTACAATGTGCACCCTCCCGTGAGCTCCGTGCAGAGCTCAAAAGACACCTGGATCGTGGAGAGACTGACCTATACATCGACTACCGTGCCAACTGTATCAAACACAAGACCAACGGTTCACGTCCCTACAACCACAACAACCCAATAATCAACAATCGACAATCCCAACAACCCAACATCACAACAACCAACAATCAACAACCCCAACACCCCAATATCCAATACTAGGTATGCACACCCCCAAGATCATCTAGGTTCACCGCAACTGACCTTAAATGAAAACTACTCAATGCAAGAAGCCTCGCAAACAAAATGCCGGAGTTTCTTCTTTGATATAAATTGTGTTTAAACTGTTGCAGAAGATTAGATCGAGGCAGTTGTTTAATCTAGTGTTGATAGTTACCAATTGATCAAGTCCTAAAGTAGTGACGGCATTATACAGGGTCGTATGTATTGTTTCAGTTGAGCACTCATTTAGGGTCCAATTAATAAGAGGTAAATTGAGGTCACCAAGAAGTCTATGTAGATGCAATCTACATAGACTTCTGCAAAGCCTTTGATTCTGTGGTACATGACAAACTTCTGTTAAAACTAAGTTCTTACGGCATTTCTGGATCCTTGCACAAGTGGATAGCTGCATTCCTATCAAACAGGCAACAAATAGTTAAAATTGGAAACGCTATATCAAACCCAGCACCAGTTAATAGTGGTATTCCCCAAGGCAGAGTTCTAGGACCAACACTCTTTCTGCTTTATATAAATGACCTTTGTGATCATATTATAAGCAGCTGCGTCCTCTTTGCTGACGATGTAAAACTATTTAACATCACAGACAATTCTATTACCCTACAAAACAACCTAGATTATGTATCTGAATGGTCAAACAAGTGGCAACTCCAAATCTCTGCTAACAAATGCTCAGTCCTACACATTGGCAATAAAAATCAGAACATCAAATACAAGCTGAGCAGAAATGATCTAAAAGATGACCCACACTCTGTCAAGGACCTTGGTGTACTCATTTCAAAAGATCTAAGCCCCAGAGCTCACGGTAACAACATTGCTAAAAAGGCATTAAGAGTTGTCAACCTTATTTTACAAAATTTTCTCTCTGGTAACGTTATACATCTAACTAGGGCATACAAAACCTTTGCCAGACCTATCCTTGAATACTGCTCACCTGCCTGGAACCCACACTGTATTTCGGACATTAATACATTAGAGAGGGCCCAGAGGTATTTTACAAGAAGAGTACTCAACTCCTCTGCTCACAATAAAATTCCTTATTCCAGTAGACTTGAAATTTTAGGCCTGGATAACCTTGAACTACGCCGTCTACGTTCCGACCTAAGCTTAGTGCACAAGATCATCTACCTTAACGTCCTACCTATTAACGACTACTTTAATTTCAACCGCAATAACACTAGGGCTATCAATAGATTCAAACTCAATGTAATCCACTCTAATCTTGATTGCAGAAAATACGACTTCAGCAATAGAGTAGTAAATGTCTGGAACATTCTACCTGATCCTGTTGTTAGTTTCTCTAACCCCCATACCTTTTACCTTAAACTGTCTACCGTGGAACTTAC
Source organism: Thermophis baileyi (assembly GCA_003457575.1). Taxonomy (NCBI): domain Eukaryota; kingdom Metazoa; phylum Chordata; class Lepidosauria; order Squamata; family Dipsadidae; genus Thermophis; species Thermophis baileyi. Next base: position 101,582 of record QLTV01003415.1, read on the forward strand.
ATGCCTCTTAAGGGGGCATGCATAAGTGCACCAGCGTGCCTACCGTTCCTGTCCTACTGTACCCATTTGTATGTACTCATTTTATGTGTTTATGGCTATGTTTTGCTTCTTTATATCCATTTATTTGTGCCATTTTTTTCATGTGTCCTGTTTCCTTGCACTTGTTGACAAACAAATAAATAAATAAATAAATAAATAAAATAAAATAAACTAGGCTTAGCCTGGATTAGCCAACTCTGTTATTTTTTTTAAAAAAAAATGATGCAGAAGATTAGCAGTTGAAAACTTGTTTCTCAAGCATTCCTTATTCAATAAATCCTTTCTTTAAGACATATGGCAAAGAACTTTAAGAGCAATTGGATGACATTTTACTGTGGATGATCTGGCATGTATTACAACACAAAATTTTCTGAAACAGAGCTTTATAGGGAAACTTAACTCTACTTCCAAAGAACTCAAGTTGCATGACAAAAAAGCTACACTGAAGGACTCCCATCAAGCTTATTTGAACTGACAATGCCCTCTTAGGTAAAAAAAAAAAATTCACAATGCATAGGATGACTAGTACAGGTTGGCTGCCTAAATTACTTTCCCTAATAACTGCTGGTCTAAGAAATAGACTACACTTCTCGTTTTCTGTATAAATCCAGCTGACCAGAGGCTAAATTATGTTGTATTAGTTAAAAGTACATTGAATTTTCATTTACAATAAAGTTCAGACAGACAATAGAGTTGGAAGGGACCTTGGAGGTCTTCTAGTCCAATCCACTGCTCAGGCAGGAAGCCCTATACCATTTCAGACAAATGGTTGTCCAATCTCATCTTAAAACTTCCAGTGTTGGAGCATTCACAACTTCTGGAGGCAAATTGTTCCACTAATTAATTGTTCTGTCAGGAAATTTCTCCTTAGTTCTAGGTTGCTTCTCTCCTTGATTAGTTTCCATCCATTGCTTCTTGTTCCACCTTCAAGTGCTTTGGAGAATAGGTTCTCCTCTTCATTGTGGCAACCCCTTAGATATTGCTATAATGTCACCCCTAGTCCTTCTTTTCATTAGACTAGACATACCAAACTCCAGCAACTGTTCTTTATATGTTTTAGCCATCAGACCCCTAATCATCTTTGTTACTGTTCTCTGCACTCTTTCTAGAATCTCAACATCTTTTTTATATTGTGGCAACCAAAACTGGATGGAGGCCTTACCAAGGCATTATAAAGAGGTATTAACACTTCACGTGATCTTGATTCTATCCCTCTGTTAATGCAGCCTAGAACTGTGTTGGCTTTTTTGGCAGCTGCAGCACACTGCTGGCTCATATTTAAGTGATTGTCCACTAGGACTCCAAGATCCCTGTCATAATTACTACTATTGAGCCAGGTACCACCTATATTGTACCTGTGCATTTGGTTTTTCTTGCCTAAATGTAGAATCTTACTTTTTTCACCATTGAATTTCATTTTGTTAGAGAGGGCCCAATGTTCAAGTCTGTCAAGATCCTTCTGTATCTTAAGCCTATCTTCTGGAGAGTTCCAGATACATCTTTCTGAAATAAAATAATCCACTATCTATGGTCCACCCAGAGTCACCTTACAGGGTATGAGTAGCATAAAAATTTAATAAATAAAATAAATGGTCTCATAAAGCTCTTAAAGGCCTTTTTGGTGGAATCTTATAATGTGCAACTTCAGACTGGAGAGTTGATTGTATGAAGCTTTGATCCACAAAAATCACAACCTGAAACTGGGACTTGCCTTGAAGCAATACATTCAGCTGAGTGAATCCAATGTGCTTTGAAGCCTTGCCAAATGCTTCAGGTATTCAGTGGTTTCTCAGAAATTTGGGGGCTTCTTTCAGGCAGCATCCAACATTGCAATCAATTCCATATAGAATAATATTTGGGCAGTGGGGGTGTTAAGGAAGTGCAATGGCCTTTTCTTTTACATGAGATGAGAAGCTAGCCAATCTGACATCACACCTCTGCCTATTCCTTCTTGGGAGTAGAAAGGGTAGCAGTACTTTCTCCTTTCATTTTCTCAGGTCTATAAATGTGCTTTTATTTTTGTTAGCCTCTTTCTCTGTGACTTTCATCTCATGCCATTGTATCTTGACTAATATTATCTGGAGTGTAATTTGTATGTATTTGTGAATATTCATAGTTTGTACATATACTGTATGAATGTGATCTCCAGTCCAATCCATATAGATTTTCAGATATCATAAAAATACTTTTAATTCTGTAGCATTAATTTTGAACAATAAGCAACAACACAAGCAGAGGTCATACCGTACTCAAGTATCAGAATTAACCATCAAGCCTATATAAGTGAAAATTTAATCACTCATTTATTGAACTTTATTTTAATGGCAAGTTCCATTTTTTAGTTCAATACTCCTCTTGGTCCTACTGAATTCTATTACACAACAGTGAAATAAATTTAATCGGTTTCATAAACTTATTAATGTATTAACACAAAATGGACACCATGTTTTGTTTCAGACCTGAAACAGTCCATCATATTCAGAAACTCTCCCAAACCATTTTTCTAATCAACTATAGTTCATCAGAAACAAACCTGGAACATTTGGCTGGTTTGGTTTTGCAGCCCAAACAAAATTTAAAGGAATCCCACAAGGTTATGATGGAAAAGTAGGGTAAGTTTGTACCCTCTCACTTTCACGACTTTGTTACAGCATATTCCACTGGCTTTCTTCTCCTTCGTTGTTCATGATATCTTCCTTTCCTATCCCATTCCTTCCAATGTCCCAAGATATCTTTTCTAACCAACCTAGCCACCAATATCCCCAATGCCTTTTCAACACAAATACTGATATACTGGCCCATGCATTTGTTCCCTCGAATTTGAACATGTCCAATAAAAAGGAGCACACAAACCCCTGGATAGCTCAGTCCACTGCTGTACATTCATTCAGAATCCACATTTCTGTAAACTGAATCCATTTTTTTCATATCTATATCTTGCATTATAGAATGAGGGAACCATATCTTTATCTTCCTCTGGGTGATATCCATTCATATATTCAAAAGTGATATTATATCCCTGATATTTTCATATTCGAAAAGATAAATATTTCCAATTCCTTCCATCTTTCCTCAAAAAAAATTGTTTTTGGTATCCTTCTTGCTGGTCACTGGAACCATTCCAGCTTCTTCTTAAAGTGAATTGGCCAGAACTAGATGCTATTTTGTTAAAAATAGAATTAAATATTGGTTCAGAAACTATATTTCTTAAAGCAATCTAAATGTATATTGCCTTTCTGCTGCCACATCATGCTTTCAATTCATGTTTAGTTGAACATACTTAGCTTTATTACAGGCTCAAATTAGCAATGATTTTTTCAACATCATATGAAAATCACTTGGTTAGGAGTTTTCACCAACCTCCCAAAATATAATTTTCTGTATTTACATAAAATATAAATATTTTAAATAAATTACATATAGTTAAATATCTAGGTATACATATCCTCCATATACAGTAAATATATACACATATTTCCTAATATAGCAAGGCAAGTCAATACCAGTATATAGTTGCCAATATTTAGTTGATATAAAAATGAAGTGGGTGACTCAATACATCATCTGTTCCATTACTGTTTTTTACAATTTTCTAGAAAAGAATCAGATATCTTTTATGTCTAATCTATTGTGATTAAGGTTTAATTAGATATAAGGAAACTGAAGTGAAAATAACAGTAATAATTTTCCTAATAACACAATTATCATTTGAGAATTATTTTTTAAAACAAAACTGCAATTCACATATTCCAACCTTACATTACTGATAATGTATTAATAATTGCAATAATTGTCATTTTAAGGTATGTACAAATTGAATAAAAGCTTTGTATTAAATTAATATAAAATCCTACATATATAAAAGAAGATATGGGCTAGTTGAAATTTTAGTATGGATTTTCAATTGCTTCTATTTGCAATATTAATTTTCAAATGAAATATCCTTTAAAATGAAGGGTCAAATATACATCTACACAACAATCTACAATAAATAATAGAGTATTTTTTTCTTACCGTTGTTTCCCCCAAAATAAGACCCAGTCTTATATTTTTGGGGCTCCAAAATAAGCACTAGGGCTTATTTTCTGGGGAAGTCTTATTTTTTTCATGTACAGAAGGCAGCGAGGATGGGGGCTGATGGGAATGGGAGCGCTGCTACCACTGGGCCAGTCCTCTCCATCCCATCTGCTTGCCCACAGCCGCAACGGGCCAAGCTCTCGGTGCTCCCCGGCCTCCGTCCACCTGCCCTGCCTGCTGGCCCTGCTGCTGCTGGCACACTGGAGCTCAAGTCTTGCTCAGGCTGCTGCTATGATGAGGCAGAAGGCCATGCGGTGCATCGGGATCGACTGCCCCCCCCCGTGTCTCTGGCCAGCTTCTGGGTCTGCTGCACGTGCTGCTGCTGGCCTTGCAGGGGCTCTTTGCCCTCCTGGCCACGCTGTTCTCGGATGCCCTGCTGGTCTGTTCCAGCCTGGCATGGGGCATGTTGGCCTAGATCTACGATCTCCAGAGTGCCTCCCTCACTGCTGGCACCAAGACCTGGCCGCTGGAGTCACGCTGGCGGGGAAGGGAAGGAGCCACCATGCTAAGCGCCAACTCAGGGATCGCTGCCCATGTTTGTGAGGGGACATGTGGTTGGGCAGGTAGTTGTTGGCTGTTCCGGGCCCGGAGGGCAGAGGTGGGGAATAAGTTTTCTCCTCTAGCTTCATCGCCCCCTCCTTGGCTGGGGGAAGTTACTGCTTCAACTCAGGCCTCCAATTTATGTGGGCTTCTGAATCAGTATACCCAGAAGCAAGGTAGAACACCCTCCCTTTAGTTACTTTTTTTGGCAGTGTTTTATTTTCTGCCCTTGGATCTAACTGTGTTTGGGCGATTTAGACATCTGTCGTGCCCGCCCACTCCATCTCACTGTCTCTCTGCTTGCCCGCAGCTGCTGCCAGACACTCTCCACCTCCTATGCTGCCCATGCCCACCCCTGCCCCTGGGCTGATGACTATCTTCACTAGGGCTTATTTTTGGGGTAGGGCTGATATTAGCCGCATGCGTAAAAATCATGCTAGGGCTTATTTTTGGGACAAGTCTTATTTTCAGGGAAACACGGTAACACTGTCTTCTGATTTACTTACAGATAATTTTAGAATACATTTACTGTAGTGCCAAATTTTACTCCCCAAAAATGTAGGCAATATATATATACTACTAGTTTTTCTATACCACCCTACACAAAATTCTTCCCCTGCCACTTCCATATCAGCTAACACATCTATAACTGAACATATACACCCAGCTAATCCAGGAACCAAACATACCAATATTATACCAATAGCAAAGTCTGACCACAGTACCGATAACTTTGAACTGATATTATATTTGCCAACTTAGTAAATAATTATTATGCATTAATGGAAAAGTATACTGGAAGGAAGTTCTAAATAAGATATACCGTAACTATTTATTAACTTAACCTGTTTTTACAGGCTGCTACAATTTAGCAAACTATAAACTAGTAATTCCATAAAAATAAAATCATAAAAACAAACCCCAAGCATCCAGTAATAGCATTCAATTCTTTACATTAAAATTCCTGAAAAACAATTCAGCCTTTACCTCTATTCTAAACAATAAAGGATTACATGAACAGCAATGGAAAACAGCACAGAAAGTTGGATTGCTAACACTTGTTTTTTCCCCAGGACTGTTAACAATCACCATATTTCATGAATGAACACCCATAACAGATTTCATTCCTCTAAAATAAAACTACTAGTTTTCTGGGCAAATGAATATACGATATGGCTAGTATTCGGTGTGGGAATATAGATTTTATATAGAAAGGTGTCAGGAATAGCAGCTGAACATAGTAAGCATACAACATAATAATTTATCTACCATGTGAGTGGAATTCATATATTCCAAAATTACTATTACCACAAAATTAAGAGGAATACAAAAGTCATTCAGTCTGCTTTAAAGGTGGAATTGGGAGCTATAAAATTAGCCTGGCCTGCTCTGGGTCATTATCTGAAATGAGAAATTGGCCTGCAAAATTTGTTCTCCCATAATTATCCTTTCATAACGGGTGTAAATGTTTTGTGGTTAGCAGAATGGGATGAAATTTGCAAAAAACCTAGAAGGGTGTGAAAGAATGAAAGAATTTAAATATTGCTTCATGAAAAGAACATTTATCAAAGAAGAAGCATTAAGCCATATTTTCCAGTATTGTAGGAGTTGAGTTATGAATTAAGACTTTTGGGGCAATTAGATTCATTCAAAATTTCTAAATATCTCATATGCCTAAGATTGATTTCAGAGGTGGGTTTCTCCCGGTTCGGACCGGTTCGCCTGAACTGGTAGCGACCCGCTGGTGATGTCACGATGACGTCACGGATCCGGTTCGGTGGTGCCGGTCCGTGGGCACCGCCATCTTTTTTTGATTTTTTTTTGAATTTTTTTTATTTATTTTTCTTCTGCGCATGCGCAGAAGCCGAGTTTCCGGCACTGCGCATGCATCACCATCTTGTTTTTGGCTTTTTATTTTTTTGCACTGCGCATGCATGCGCCCACGAGGCGCGGCCACGCGGCATGGGAGGAAGCGAACTGGCAGCGAGGTAAGTTAGAACCCATCCCTGGTTGATTTGGTAGTTAATGTTTACACCAGAATTATCATTTAAACGAGAATAAAAATATTAAATACTCCCACCATCTACAATATATTGTAATCACATAAAATCTGATAATACACTGGACAACAATTTTTTTTCAAAAGTTTTGCTTCCTGAAAATTTTTGGTGATTATGATAGACACCTTCAAACTGAACATAAATATAATTTCATAATGATTGTATCACATAGGAACCTTGGGAAATATGAAATTAACTTTTAATGACTATCATGTATTTAATCACATAATGTTTCTGAAATGCTGCATGAATTCAACAGGTCTAAAAATGTTTTGCTGCCAATTTTTTTTTATACTCAGTGTCCAATGCATCTTGCTGTAATGTCCAACCATAGTCACTCAGCATTGATGGATTCCAGTTGCCCTGATACCGTTTTTCCATTGTGTCAATGTCCTGGTGAAAACTTTCACCATGTTCATCACTGTCTCCACCTAAATTTTCAGGAAAGAAGTTTAAGCGTGAATGCAAAAAATAAATCTTCAGTGACATGTTACACTTCATGATTTTGTATGCTATAAGAAGTTTGTCAACCAGCTGAATGTAGATTGGTGCTCTGTAGTTGCCAAGAAAATTCTCAATGACATCCTGGTGATTTGCTCTGGCCCCACTAGCAGATTTTAGAACTGCTTTTTATTGATGATGTGTGTGCACCAACAAAAATGCCTTCAAAAATATCTTTGTCATGTCAAAAGAGGTCCATATATTATGTTTTTCTATCAAAAAATTCTTTTGGAGTGGCCATTTTTGAAATGCAACTCTTTTGCATGGCTGTCCCATTTGCATATGTAACAACAGTACTTAGTACTGTATATCCAAGCTGTATTACAAGCAGCAGAGCCACTACTTTTAGATCTCCACAGTTACTCTAGTTGTACTTGGTGTGTTGGATGTGCTTCAATGACAGATCCATGTTTTCGTATGTTTCTTTCATGTGTGCAACATGACTATGAAGAGTGTACATTGCCATTATGTAAAAACAGAAGATTTCTATAAAACAGTAAGGGATAGGTTAAATTACAGGTTATTTTTGTACTTAGCAGCCAAAAATATATAAAATACAACCAAAAGTGTTGTCTTTGTTGTCCAATGATATTTAACTAAACTTTAATTAGGATGAATTGTAGGCAAGCAACCTTTAGCCTATACTTATTTTTCTATATATGACTAGAAAAAGAAATAAACGCAGCAAGAAGACTGTTTAAAATGCAGAAGTTGGCCCACTGTGGATCATACTGATGCCAAGCATCTGCTTTTAGTATAACAGGCTATAATAAAACTGGCACCTCCAAAAATAAGGAAAATAGTGGTAAAACAGCCGTTTCTGTTAAGTGACATTTCCTTTCCAAAATGTCATTCGTTTACATTTACTCTCGGCACCAGTTACCCTAATTCACAACATCCTATTTTCAAGGTTACATGCTTTCATAATTTCAGCATTTCTCTGTCCATGTTTCAACAAGGTCACATACAGTATTTGTTCTAAGCAGAAGAAGTATTCTATATTAGAAATACTAAGAAAATGCATACCGCTGCTACAAGATATAACTCTCAGTCACCAGAAATGTAACACTCCTGTTGGAATATCTGCTACAGCAAGTTAACCTTGAGAAGGCTCTGAGCTGCATTTTCCTACAGTCATGTCCAAAACATTTGTCTATCTCCATATTTATTTATTTTCATTAAGCAGGCAACTGAACTGGGGCATGATAATTTGAGTTCTCCGAAGACAGACATAACAGTACAGCTGGCATGTCCTATGAATATTCATCTGATTTTTTAATATGTTAGATGGGAAATTGTATTTCACCCACATCAAAAAAAAATTGGTCAAAGATGTAAAGATCAGTTTTATAAGTAGATATGGAACATATAGATTCAGAAGCTATACTTCTCTTTCTTACCTTATGAAAGAAAATATCTTTAACTATGGGCTGCGTCATCTATTCTATTTGGAAATAAGAGTATTTCCCAGAATACTTTTTCAAATACAGTATGCAAAGGGATAACTTAAGAACAGTTACCGGTATGTGATCAATTTAAATATATACAGTATGTAAGCAAATTTTAAAAAGTGAAATAGATAACATTAAAGAGAACAAATGTATGATTGAAATTCTTTCTCTGTGATAGCACAATGAGGATTCTTAGGATTTTATTTTTTACAGAGATATAATGTATCTACATATACAAAGATCAGAACTGTGCAAGCCATGGTATTCGCTGTGACACTGTATGGAAGCCAAAGAAGCACATTGACGCCTTTGAATTTTGGTGCCAAAGATCACTCCTCAGAATACCATGGATACCCAACAAACCAATGGCTCATCAAACAAATCAACCCAGAGTCCTCACTCAAGGCACAATGACCAGGCTTAAATTATCCCTGTTTGGACACATTATACAAAGACTCAGCTCTCTAGAAAAGGTTCTAATTCTGGGAAAAGTACAAGGAAATAGAAGATGATGATGACCAGGTGAATTGACTCAGTTATGGTGGCAATGAATGCATCATTAAAAGACCCGAAGACCAGGTTAGGGACAGATTATCATGGGGAAAAATCTATGTAGTCACTAAGAGCTAACACTGACTTGACATCACATAATCAATCAATCAATCAATCAATCATGATATTGAGACAAACCTGCTCTTACACCAACAACTGAAAAATAAAATTTTTCTTTATTAGAATTTGGACTACATCATTAGTGCTTTTTTCAGCAATCCTGAAAAAAGTCCTGCTCAGATTGCTTGGAAGGGTACATTCTGGCAGATGTGAGAGGCGACGTAGTAAAAATTGAGTCTAAGAGAAAAGGGCTTACTTAATGAAGGAAAATTTAACCATTTTTCTTTGTCATTCTACTGCTCATTTAAACAACTGTTCTAGAGGATGAAGAGGGAAAAGGGAAAGCAGTGATGGGAATGATTAAAATTAAAAAGAATTGAAGGTTTGACTGAAATATTCTTTTTTTTTTCTCTCAAACTTTTAATTGGGTTTTTCCACGAAAAATACTTTGTGGGAGGTGGGATAATAAATGGGATGATTTGGATATGGGAAGATACAGTACCTTTCTCTGCATTCTTAAATGGTCTGTACTTTGTTTTTCTATCACTCTCATTGTATCTTCATTAGTTATTTTTATTTCCTTTTTTAATGGTCTAGAAAGACTGTTAATTCAATTGAAATAAACAGCTTTTTTCGAGTTAAATATAATTATATTTAATATTATTTTGTAGTTCTCTGTACTTTTAGTACACGGCAATGAGATTTAAACAGCCTAGATATGCACAAAAAATATAAAAATATCTCTTTAAGAACCTACATGAATAAATCAAGGGATGAATTGTTGGAAAGGTATTTTAAAGGTTAAATAATACTATTTATGCAGAAAGAAATCCCCACTCCATGTTAAAGTTTAAAAATGAAATGTTCCTTATTTCACTGTGTACACAAAGCATCACAACTTGAATTTCTCTGTGCCACTTTAAAGCTATTTCTTTGATAACTCCTTTGCTTATATTTCTGTCTAAATGTTAAGCTTGGGCTGCAATGTTTTTCATCTGGATTTCAAAGACATGTCATAGTTAATGAGCCTCTTTCAAATCAGACTGTCAGGCTGCAGCTGGCTCTTGGTTCTTGGATACATATTCAAGGCAATTTACCTACAGAAATAGTTATGCTTTCTCTGTGTTAAAGGCAGATTGGTTTATATTTATTTCTCAGCTTTTTATGCCGGGCACTAGCTTTGTCAGATAAAAAGAATTGACCTCAAAGGCTACATAGAATATGGTTGTGGTATGACAGATTACCACAAAACTGATCCCAGGGCATATGGGGCAATTCTGGATAGTTTTTAATGCACACAAAACAGGTTGGAGATATCTAATTCATCTTCTGCCTGATTCACAATCCTTTCCCGAGGTTTCTCTCTCACATTCCAATATGTAATTTGGGTATATAGCACACTAAGTTGCAGCCACATTCAACAGGAAAAAATGTTCTTTAAATACTGCCAATTCTGAAAGTGTCAAAACATTTTGATTATGATATTGGCAGGTGCATTCTCAAATCAGAATGTCCTTGCAATCATTTATACTAATTTTGAATAGGTGGCAGAATTACAGAGTGGAACAACTAATTATGGTAGGATGAGTCCACTCCTCTGCTCGCAACAAAATACCTTATGCCACCAGACTTGAACTCCTGGGCTTAGACAACCTAGAACTACGCCGCCTTCGGTAGGACCTAAGCGTAGTTCATAAAATTGTCTGCTACAATGTCCTAGCTGTCAACGACTACTTCAGCTTCAATCACAACAATACACAAGCACACAACAGATATAAATTCAATTTGATCTCT
>QLTV01003415.1:112699-143446 GCA_003457575.1 Thermophis baileyi
TTTCTTCTTCATTTAAAAGAATTTGTATGAAGAAGTCGATACCTCATTTACAAAATAAAATAAAATAAAATAAAATAAATAATGGCTAAAAACCATATCCAGAGATTCAGCAGTAATGGTCTACATCAAACTGAGAACAAAAACCAGTAGAATTCCTATAGGTCTCTCTTGGTGCAATATTATTAATATTATGGAAGGTTTGACCAATGCCCAGGAAGAGAGAATGTGACTATAATCTGGACCACTTTAAAGACTGTACTGAAAAGAAAGCTGGGGAAGGAAAAATGAGACAGAGACAAGTTGGGGAATTCATGGCTTTGGAGTATTACTTCACAAGAAAGAACTAGGTGTAGTCATTAACAGCAAGATGAATGCTGTCAATGTGAGACAGTTACTGGAAACGCTAGCACAATTCTAGGCTGTATAAGAAGAAGTGTTGTATTAAGATGAAGACCTTATTCCCCTCTGCTATGCACTAATAAGACCACACTTGACTTGTATTTAGTATCTGGTCACCAGAGGTGGGTTCCTCCCAGTTCGCACTGGTTCGCCCGAACCAGTAGCGACCTGCTGGTGATGTCACGGTGATGTCACGGAACTGGTTCTGTTGGTGCCGGTCCATGGGCACCGCTATCTTTTTTTTTTTTTTTGATAAATTTTTTAATTTTTTTGGGGGGGAAGGTTTTTTTCTTCTGCGCATGCACTGCGCATGCGTTGCCATCTTGTTTTCGGCTTTTTGGGGGGGGGGATTTTGGGGGGGGATTTTTTTTCTGGTTTTTTTTTCTTCTGCGCATGTGCAGAAGCCGAGTTTCCAGCACTGCGAATGCATCGCCATCTTGTTTTTGGCTTTTGGGAGGGGGATTTTTTCAGATTTTTCAGCACTGCGCATGCGCGTGTGCACAAAGCACACAAGCGCCCATGAGGCACGGCCACATGGCGCAGGAGGAAGCGAACCGGCAGCGAGGTAAGTTAAAACCCACCCCTGCTGGTCACCATAACTTCAAAAGGATTTGAATAAGTTAGAACAGATTTAGAGGAGAGTGGCAAAGGTGCTGGATGGACTTGGGTGAGAAAAAATCCTCAGCCTGGAGAAACAAAGATGATATCAATGTTCAACTACATAAAAGGGTGCCAAAGGGATGAAGCTCAGGAACTACTCTGCATTTTACATTGCCACAGAAACTAGGATAAAAAATAATCAGTATAAAGTGCAACTATCTAGATTGAATTTAAATATAATGAAAACTTTCTAATAAACAAGGTTTGTATAAACTGTCTATCTTGACAGATAGTTGTCAAGCCCACAATTTAAATATTGTCAGTTCAGGATTTTTTTACTATTTCCACAGATAATGACTTTCATTTCCTCTATCTTTTAGTCAAATTCCAATTCTCTGCCATTTTACCCACTGGTTGTAGTTCTGTAGCTCTTCTATGGTAGTTATATGGAATAGCATATTCTCTTCCACAAGTCAGCTTTTGCAATACTTGAATATTACTGTTGCATCTCTCCTTGATTTTATTTTCTCCAGCTAAACATAGCAGGCTCTTTCAATCATGCGTCACTGATTTTGATTTCCAGACTCCTGGCTGTTCCTGTCTAGACACAATATGGTTTGCAAATATCCTTTTAAGATATGTTGCCCAAACATGGATGTCCACATAAGGATGCTAAAGGGGAGGAAGTGACAAAATGTGTACTATGAAATTACTACAAAAACTCCACCCTTTTGTACTTATGTGACAGTGCTAAACAAAAGTACATAATGGGCAGAACCTGCATTGTGACATCTAGACAAATGATTCATTGTTTTAGTTTCACTCCAGTTAGCTTGTGCATTTCATTCCAAATGCAGACTGAATAATGCAAAATACAGTTGCACTATTGTTTATTGTAAATGGATACTATTATTCTATTAATGTAGATTACAGAATTTACAATATTCAAATACTCCATGTTCTATTTCCGCTTATATTATTTTCTCTATTATAGCTTGGAATAAAGCTATTTCTCAGTTGGGAAGTACACTATGTAATTAAAACTAACTAAAATAAGGAACTATACAAAAAAAATCACTTAAATGACCACTGCAATGGAATATTCATGCTACTTCAATCTATCAGTGTTTTTCTGATGCTGTTAGGTCCTATAAGGTCACTTAGTGCTAAAGCTAAGCTCTTTGAGGGAAAAAGTTCCTTTAAAAAGATGATTATGGATAGTTAATCCTAGTGCTTTTACTTTATAATCACATTTCAAAGCTGTGGACTTTTCTTCTCAAAAAATAAGTAGTCCACAAGTAACAATAAGATGGTGTCACACGTATGAGTCATTCAAACAGCTACATGTATTATAGAAGGCAATGTGACTTGTGATAAAGTAAAACATGAATGCTTTTTAAGGGATGTTTTTCTGTTATCACATCTCTAGTTCCACAGAACTGAATTTGAATTCTTATGTTTTTATTCATTTAACAAATAGCAACTTTTCCCTGATGAAGTGTATCAGAACCAGAACTTTGCTGTGCCCAGAATTCTATATTCAAATTATTGTACATAATGAATTGGATGGACATCCTCTGCTTCTTGCTGTTCCCATGTAAAATGTACACCAATGTGAAATTAAAATGGTTATAGAATTGCAAGATTTTAAAAATCTCCATTCCTTGTAAAACACAAGGAACTACATAATTTCATACAACTGTTTCCAAAGCTGTACAACTACTGACTTAAAGGCCCTAGGCCAACAGAGTTAATACCTTCAATCTCTTCTTACAAATTTTAGTTCAGATACAGGTAGTCCTTGACCTGTGACCACAATTGAGCCCAAAATTTCTGTTGCCGAGCAAGGCAGTTGTTAAGTGAGTTGTGCCTCATTTTATGATCCTTTTGCCACAGATGTTAAGCAAATCACTGCAGTTGTTAAGTAAATCATGCAGTCATTAAGCAAATCTGGCTTTCCCCACTGACTTTGCTTGTCGGAAGCCGGCTGGGAAGATTACAAATGGTGATCACATGACCTGGGACAATGCAATTGTCATAAACACATTCGAGTTGCCAAGCACCCGAATTTTGATCACATGACCTTGGAGTTTCTGCAATGGTTGTAAGTATAAAAAATGGTCATAAATCATTTTTTTCAGTGCTGTTGTAATTTCAAATGGTCATTAAACAACTGGTTTAAGTCAAGGATCGCCTCTACTAAGCATGGCATTAACTAGTATTTTTACAGGACTGTTTTAGGACAGATAAGCTTGTTTCAAATCATTCCACAAATCAAAATGTTCCCGTATAAAGAAAAAGTAGCATATAAGGGACAGTTCCAATCAACCATTTTCTCAGATATGATTGCATTATAAATGTTTGCACACCAGATAGATGTTAAATGCAATATCAAGCAATTTTAGAATTATTTGACCCACAGAGTAATCCTGGGCATGATTATTTGCAGTATACATTTATGTACTATCCCCAATAGGATGGCCCCACCAAAAATTGTTGAAGTGCAATTTGTATCAAACCAGACAGAATTATCAACAGGATACTATAATGATATCAAGATAACCTAGCTCATTGCTAACTAGAGTCCCATAATAGTGATTTGGTCTGAACCTAAGTGATAAGAGATAAAACTCTGTAGTAGAAATAATATAATAGTATGGATATTAAAATTGGTAGTGAAATATTGTGAAATTAATGGATTTCTTCTCTTAATAGAGTATATATAAACTTGTAATAATTTTAGAATTTCATTAGTGGTAGCTTCATGGGTTCGTATTGACTTAGACCATGTGGCATATTTTGTGATGATTTGTTTTAGTTTTCTTCCTTTCACATAATTCCATGCTGCCTTTCATTTCTATGAATAATGTAACTACCATTTACATTTCTTGGTATCTATTTATTTAATACATGAATTCTTAAAAGATATTAGAGAATTTAAGAAATCAAAGAATTTTAAGAGAAATTCTTTTTCTTAAAAGAAATATGGAAGGAAGATGTTCCTGTACTTTTGATCTGTGTCCTTGAAATGGCTCTCCAGATTTTGGTCTTTCTTAAATTGTGTGGGATGTGGCTGTTTTAAGAGGAAAAGCCATTCAAAATTACATGGTCTCCAACTATTTCCAAGCAATTCTTTCCTCCATCAACAGCCATTCACATCCAATCTCATTACTCAAGAAAATTACTTCAGTTTCTAAACAGACTTCTCAGAGAGAAATGCAATGGTTATGCCTTCCATGGGTATTGGATGTAATGTATTTAAAACAGGAATAGGAAAAGCCAGCTATGATAACTAGAATAGTAACAACCTTAACCTTTGGTGACCTCCCAACGTTCCATTCCCAGTTCATTAATTTACCAAAAGTTATGCTCATTTTATTATTTATGGTTCTTAGTTGTGGTTGCTGCATATTCACTGAACATACATTTATCTTATTATATTCTTTATCTTGTGGTTCATTTGTTGGCTGTCTATTTACTATGAAAATACTGTCTAAGCTATAATTATTTGTAAATGTCTTCTTTCTACTATGTACATTAGAATTTTAATAAATCCATTTATTAAACCTTCCATTGTATTTTATTACTGAATCATAATTTTATTAATAGTATTAACAACATTGTGTTGTATTCTATTATGCTTTGTTTTGTTTTGTTTTGTTTTGTTCTGTTCTGTTTTGTTTTGTTTTGTTTTGTTTTCCAGGTTGTATGTGCATTCTTGATTATCTTTTCTTTTATGGAATCATTTTAATCATTTAGATTTTGTATTTATTTTAGAAATCTTAACATGTTTTTATAATACGGTTGTTAAGTGAATCTGGCTTCCCCATTGACTTTGTCAGAACGTCGCAAAAGGTGATCACATATCCACAGGACACTGCAATTGTTATAAATATGAGTCTGTTGCCAAGTGTTTGAATTTTGATCCCGTACCATGGGGATGCTGCAGTGGTCATAAGTTTAAAAAAATGGTCATAAGTCACTTTTTTCAGTGCCGTTGTAACTTTGAATGGTCACTAAATGAACTGTTTTAAGTTGAGGACTACCTGTAGTGTAAAGAAATAATGGATTTAATTCAGATCTGTGTCTTGTGGATTATTCATTTCAGGGAAATTCATAGAATTAATCCATGGTATCTTATAGCCATTCCATTAATGTTTACTTATGAAGGAAGTATTTTAGTTTAATTATAATTGTTAAGTGATTTATTTGCTGTACAAACTGAAGTCAGTGAACTATGCCACATTAGAATTGAATTAGTAAAAAGTGTCTATCTAAATATCTTTGAAATGCTGAATTTTAAATGCTAATTTTTAAATGAGTGTATATAAAGTATAAACTACATATTTCTTGAATATTAGTTTGAAGTCATTCGTGAATACTGACATGCAGTAATAACAGTATCCTGCATTACTTTTGTTATGCTTTTTACACATAAATTGACTTTACGAAGCCAAGCTGATGATATGCCAGAGATCCCAATGGTAACTCCTAACTTAAACAATTAAAGAGTAGACTAGGAAGAGAAATATTTGGTAGAATGCCAAATAGTTTGCTTATAGTTGTCAGTACATCAAATATGTAATCAGTTTTGCTTTTGCTTTACCAATGACTCCCTGAAAACAGGCTACAGTTTTATAATTGTCAATACTACATTTCCTGACTTAAATTCTGAAACAGCCAACCTCAATGAATAGCAGATATAGGTTATGTATTTTTTTATACCTTCTAGATATTCTGAGAAATTTGTAAAATAAATACAGTACATTTTAATGTGGCTTCAGTATACTGACTTCATGTAGTTAAAATTAAGGCAAGAAGTAATTGCAAGAACAGATTAATTATTTAGAATGCTTTTTTTACTTGACATCATCTTCACTACACTCTTTATGAAGCTTAGAAAAAAATCTTAACTAATTCTAGGTTATAGCATCACATTTCTAGTTACATTGGCAACAAAATAAATGTGTTTCTCCATCAGCTTCCCTTTCTTGAATCCCATCTTTGCAAGATTATATCCTACACTATGGAGGTTTGTGACTACAGTCAAGACTCTTCTCGGTTATTTTTATTGAACTTTCCATTTCACAAGCTCATGTAGTTTATATTTTAAAATATAAACAAATGTTAAAATCTGAGAAAGTGCCCATTCTGTTTAGCTTTATAGACACACACACACATACACTGTCTGTGAAGCTTTCCAAATTAAAAGCCCACATTTTGTTTATCTGGAGCTGCTTATATGAACATTTAAAGCCAACTTCTGTTCTAGACAGACTTACATAAACTATGGTTGAATCATGATTTTGAAGTGTATCTCTGGATTATTATAGCATAGTTGATTGTGGATATATGCACATACATTTATATGCAACCATTGTTTGAAATGACATTGTAGATAATCCACAAAACATTTATGGCAAAATAATGGGAAATATTTTCTAATAAATGGCAGAAGGGTGCTATTTTTGATGAAAACAAGCCAGAAGCTGATATGTTTCCATGGCAACAAGAGGAGCATTAGACAGTTGAGCCAAAGATGGGGAAAATGAAGATGCTGGGCAGTAAGGAATCTCATTCCCTCCATCTCTCTAACAACAAAGAGCCGGCCCTCTGATTGCTTTCTCTCAAGCTATTTCAAAAATGTTAAAAGAATCCCTCAACTTTAATTTATACCAGCTCTGGAAAATATGAATATAACATAATAAGACCCATAATAAATATTTTGTATTGCCATTGTTGTATATAGTAGTCCTTTCATGCCACAAACTCTAAAGAATAGTCCTTGTCAAATAGTGTGACTGAAAATTGATATTCAGTGCTGATAAAATTGTTTTCTAAACAAGTATATTAAACTTGTATTTCATAATACATAAAAATGAATAAATAAATGTACCCAAATTCATTTCCTAGGGACAATTTCAAAACCACTTTCTACTAGAAAATATATGTAATCACTATTTAAAACTTGTTGAGTATGAAGCTTCTAGTGTTTTTTAAAGATATGGATTACTCAGATCCATTTTTATCTGGATTCTAATCTAGTTATAAAACAGAATTAGCTTGGGCCTGCCTGATAGAATAATTTTAGTGGGATTCAACAAAGGGGATGCAAGTTGATTACTCCACCAAATAGATCAGACCAACAATCAACTCTACAAAAAACTAAGACTACTTTTATTGAGGGTGGCTATAATAACAGAATCTTGCAAGTCTAAGGTTATACTCTTCTTATACTTAGGTGAATCAAGGAAGTGTCTAATGACACTCAGCTGCATTTCTCTAACATCAAAAGCTGGGAAGGTTAGATACAGTTTCAACTGATTCTTGAATGAAGTTGTGAGGGTTGATAAGAGTCTTTAGGATGAGTTTCATTTACATGGAAACATTGTCTTAGTGGCTTCTGGACCAAGGAATTAAAGGAATGACTTGTCATGGAGAGATTGTACCCTAATCTTCAAGAAGCATCTGGAGATGTTTCTGGAGGCAGGACGTAGAAGTGCCAATTACCAGATAAGACTACAATATCAATTGCAGGAACTTCTTGATAAAGATACAGTAATCCTTTGCTCTATGTTATTCAGTCTATAATTTAACAAAAGGGATGAAAAGTGAGGCAGCCAATGGTTACAATGAAAAAGTTCTTAAAGGATCTTTTCAAACTGTGACAAAGTGCATGAAAGTGACAAATGACCGCTATGGTAAAGACAAATTTAGTTTTGTGTTTATTAGAAAAAAGAGTTTGAAAGTAAAATTATCAATATTGTAATGTTGTTGTGTAAATCTGTAGTACAAGAGCACTAAGAATGATACATACAACTTTGGATTTCACATTTCAGAGAAGATTTTATCCAGCTGCAAAATATGGAAAAAAGGGCAATTACTATCATCAAGGAATTGAAACAATTGAGTTGGCCAAACTGAAATTAATGTAATAAAAAATCAGAATTATCTATTTTTAAAATGCTAGCTTAATGCTATGTTTTTTAATTTCTGCTTTTAATATATATGCCATGTACATCTTCAATATTACACTTTCATAAAGATGCCATAAATTTAAAAAAATCTTCCAAATTATAGCTAAGGCATAGAGTAAGGTGTTTGGGACAGAAAAGACACCATTAGAAACTACTTTTGTTACAAAATGAAAGCAACTATCTTTAATAAATATGAAGCAAGAGTATGAGTCATGGGAAGCCTAAAATTAGTAGTCAGTCCTCCTTTTTTCTATAGCAATTGCTCACTCTTCACCCACATTCAATCAAATGTTAATCCATGAGGATCAACTACATTGATCTTCAGACCCCTGATACAAAATACTCTGCTATTCATTATAAGTAGTTAGTTGCAATTGTGTTTTTTTAAAGAAAAAAATAATATATTAAGTACTTGGTATGAAGCATGGAGATTAATTATTTGTTTTATCTGGGTTCAGTTGAAATGTATTGCTTGATTGCTATTTAAAGTCATTCTCACTGTAGAAACCTTCCATGCCTGAAATCTGTTTGAGGTGAATCTCACTGATCACATGAACCATAATAGCATCATCTGCCTCTGGCAAATATAGCACTAGTCAATGAATTTCATATGATTCAAGATGTTCATTCCCTTCCTTTGTGATTGCTTTAGAAAAGAAAATACCAATCGTATAGATTAAATGAAGGAGATCTGATATAGATGACTGTAGCTACATAGAATTTTTAAAAAAGTTTAAGGTCAATATCATATTCAAAACAGGAAAAAAGGAAATTCTAAAATTCTAATATACTCTAATCACTTGTTCCTTTCTTTTTACATGTAATAGAAATTATATTACAAATCATCTTGTGAATCAAGGGCTCACCCAATATAACTTTTTTGTGTGTGCCTGCAAGTCATTGTTGATATTTGGCAGCAGTCTGACAAATACATACAATTTTTTGACAAGGTTTTTCGAAGTGGTTTGCCATTTCCTACTTCCCAGGGCTGAGACTGGCTCAAGATTACCTAATTGGTTTTGTGTCTTAGGTGGGACTAGAACGCATGGTCCCCCATGAGTTTCCAGGTTTCTAGGTTAGTGCTACAACCATACATTAAACTGGATCTCACAAATCTTTTATGTCAATATAAATAGCAACCTAAATCTGCTTATTCAAAACCACATCCCTCTGAGTTCACTATAGGAATCTTTGTAGATCTAGAACAGGGGTCAGCAACCCGCGGCTCTGGAGCCGCATGTGGCTCTTTCATCCTTCTGTTGCGGCTCCCTATCGCTCAAAATATGCATCACAACTGCCAATGTGCGACACCCACCGACATGCAATTTATTAAGCTTTTCGACCACCGGTAGGCCAATCATGGATAAATCCAAGAAAAGAAAAGTTTCAGAAGAAAACAGAACCTTTAATTCAACTATATATGCTAGTTTTGTGGCCGCTCAGGAAATAGTCAGGCACGGGAAGAGTTTTGTGGCTCCTGGTGTTTTCTTTTCTGTGGAAAACGGGTCCAAATGGCTCTCTGAGTGTTTAAGGTTGCCGACCCCTGATCTAGAAATTAAATCAAGGCAGAAACAAAGATAGTTATATGAAAATAGGACCTGGATATCAGTAAGGAAAATTGAATGGAAATCTTCTGATATATTTCTTAAAATTTTAAGGATATATCTATATATTATAAAAACATATTTATAAAATACAGTTCCTGATGAATAAAGAAATTCAGCATTCTATCATGGAGGAGCAAGAACTTTATCAACCAACCCTTTCCAGTTTAATAATTATCACATCTTTTTATCTTTGAATGGTAGAAATTATATGCCAGGATTTCTGGAAGTTGTTAGTTAAAGAAGAATGGTATTTATTTATTTAAAAATTTATATAGTTTCCCATCTTCCAGCCAACTCTGAGCAACTCCCAATCAAAAGTCTACTTCAAATTAGGTCCAATCCCACTTCAATCAACACCTAATACTGATTGGGGTTATCAAACTTCTAAGTAATTTTATTATCGTATACTTTTCAGTGAGATTCATATGCATTTTTTTAAAAAGTATGCTTCATTCTTTCTCATAATATTGTTGAACTATTTTATTTATCATGCTAATAGACAGCAATACAATTATCTATAATTTAATAGCAACATTTTATGGTATTCTTTCCAAGCTATTATATTCTATATACCTCAGAAAATAACAATACATAGTTGACTTTATACCTGTGACTTGAAATTAGCTTTGGATGGGGCACTTCCTGGGATTTTTAAGAATATAGACTAGGATCAAAAACTGAACTATATTCCCCCCAAAAGTTAATGGAATAGATTCTATATTGTTCCTAAATTGTATTATTACCAAGAAAACCAGGTATCAAGCTTGATAGCTACACATATCTATTTCTTATGTATATGTGGTATTTTTGAAAAGTATACTTTAGTAATCTAAAAGTTCTATTCATATCATGCAATGGTGAGTGTGTGTGTGATGTGTGTGTGTGTATGTATGTATGTATGTGTGTGAGTGTATACACACACACACACACACACACAAATATATACACATATACACACACATACTTATATACACACACATACTTATATACATACACCCACTTTATAACACTTTACTCTTAGGTCACCACAGTAGGTCACCAGCCATCCTAACCACAGTCTGAACAAAATGGGACCCCCTTGTTCCACACCCTGTCTCTCTCTACAGTGAAGTTCGGACATTTTTGAAAGAAAATTGTTTTACAGTACCAGAAAAATGCAGCAGACAAGTTGATGAGATGAGATTTAGTGAAACCACTGAGATTTCTTAGTATTCTCCCTTCTACTCATCCTCCCAAGTCAATAGCTCAATGTAAATAGATGTTCCTTTCATATGTAGGATATGCTAGCTGGTCATATGCAGCCATAGATAGGAAGAATAAACAGGTTACCTGAAGGAAAGCTTAAGTGGAAAATGGGTGACTAGGCTTGTGGCACATCACAGTTCTTTTATGCACCTATTGCTTACACTTAGAACAAGTGAGCTTGGGACAAATTTACCATACCTAGAGGTCTTTTGTATAAGTGGTGGCTTTTAATATAACTAAAACTGCATTTTCCCACCCACACCACTCTTCCCTTGAGACAACCTTCCCAGTGAGGGTCTTTTCCAATAGGCAGTTAGTTTACATATATCCACAGCCCATCTCTCCATTACAAGGTAGAGGAATGAAGTACTACAGTTCACAGTCCCAACTGGAACACTATAGTAAAGAGCGAATGAAACAGAAATATCAGTTGAAGTTTGGAAATAACACTACCTAGCTGACTATGACAATAAAGTGGAAGTGAAATTAGTTTAACTTTTTGGTTTAATTACAAAACTAACTTGTAATTAAAGTAAAACTGCTTAACTGCTATAACATTATCAGGGACTTTTATAACTTTTCATATCAGCTTATCCATTAAACAATCAGCTGCAAGGGTTAACTTTTCTATGTTAATATGTCTTTTAACACATAAATGGTCACATTTTTGTTTTATTTTGTTTCTCCTGGCTTTTTCCTCTGTGCAACACTTTCTGAAATTGAATTAATATAAAATAATGTTCAATACCAAGTCATATTCTTTTGATTTCTTGTTCCTAGAAAAATCCTCCATTGTCATTTGCACCTCAGTAATTAATATTCAAAATAAACTGCCTCTAAATAGATTTCTAGATAGAGGTAGCATTTTCTTTCCATGAAAGTTTTAATCCATTAAATAATCTAAGATAGTGGTTATTATTTTCACACTACACATCGGGATTCAACACTTTAATGCATCCGAACAAACATATATCGTCACACCGAGATCCAGCTTATAGGCAGAGGGTAATACAGAATGTTTCTCTAGTTTTCTGTGGATCGTTTTAGATGAGGAAGTACTTATTTCAAATAATTCAGGAAAACTCTTGCCACTTTGTTGTGATTCATAAATTGACTGTTACTTTATTTGGCAATTTGCATTTTTATCATTGGATATTTATGTGCTAGCCAGTTATAAGTACAGGTCTATAAGGTATAAACTACCCATTCTGTTCTACTTCCCTGACATAGCTATTCTACAGGATTTCAGATCAATTCTGTGTAGATGTAACTCATTCCTTTTTGCTGGGACTTATTCCTGGTATAAGGTATTCTATTGAGGATCAAAGGTTTTGTTGCAGTAAAGCTAAAGGTTTCCCTGTCCAGTTGTGCCTGACTGTAGGGTAGTGCTCATCTCCGTTTCTTGGCCAAGGGAGCAAGTGTTCTCCGAAGACATTTTCCATGGTCATATGGTGAGCATGGCTATGTACCAAAGGCATATGTTACCTTCCCACCAAAATGATACCTATTAATCTACTCACATTTGCATGCTTTTGAACTGCTAGGTGGGCAATACCTGGGCTAGGAAGTGAGGGGGAATCAGATAATGCTATTTGTTACACACTTGACATTCTGTTCCCATTTAGGCTTACTTCAGTGGACAGATTCTTCTGAAGTTTCCCAACTTTGTTATTTAAACACATAGTAAGTGAAATATTACATAGCTTCATGCCGGTTTTTATTATTAAGACTTTTCACTTATAAACAGTGTTCTCTTTTACACACCTGATTTTTGGGATACTAGAAAACTAAGTCATTTCCTTTATAAGGTGCCACCTCTTTCACACACAAGAGAAATCCAGACTTCAACATATTCCTACATCTAACAACTGTCATCATTTTTTAAAAAAATTGATCTATTCATACAAAATAACTTCACAAACATACACCAATCTGAGCTATTAAGGAAACAATCATGACAAATATACAGATGTAAGAATTTGGACTTCTGTGCAATGTACTTGATGATGGTTAGTCTTCAGTAAAGAAATGGGACCTTGGGTTACTCTCCCTTTGTATGACAGGTCTACCTTCTAATTTCATACCCACTTACTACAACAGGACGGGTATTGTGCAACATCTGGATGCCAAAATAATGTGCATAACCTCCCTGGAGCACCATTATGCATCCAGGCCTATTTTGTGTAATGTTAGTATATCACTATTTCAGCTGCTATAGCCACAGATATATGAGTCTAATGTACATGGCAAGAGCTTGTTTACCTGAGATGTATATGCTGGCAAGAAACTTACCTGTGCCAATGCAACATCCAATCACCATTATAAGCCTTGATCTGCCTTACATGAAATGGGGGGGGAGGGAAAAGGCAGCCTTCCCCCAAACTGGCTAGATTTTGGGCAGAAACCACACTGGGGAAGGTTACACTAAAGTGCTTCTTATGGTGGTTGTGATGGTGATACATAAAACAAAGATAGTAAAAGTTGCAACTCTATTTCCTTCAGGAGATTCTTTTGAACAAGCACATGTAGGATGGTGTAGCAGGGGCCTTTCAAAGATTAGGAGCGCTTCCTACTCTCTGTCTAGGTGCGCTCTCCCTCCTTCCCCGGCTCTTCTCGCTTACCCTGGCGGCGCGGGAAGAATAGGGGTCCTCGAAGAGCGCCCAGACGCGCGGTTGGAGCCTCTTCCAGCGGCCGCCGTTTCTGTCAAGAGGGGACCCGTTAGCGGAGGAAGACGAGGAGGCGCCCAGAGCACCCACGTCCTCGATGCCCAAGCGCTTGGCGGCTAACTCGTCGTCGTCGGGGTCGCCAGGTGGCTCGCCGGTGATCAGGTCGGGCGCCTCGAAGATGTCCAGCGCCTCCTCAGCGTCGCGGTGTTGCCTGTAGGTCATCCAACAGCAGGGCTCCACGTCGGTCTCGTCGATGCCCCAGAAAGCCAGCTCTTCCTCGAAGAGCGGCCCGCACACGTCGGCGGGGCAGTGCAACTTCCCGGTGCGGTAGTAATTGAGCACGTAGGCGAAGACCCCCGGGTGGCGGTCGAAGAAGAATTCGCAGCACGCGCCGCTCCCGCCACGTGTGACGACGCCGCCATTGGCGCGCGAACTCCAGCCGCTCCCGCCCACGGTATCCAGGGGGCCGCCGCTGCCGCCTCCAGGGTTGGGGGCCGGGTTGGGGGCGGGCAGAAGCGGCGGCTGGTGATGCTCCTCTCCGCCGCCAGGGGAGTCGCCTTGGGACTGGCAGGCGAGCAGAGCCAGCCGGGTGCCCGGCAGCGTTTTCAGGGTGCTCCGGTAGGTCTCGTGCCTGGTGCCCCCGACGTTGAGGATCACCCTCTCGTTATCCTCGAGCTTCCCCATCTCAGTGACTCAGACATGACTGCGGGCGAGAAGGAGAGAAGAGACAGGCAATGTGCAAGGCGCTTATTTTAAGGCCGCCTGTGGAAAAGACAACAGACTACTAAGTACCAAGGAATCCAGCGGGGTGCGGGAGGAGAAAGGAACCTCCTCCCAAAGCGTCCCTGTGGGGAAAGGGAAGGGATCTTAAAGGAAGGGCCCACACCCGGGGACAAGAACAATCCCAGAGCCATAGCACTGGGAGCCCTCTTTCCAACTTAGACACCTCCTTTGGAATCCGGCTCCTGCTTGTACCCACAGTGAAATCGTCCCACTCTGGAATCTTCCTTTCCCCTTTCCCTTATTTTTCCGTTCCACACTCTTATCCTTGACCCAAATCAATCTCTTACCGCATCTCCTAATTTGCTCCTTCAAAGTTCTTTCCAAAGTGGGGATAGCAGGCAGTTTATTGGACCTCAGCAGCGAGAAAGTTACTCTATAACGACTCAGGAACAAACCTGGCACTCCTAATAGCTATTGTCCTGAGCAAAATTCAGCGCAGGGTCCTCACACTCCTGCAAAAGCGTCCCTATCTAGCTTATTATCAGGTGGCTTCTTTCCCTCATCCCTGTCTCCTCCTCTCCTTCCTGTTCCAACGATGGTCTGGACTCTTCCTATAAACCTGCACCCGCCCACCCATTCCAATACAGTCAGAGCTAAAACGCTGTTTCCCTTTAGCAGCCGTCAGCTTGGTCAATCTTACTCTTATTTCCTCTTTGGAATTCTTGAGATCAAGTTGTCTAAACTAAAAGGTGGCATCTGTCCATCTTCTAATTTAAAAAAAAAATACCTCCAGAAGATACCAGAGCTTGACTGGTGACAAAAACAGTCTTTACGCCCCTCCCCAGCAAGTCGATCTGTGGGCACACCCTAAATAGAACCAATCTAACCTTACCAGCAGATTCCTATCGCCAACATCCTCACCAGATTTTATTTGTCAATTGATTAACAGAAACATCCTGTGATGGTCGCTCCCCTCCCCCCTTATTTTCACATCCCTCTCAATACCTTAATCACGGAGAGAAAGAGGCTTTTCTTCACGTTCCAGCCGCTCTTTGTCCTTTCTCAGTTGCCTCCAGACTCCTTGTGCCTCCGTATCAAACGAAAAATTCCTCCTGGTGCGGCTTTTCCGTCCATCTTCAGGTGGCCATTCCAGCGCCCTTGACTGCCAGCTCCGAACGCAATAAAAGCAACCCCCACCTGCTGCTAGGAAACCTATCTTCTGTCCTTGTGCAAAATAGATGAGACGCTTTCGCATCAGGCAGAGAAAAACCACCACAAAAACATGGGGGGATGGAAAGCGTATCAACAGAATGGGCTCCCAGCAAAGGAAGGACTCACTGCTGCTTTAAGCAGGCGACTCTTCAACTGGCCCCTGCTATGACTCCAAGGTGAACCAGAAACGCGGCTCCTCGCTTTGCTTCTCTTTTTAAGAGACGGCGGAGGAAGAGAGCTGTCCTTTCAGCACCACTCTCCAGCAATTACTGTTCGTGGCAGGGACCTTTGGCGATTCTTCTTTCTTTGGGTAGTGTAATTGCCACAATCATTAAAAACAATCCTCCAAAAATTAAAAAGATACAAAAAACGTTCTAAAGAAAGCGTCGTCTCCCTCTTTTCCCTTTACATGCTGATTACACCAAAATAGGAGCATCTAATTTGATCTGATAGGAGCAAGCAAAGTGACACTTAGCTACAGGTGAGAACCAACACAGAGAACCTGAACACTTTGGTAGAATACTTAATGGTTTCAAAGATTCAATGACTGACCACCTTAACACTGAAGGAAACATAGAAGTGATGATGATGATGATGATGATAATGATATTTTTTTAGGTATCTGCTTCTAGTTTTATATCTCTATCCCATTGATCATGCAAAATAATTTCTCTATAATAGTCTAGCTGTCCCTGTGAATAAATATCTTGGATCAACACAACCCTACCATAATACTTAGGAATTCAAATTTAGTAGCATGCACTTAATGGTTCCAAAGTTCTAGAGAATCCTTTTGAAGTACCTTGAAATGAAGAATAAGATGAATGCTTCTACCTCCTTCAGAAAATTAAGAGAGAAATCACTGCATCACACAAATATATTTTAAAATATCTTTCAGTAATGGATATGGAGAAAGGTGCAATCATAAAAAAGGAATACAATTCATTTGTGATCATTTTCCTCTTGAGTAGGGTTCAGGGAATCTGAAGGAGGTCAGGTTGAGATGTGTGCTTCCCATTCAGATTCTAAACAGTTAGACTTTTTTGTATTTGATAGCATTTATCGCTGATAATCTCAAGAACCTTCTGAAGGTAACTATGAAATATTTAAATGCACTTTTATATACTCTCACATGTGAATATCAGTTTGATCTCCAAAGTAATCTCTGATAACTCCAAGATATCAAAGGAAATGTATATTTTCACTGGATAGTGTAAATATACATTGGAGACACCCTGAGAGAGATGTCCCAAATAACCCTGAGGCTAGAGCAGAGGTCTTCAAACTTGGCAACTTTAAGACTTGTGGACTTCAACTCCCAGAATTCTCCAGCCAGCTAAGCTATGCTGGCTGGAGAATTCTAGGAGTTGAAGTCCACAAGTCTTAAAGTTGCCAAGTTTGAAGACCTCTGGGCTAGAGACTGCCTGCACCTAATAAAGTCTAGGGGTGTATTTGCAATGCAGGTAAATTTGCATTGCTTAAATCAAATTTAAATGTGTTTTTGTGTGTTCATTCCTTCCAGTTTTATTTTATTAGAAACACATTCTGTGACTATATAAGATGTTTTTGGATGAACCAGTCAGGCCCTGGGGAGGGGGGAAATTGTTTCTTTATATCAACTTTTTTTTAAAAAAATAACGCTAATGATGGATTTCAGACATATTTGTAACTATAAACTTATTATTAAACTTTCTTGCATATTATGTTTTTTCTTTCACTATTATTAGTGCTCAAGAAATCAAAACATAATATATTTTAAAAAACACAAACAGTCCCCAGTCTGAAGAATCCATGAAGAATTAATAATACATGAGACTCCTACTACAGAGAATTCAGCAACAAATATTATTGAAAGATAGTTTAGAAGAATCTGCTTAGCACTTTTTCATATTTGAAAAGAAATTAAAATATGAAATAAATTTGTAATAGTCAACTGTATGTGAAATTCTATTAAAACAAAGTAAGTCAGACATACACACATGTACATGTTTATTAGTGTAAGTAAAAGAGGATAAAAAGGCAAAATATACAACTTTTTCCCCAGCACAATAAGTATTTCCTGAAGTTGTCTTATCCTAATATTTTCAGCTTCATAGTCCACTTCATTGTCCACTTTGATTTTCTTTTATGATTGTTTTAAAACTAGACGCCTAGTGCAAAACAAACATTTTGAAAAGAAATGTGGAGCATTTTGAATTCAGGAAATTATTTGATATACCAACACTGAATGGAAGTCACAGTGCTGCCTTGCAAAATCCATTACTGCCAAAGACCTCCTTAATTTCTGCTGCTGTTTTTAAAACAATCAAAACTTACATCATCTGGGTAACTGATAGATCAAACTGATAGATCAAACCTATCTGCTCCACGCTCTGAAAAAATGCATTGCAGAACTATTATTTTGCTCTCGGGCATCCTTATGAATTATGTCAGTAACTATCAGTATCTGTGAGAAGGGTCGTGTCATCTTGCCCTTTCTCATCTCTCTCCCAGGGCCTCTGATCCATCACGTTTTTGCTGAACAGAAATGTTACATATAAGAAAGCACAAGCTCACTGAAGCAATTGATATATGGCACATGGAATTATTTTGTAGGCTGCCCAACAACTCTGTTCACATTCTTATACTTTATTTCTTTTGAACTTCAATGGTTATTGTGCAGAGAGAACTGATTAAATATGTACTGTTAAGGCTACAATTTCTAATAGATATTTACCTGTGCTGAAATTCTTTAACTACAATACAATAAAATTTTCTATAACTAGATCTCCTAAACATTGTCAAATATGAGGCTAAATGTCTACACATCTTTATTTTCACTTGTGGAGCAACTCTAGTTGTTCAGATATAGACTTAAATGTAAGGATACGAGCACAATATAAGGGGATATGGCCATTCATGCTAGGTCCTTATTTATATTTCTGCCTATTTAGGCATGGATTTCCTCACAGTAGGTGGGAACTATGAAGATCCTACTTTATAAAGTTTTAAGAAATAATTAAAATACAAGAAGGCTTTTGATATCTGAAAGCGACCATTTAATTGTTTACTTCTCATTTTGGCTTATACTTGTAAGAACTTATATTTTTTGTGTCATTTTGTGATTTTTAGCTTTCAGCTGTTTACTATGATATACTGTGGGTGTTTTTATTACAAATTACGAATTATAACCCACTGAGAGCTGACTGACTGTGGTAAGTTAAAACGGAATAAATAAATTCTACTTAGGTTCAGTTGAAAAATAAAACCCTTTATGTGATATTGTTGTTATCTGAGATCATTCAGAACCTTTCGGGCTTTGCCATGCAGTCCAATAAGGTATGACACAGAGGGATAGGAACAGACACATATGGGACACAACAGGTGGGACCAATATCCCTGTCTCCTTTTAGTTCACACATATAGCAGAAAGCAGGACAGGTCTTTTGCCCCTTTGTAAGCCTTTTCTTTCAGTGAAATGCCCATTCCAGAAAAAAAAATTTCTGAATCTGTCTCTCTTTTGTATTATGAATTGTTGGTTTCTAATCAATGAGCAAATCTACTATTCAGATCCAATGAGGTATTTGTGTTCCTTCAGATACTGCTAAAAGTTGGTTCATAGCATCTCTGAAATAGCCATGTTGGGAAATGGAATTCACTTGGGAAGCTTTAGGTAATCTATACTTGATGGGGGAGGGCTTTTACATCATTGGCATCCTTCAGTCTCGAAAGACTATGGTATCGTGCTCTGGAAAGAGTTCCTAAAACAGCATCTAGTGTGGCTAAAAAGGCCAATCCGAGAGTGGCAATCCCTTCCACAATGAGGGCAGATACATTCTGTCCCCTGCTCGGCCCCTGAATTTCACTGGTTCCGGGACTGCCTCTTTACCTCAGCCTGCCGAACAAGTGTCTCTTCGAAATGGAGAAGGCCATGCTGCATCTTTAGCCTCCAAGCTGAACAATCAGAGGTCAAGGTTTCCCAGCTGTTAATGTCCATTCCCAAGGCCTTTAGATCCCTCTTACAGATATCCTTATATCCCAGCTGTGGTCTCCCTCTGGGGCGCTTTCCCTGCACTAATTCTCCATACAGGAGATCTTTCGGAATCCGACCATCAGCCATTCTCACGACATGCCCAAGCCAGCGTAGACGTCGCTGTTTCAATAGTGTATACATGCTAGAAATTCCAGCACATTCCAAAACTGCGCTATTTGGAACCTTGTCATGCCAGGTGATGCCAAAGATACTCCGGAGACAGCGCATATGAAAGATATCCAACTTTCTCTCCTGCCGTGTGTAAAGGGTCCAAGACTCGCTGCAGTACAAGAGTGTGCTCAGGACACAGGCTCTATAGACCTGGAACTTTGTATGTTCCGTCAGCTTCTTATTAAGCCATACTCTCTTTGTGAGTCTAGAAAATGTGGTGGCTGCTTTACCAATACATTTATTCAGCTCAGTATCTAAAGAGAGAGTGTCGGCGATAGTTGAGCCAAGATACACAGAGTCATGGACTACTCCAGTTCTTGGGCAGAGATTATAATACGGGGAGGTGAATCCACGTCCTGACCCATGACTTCTTGTTGTTGTTTTCAGGCTGATTGTTAATCCAAAATCTTGGCAGGCCTTGCTAAAACAGTCCATAAGTTGTTGAAGGTCTTCGGCAGAGTGAGCAGTAACGGCAGCATTGTCAGCAAAGAGGAAATCATTTCATAAGCATTTCAGCTGGACTTTAGACTTTGCTCTCAATCTAGAGAGGCTAAAGAGTTTTCCATCTGATCTGGTCTGGAGATAGACTCCCTCTGTTGCCATTCCAAAAGCATGTTTCAGCATGACAGCAAAAAAGATCCCGAATAGAGTTGGCGCAAGGACACAGCCCTGTTTTACTCCACTTCGAATATCAAAGGAATCTGATGTTAAGCCATCAAAAACTACCGTGCCCTTCATTTCCTCATGAAAGGACCTGATGATGTTAAGGAGCTGGGGTGGACATCCGATCTTGGGGAGAATTTTATAAAGGCCATCCCTACTAACCAAGTCAAAAGCCTTCGTAAGATCTATGAAAGCTACAAAAAATGGCTCTTTGTTCCCTGCATTTCTCCTGCAGCTGTCTAAGGGAAAATACCATGTCAGTAGTGGACCTGTTGGCTCGGAATCCACACTGTGATTCTGGATAGACTCTCTCCGTAAGCACCTGGAGCCTCTTCAATACGACATGGGCAAACAGCTTCCCTACCACACTAAGAAGAGAGATGCCGCGGTAGTTGTTACAGTCACCCCTGTCGCCTTTGTTCTTATACAGTGTGATGATATTTGCATCCTTCATGTCCTGCGGTACTCCGCCTTCCCTCCAACAAAGACAGAAGATTTCATGCAGTTCCGTGGGGATGATCTCTTTGCAGCACTTCAAAACTTTGGCAGGGATGTTATCTTTCCTGGGTGCCTTGCCGGAGGCGAGGGAGTCCAGAGCCACATTTAGTTCTTCTAAAGTTGGCTCACTGTCAAGCTGCTCCAAGACAGGCAGGCACTCAATGTCATCCAATGCCTCGTCAGTTATCACATTTTCTCTGGAATATAACTCAGAATAGTGCTGCACCCAGCGTGCCATCTGCTGTGCTCGGTCCTGGATAACCTTGCCTGTAGCAGACTTCAAAGGGGCAGATTTCTTCTGTGGTGGTCCTAAGGCCTGCTTGATGCCATCATACATCCCCTTGATGTTACCTGTGTCAGCTGCTATCTGGATCCGAGAGCAAAGCTGCAACCAATAGTCGTTAGCACATCTCCTGGCGGCCTGTTGGACTTTGCTACGAGCAGCTCGCAGAACCTGTAGATTGCGCGCACTGGAGCAGGCTTTATAGGCAATTAGCGCTCTCCTTTTTTCCTCTATGGCTGGCGTCAGCTCCTCCGAATGGGCTTCGAACCAATCTGCTGTCTTTCTGATCTCCTTACCAAATACTGACAAGGCGGTGTTATAGATAGCATTCTTGAAATATTCCCATATTTCGGATGCATTTGCTTCAGCTGGGCCTGGGAGCATTTCCTCTAGTGCTTGTGCAAATTCCTCCACTTTGCCCTAGTTGCGGGTCTTCCTGATGTTGATTCGTGGTCTTCCTTCCTTCTTCGAGTGATGCAATCTCTTTGTTTGCAGTTTTATTCTGCTGCACACCAAGGAGTGGTCTGTATCGCAGTCAGCATCCTGATAGCTGTGTGTGATTGTAATACTGGGAAGGTTAGAACGCCTGGTAAGAATCAAGTCGAGCTGGTGCCAGTGCCTCGATTGTGGATGTCTCCAAGAGACTCTGTGTTGAGGCTTTGTTTTAAAGAATGTATTGCTAACGCAGAAACCATAGTAGCAGCAAAACTCCAGCAGGCGTTGGCCATTTTCATTCATCTTCCCAACGCCAAACTGACCTAAAAAATATAGGCCAAGAACTATAATCGGCTCCGACTCTGGCATTAAAATCGCCAAGGATAAACAGTGATTCTTTCACAGGGACTTTCTTGATAATGGTGGCCAGATCGTCGTAAAACTTGTCTTTAGATTCTACTGAAGATGATAATGTCGGTGCATATGCGCTAATAAGAGTGACCAGCCCTGCTAGCGAGTGGAGCTGCAAGGACAGAATCCTCTCGCTCCCTGCAGCAGGTGGAGTAATGAATCCTAGTAGGGTGCTTTTGACCGCAAAGCCCACCCCATACTCCCTAGTCTCATTTGATGGTTTTCCCTGCCAGAAGAACGAGACGTTTCTCTCCTTAACAGATCCTGAGTCTGACAGCCTTGTCTCTTGAAGGGCAATGATGTCCATTTGCAGTCTGCTCAGCTCCATATCGATAACAGCAGTCTTGCGTATGTCATCTATTTCTTGCAAATCATCAGAAAAACCGGGGGTCATTGTCCAAACATTCCAAGTGCCCAACTTTAGGGCTAAAGTTTTCTTATGGTTGTTGCATGGTGCAAAGTTATCGATCTGCTTGTCATTATGCCAATGAGGCATAATGATTTCTCCCACCGTCGAAAGCGGCCCCTGGCATCATGCTCTACGTCAATCAAGCAAAGACTTATAACCGGTAACTGCCGCTTTCCGTGTTGTTTCAATGCTGTATGCAAAACTGGAGTGTCCTCTCCAAGCACGAGGCCTGGGTAGGTTAGTATGGTGGATAGACTGTTACCCAAGCAGCAAATCTCCCCTCTCCATGTCGCTGAGATAATCCAATGGAATGGCAAAGCCAATACGATTGGTTCCAGCTGCATCGCAGGAGTTATCAGAACATGGTTGTACACAGTCACAAACTGCTTCCGGGATTCCGGCTCTGGATTTTGCCTCAAGGTTTACTCCTGAAGCCTTTTCCAATAATGGATATAGCCACAAGGCAGTGGAGGTTTGAAGTCAGAGTTTCCCTTCTCCTATACTTGATGGGGGGGGGCTTTTACAAGTAACTTTTTATTTAATGTGAAGGACCATTTCTAACTTTTATCGTCCAAGATGTCTACAACTATTACTGAGAATAAAATCTATACCTTTTTGCAAAAGAAAGAAGGAAAGACATTTAGACATAATCATGTTTTTTATTATTTAAAAAATTCACAAATATATGTACATGTTCACAACACCCTTAATCAGTATCTGCTGAATATTAGGAAAATTACTCATGGAAAGTAGTTTATAATTGTGTAAATGTTTGAAGGAACAAAGAAACTACCAGTTTCACTTAAAAAAAATACTGTATCATTTGAGAGAGAAAACAGATTCTTGCATTATCAAAAGTAAAGAACACGCATTTAAACACTATTGCACAGAATTCTTCCTGGAAGAAAAAGGAAAGTTTCCTGCAAGCTTTCTTAAATCCATAGCCATTTTATGTAATGAGGCTTTCAATGCAATACAAATCCAGCAATAAATAACCATGAGGGAAAGGGAAAATGACAGTGTTTTGTTAACTAAAATATGAATAAAAATATGTTTAATGTATTTAATGATCATATGTAAGTACAGTTTTGTACTTACTGATGTAACTGATGTACCCACACAAGTTTGTTATTTTTCATGTTATCCACATTCATATCACTTCCATACAAATACAATATTAAGAGGTACAATATAAAATTACTGAAATTAAAATATATACTTATTTTTAAACATTGATTTCAAAAACAACCATCCACAAATATCGTGTTCATGAAAGGCCAGAATAGATAAATATATCTAGAAATTGCCCAAATCTACTTTTTAAAAGGTAACTGGACTTTCTTGTTTTTCCTTGAAGATGTTTCATTTCTCATCCAAGAAGCTTCTTCAGATCTTCTGGATGAGAAGCGAGACATCTTCAAAGAAAAACAAAGAAAGTCCAATTGCCTCTTGAAAAAGCACCTTTGGGACAACAATGACCTGGATGGCTGAGAATCTCCATAGACATCTAGAAATTGTCTACCACACTTCAAGGTTGGTACTGTTACTAAAATTGAAATAAAGGTTGTCTATGTAAGAATTTTTAATGAGTTTTACTAGTAATTTTAAATATGTACTTAACTCTTGGCTTTAGTGTTTTAAGTTTTTTCTCTTTCTCTTTTAATCAGTTATACACATTTTATATTTATCTTCATTTTGCTTAATTATTAGTACTTTACTTGAATAATGTATTGAACCACAAGGGTAACAACAACATTAAACAATTCTGAAATTTACATATTGAATAGCACATTTTCTAAGACTAAATGCAATTTGTAGAATTTAACCAGAATTCAGAGGAGAACAAAACACATGCATATTATTTCTGTTCATAGTGTATATTAAGTAACAATAGTATTCAATGTTAACCACAAAATCCATTGAAGAATATTGTAACAAAAGTAATAGAAGAAAATACACATGTATGTTAGAATAAGAATGTATTAACGATGAAAAACAATGGTGTGTTAATAATAGTTGCAATGTCAATATGCTGTAGCTATTAACAATGGATAAGCAAAATTAAAACTAGAAGATGATATTTTTTTATTATATATGATACATAATCAGGAAATCTGGGAAGTCAATAAGTAGTATCTCAAAACATGTTACACTGCAGAGATAAAAGCCCTTTGAGTTAGTTTATGTGCAAGTCAGACCTACTGAGTTGAATAGACCTTCTTTTTAGAGTAGATAGGCAGTGTCTGCTCTACTAAACTAAAAGATTTGAATCTGTGCAAATTATCTTTATTAGGTACTATATTATTTACCTCTATAGCAAACCTAGGTGGGACTGGCTTCTCTTCCGGTCATATAGATCTTTCACCTTTTACTAACCGTAAACAGGACAGGAACATCATTTATCCAGCTTGAAGGAAGACTATAGGCAATAGTCTGCAGCCAGAAGTTAGGAGATTTTTTTAAAAGCAGTTGGGCCCAAAGGTTGACCCAGAAGTAGGATGGAAGATAAAACAAAAAAACCAAAGCAAGAGACGAACAAAAAAGTAATCTGAGAGCTAATAATGGAGTCACACTCTACAGATGTCCTTTTAGGAGTTCTTGCATCATCTTGCTATCCACTTGGGACTAACTGGTATTCTGAGCCTAATGAGAACTTTGTCTGAGGGGTTCCACAAAGTGTGACTTGTTACCTCACTCCACCCTTTTTCGGATAGCCATCCAAACCAGTTTAGCTTGGCTTACAGCTGACATTTGCTTACTACCAGATGTCTTTGCTTAGTCTCTACTTCTGTGGCATCTTTAGTATGTCATGCGATGCTGGCACTGGTTTGCCACTTGGCCTCTTTGCCACAACCCAACTTACCTCTTTAGGCTTTCTTCAAAAGCATCTCAGGCTGACCTACTTCTAGCCTTTCCCACCAAGTCCCATCAAAAGCTGACCTTTTTAGAGGCATTCTACCTCTAGTCCATCCTTGACCTTACTGCTCTACTACTGCTAGGCTTCAACATGTCCTTGGCACTGTTTTTTCCTTACAACAGTTTTAAAACTAGCTCAAATAAAAATTCCTGTCAGTTGAAAGTGAAATAGTATTCTTTTTTAAAATGATGTAAATGCAGCTTTTTGTTTTAAATGCCCATTCAGTTTTTCAAGACTGGCCTATTACTTTCCTTGTCTATTTCTGTGGGAAGAACCTTATGCTGGTATTGTTTGATCAGAAGCAAAATGTGTTTGTTCAAGTTAGAAGAGGATAATTTAAAGAATATATTAATTAAGGATGTCAAAGAAAGAAAAAGAATGACAGAAAACACAGGGTGATTCTGCCAAGAATATTTGCCTGAAGCTATTAAGAGACATGTTAGAACTTTCTCTTCCTTCTACTCCTTTTCATTTCCTTCTATGAGATAAAAAGAGAGAGTAAAAACAAATGGAAAAGGAAAATAAGAGAGAGATGGTGTTTGAATC
The DNA here is from genome assembly GCA_003457575.1 of Thermophis baileyi. NCBI lineage: Eukaryota > Metazoa > Chordata > Lepidosauria > Squamata > Dipsadidae > Thermophis > Thermophis baileyi. The sequence goes on from QLTV01003415.1 coordinate 138,474, forward strand.
CCCAAAGAGTATTCCTGATGTTCTTGGTACCAAGCAGAAAGAGGCTTCTAGCACAGTAATAATAATAATACCATGAAACTCTTCACAGATTATGAAAGTGATTTTTTCCCCTTTCTTCTAAGTTACAAAGCAGACAAAGGAATGATATAACTGCCTGTGTCATTAACAGAGCAATATGCATTTGCACTATAAGGCATATCATCGGGTATGCAGATCAAAGCTGTACAAAATTATTGAAAAACACAGCATGTTAATGGCGAGTGAAGAACCCTTCCTCAAACCTTTAACATAGCCACCCACAGTCACCTTAGAGGGGAGATGGGTGGCATATAAATTTAATAAATAAATAAGATAAACATGGCCAAGTCCTTTGACATGGTCAGACAGTTAAAGATTGTCACCAGCTGTCTATTTGTGTAAATGGATGCTCAGCACCTTATTTCACTGATGTTCTAAGAAAAATGTTGGATCTGCATACAGGTTCATGTACAGATATCCAGGGAGAGTCTTTGAAGTAGAAATGCTAATATGCTCTGCAAAGCACTCCTGAATGCTTTGCACAGCCATAATGCAGATGTATATACCAAAAATGGGGAAGTCTTTGTTATAATTCACTTAAGCATTTACAGCACAAGGAATATGGTCCCTGCATATGAACCACTACTTATAATTCACTGGATTGTGTCCCCTCCCTCCACTACTGCATCTCTTCAGTTTTTTATTTATTTTTTGGTAGAAAAAGCTGCCTGTGTTTGGACTAAGCTGTCTACTGCCATGGAAACCGAACTACGCACAACAAAGGACCAGTGGTGAGATTGCTCTGCTTGTTTTCAAGGAGTAAAGTATTTTCCACAAAATTCTGAAAGGGAAGTTTAAGTGGTTTTCTGCCATACCCTATCAACCGGACATTTTGCTTTGCCATATAGAGAATAGCGGACTTCATCTGTGTGAATTACAATTTTTCATTTCTGGAAATATTACTGAGGAAAATCCAAAGAAATACACTTTTCACCCATGCTTTCTTTTTACAGATACCACTACAAGATGAGGGAATAAGGCAGCGGTTCTCAACCTGTGGGTCACGACCCCTTTGGGGGTCGAACGACCTTTTCACAGGGGTCGCCGTGCGCGCTAGCCTGCCATCTTGGAAATGCTCCCAGTTCGGCCGTGCCTGCGGGTCGCCGGACAGCTGGTAGCCACGGAAGTGGGAGACTTTGCCCACCCACCCGGACACCGCCATTTGGGTTCTTTTACCCTCTGCGCATGCGCAGAATGCTTTGCGCATGTGCAGAGGGTAAAAGAACTCAAATGGCAGCATCCGGGCGGGTGGGCGAAGTCTCCCGCTTCCATGGCCAGGGGGTCGCGGCATTAGAAAGGTCGAGAACCACTGGAATAAGGGTTGCTGAGGCTTCATACTGGAATTTGTTTACAACCAATGCAAAGCATAACCAGATGCATAGCTGTACCCGTGATCTTTATATATTATTCAAAGTTCTCCAAGGCTCAAATCACCTGTAAAAGTGGTTCTTTTCTATTAATTAATAATGTATTTCCTAAGTGGACAACGTATGGCAACTGCAAACTATAGAATGTCTTCACACTTCACTAACAACATCACTTTGGCATTGACTCTTAGTCTCTCAGTTCCTGAACCTAATTTGCATCCTTCCCCGTGTATGATCCTAATTACTAGACCATGGTATCTTCACATGTGTTTCATTCTGGGACTATGAGGAACTGGTCAATCAACTAACTCTTATCTTACACACTTCCTCTTGCTACTCTGAGCAACAATATCTAACAAATTATTACCCAGTAATGTCAGTATACATGGTTAGAATTTTGTAAACATAGAGTTTAGCTTATTCAGGCATTAAAAATCACTATGCAAACCACAGCAATAAATTCGACCTCTGTTGATAGACCTGTAACATTGTCTTGACACTGGAATTTGCATGCATAATTCAGATGTCTATGCTGAAAAGCTTTTTATATGTACATAGTCACTTGTATGTAAACATGAACTTGTACCTTGAACCTCACAAGTTGAAGACTTGTGAGAAAAGCAATACATGTCCAGAAGTATACATAAATGTCTATTCAAGTACAGAGATCTAGCGAACCTTCCCCACAGATACATTAATATGCATTTGTTCAAATCTGTAGTCAGCAAGCTGTAATCTATCTTAGTGGAAGAGCTAATGACAGAGCTGTTTGTATAGCTTTCATGGGGAGGAATTTAAAACCAGTGATTGGTGTATTGTTCTGCCTCTGTTTCTTCTCCCACCCTGTGCCATCTGCTGGCAGGGAAAACAACCGCTAATCACTGTCCTCAGCATGTGGCGGGATGAGCTTGAGTGACTCTGGAAAAGTGTCTGGGAGCAAGCTTTAACCACCATCCAAGCTCTCCAAGTGACAGGTTGCCATCATTGAACTTCTCTGCCCAATAACTTATCACCTGGGCTATATTTGAACACAGGACCTATAATGTTGTGGAAATCTGCTAGCTCTATTTTGTGTGGGGGGGGAGTTTAATGTTCCTTTAAAAGAACACTAAATGTATGTTTTAAAAAACAGCCTAGCTGAACAGATCACACACAAGGGATAGGGATGAAGGCTAAAGCATAGAATGCATCACTTGATTAAGCCTGTGTCAGCCCTTTGAATGGGCAAATTCAAGAAACAGGTCAGGAAAGGCTTTCAGGAATGCGGTTTTTATTATTATAGGATAGATAACTAAATCTTGAAAGTCTGTCAGTTTTTCACTACACAGTCCTATGCTAAACAACAGCAAAGATGAATTATTTTCCTCTTTCCTATCTCTCAAAATTGACAAATTTCCTCATTTAACTGTTTCTTTGCCATTTCCAAGGCGAGGTTAACATTCCTTTCCTCTCTGCAGCTTTTGGCTGTTCATGTGACCTCTCACCCAGGAAAGGAAAAAAACAGCGAAATTCTTCTTCAGTAGTTAATTCCAAAATATTCCAGATCTGTTAAATATTGCAAAGGAATAGCACTGCTAACAGCAGGTGGCTACTGTCACAACCAGGGAGTAGCCCATGGCTAGCACTGGATAAACAAAATGACAAAAAAAAAACAACCCCAGAATCTTCAAGATCACATTCGGAAAGGAGAGCTGGCCAATCTGTTCCTCTGGGTTCTTATACAGAAGATAGGTTGCATGGAGCCATACCAGAAGCAGGTGCCATTTCACAGTAGCAGCAATTCATTGTGGCCACTCCCAAAATGGCCCCCCTTCTGGGTCAGCACCAAGTGGTGCAGCAGATTGGCTGCTTTCCAAAGAACTACTGAAAAGATGACAGAGCCGTGACAAGAGTTGGGGAGGAGGGCTTGGGACCCAATGGGGTGGAACCCAGCAAGGCAGGAGGGGGAGGAAGATAGGCGGGGGCACAGCAGCATCATTGTGGTTGGTCATAAAGGCAGGTGGATTGTCAAGCACCCTAATTTTATGCGACAGTGGGAGGGTGATGCAGAGATATAACTTCAGGCAGGGGTATAATCCCTTCATTCAGTGCCATCACAATTCTGAACAATCACTGAACAAACGGCGTAAGTCAAGAACTACCTGTATATCTATTAAGAGGAAGATATTGCAAAATCTGTTTCTCAGAAGCATTGCCCATCAAACACTGGGTGAAATGAATATACTTTTGTCAGTTTTATTTTGATATCTTGGCTTAGTTTAATTCAGGCTATAGTAAAGGCTATTGAAATGTTTTTTTTAAATGTAGCTCCTTTTAACTAATAGGCATTCTAACGTTATGCTTCTAATTTCCAAATTTTCTGACCAACAAGAACTTGCTAGAAGATTGTAACCTCATATTGACTCAAATAAGTTACTTGAACTGACAGTCGAGATGTATATATTTAGATACACTGTACTGTTATTACTGAATATTTTTCTTTGAACAATAGTTGTTCTAGTTGTATTATGACTGCACAGGTAGTCCTCAACTTACAGCCTTCTGCTTAATGACTATTAGAAGTTACAAGGCGCTGAGAAAGTGACTTATGACCGTTTTTCATACTTACGATCATTGCAGCATGCCCGTAGTCACGTGATCAAAATATGGACGCTTGGCAACTGGCATTTATTTAATAACAATTGCAGCGTCCCAAGGTCATGTAATTATCTTTTGCAAACTTCTGAAAAGCAAAGTCAATGGGGAAGCCAGATTCACTTAACTACGGTGTAACTAACTTAACAACTGCAGTGATTCACTTAATAACTGTGGCAACAAAGGTCATAAAATGGGGCAAAACTCACTTAACAACTGTCTTGCTTAGAAAAGGAAATTTTGGGCTCAGTTCTGGTCATAAGTGAAGGACTACTTGTACCGTAATAAAGATGTAACTGAGCTACAGGACCACAATGAACAAACCTACAACAGGGATCAAGTAAGATTATCTATAATCCTAACAGACAGGAAGCAGCAGGTGAAGCTAGGCAAAATCACATCAGATACCTGTACAATTAGCACAGGGTCCCCCCAAGGCTGTGTGCTCTCACCACTTCTCTTCTCTCTATATACCAATGACTGCATCTCAAACGATTCCTCTGTTAAACTACTGAAGTTTGCAAATGATACAACAGTGATTGGTCTCATTCGAGACAACGATGAAACCGCATACAGACGGGAGGTTGAACAACTAGCCTCGTGGTGCGAGCAGAACAATCTGGAACTGAACACACTCAAAACTGTAGAAATGGTGGTAGACTTTAGGAGAAACCCCCCCATTCTACCACCTCTTACAATACTAGCCATCACAGTATCAACAGTAGAGACCTTCACATTTCTAGGTTCTATCATCTCTCAAGACCTAAAATGGTCACCTAACATCAAAACCGTCATCAAAAAAGCACAACAAAGAATGTTATTTCTGCGCCAAATCAGGAAGCTCAAACTGCCCAAGGAGCTGCTGATACAGTTCTACAGAGGAATTATTGAGTC
>QLTV01003415.1:154615-166315 GCA_003457575.1 Thermophis baileyi
ACAAACTACTTCTAAAACTAAAATCTTATGGCATTTCTGGCCCCCTACATAGATAACTGCATTCCTGTCAAACAGACAACAAGTGGTCAAAATAGGAACAGCTCTATCAAACCCTGTACCTGTTAACAGCGGTGTTCCCCAAGGCAGCGTTTTAGGACCTACTCTCTTTATTCTTTACATAAATGACATTTGTGATAATATACAAAGTAACTGCGTCCTCTTCGCAGATGATGTAAAACTATTCAACATCACCGACAATACTACAACCCTTCAAAAAGATCTTGACTAGGTATCTGAATGGTCAAGCAAGTGGCAACTTCAAATCTCAATCAACAAATGCTCAGTTTTACACATTGGCAAAAATAATCAGAACACAAAATACAAACTATATGATCATGACCTTGTTGATGATCCTTACTCAGTAAAGGACCTTGGAGTACTCATCTCTAATGATCTAAGTGCCAGAGCCCACTGCAACAGCATAGCTAAGAAGGCATTAAGAGTGGTTAACCTAATCTTGCGTAGCTTCTTCTCTGGTAACATTGTCCTCTTAACCAGAGCATACAAAACATTTGCTAGACCAATTCTTTATAAGGATTTTGACATACCTCTTCAGTCACTTCTAAATGAAATACTTTTAGTGCTTGCCTGTAGTCTGCTTTTGTAATATTTCCATTTTGCTTCTTGTCCAGTTCACGGAAATATTTTCCTAATCCTGAAACAATACGAACTCCTCTTTTACTTAATTTTGTTCTCAAATTATCTAGAGAAGAAATTTTAAATGGTTGATTAAAATTATGCTTTTTTCTCTTAAGTACTTCTCTTAAATGCAGTAATTGTTTTCAAATATGTAAAAGTATGACCTAATCTACTTCAATATTGCCTTTTAATGACATAGTATGATAAGCTGAAGAAGAATTATTTTCTAATCCTGCTATATTAGGAGATTACTGGAGTTGCTCAGAATTTATCCTAGGACAGTGATGGCTAACCTTTTTCTTGTTGCGTGCCAAAAGCGCGCGCATGCGCAGTGGAGCTGAGCTGGGCGACAGCTCGCCTGCCTGCAGAGAGGGATCTGCGTGCCACCTGTGGCATGCGTGCCATAGGTTCGCCATCACGGTCCTAGGATATTCTACACATAAAGAATTATACCATTCTGAAAGAACATTACTAATATCAAAGAAAATTCTCACTATTTTTTCTATATCAACAAATTATATTACCTACAATCAAAAGCCTAATCTGAAAGTATACTGAAATACAATTACTGTAGAATAAAGTACAATCTAGGTTCCATGAAAATATTTTTATAGAACTCATAGACAAAAATTTATAGCAAACAGAATATACAAACCTTGAATATTCCTCAAAGTTTTCTTCCGATCATCTTCGATAGGATTTTCCTCATTTTCCACATTATAGGTCCTAAAATATATGCATTTGTTAAGCAGTCATAAATATAGAAGGTTACTTTCATAGATATGTATTATATTCTACATATCAATTAGGAAAAACAGCTTTTCTGATTTGTAAAATATTTTATATGTATTTATATTATCTAAAAACTTTGAAATAAACTTATTCTAAAGTTTTAAAATTAGCCTCCCAAATGTATCAAGATACAAAAGTATTTTATGCAGGAATACATGCAAGCAGTAAAGCATTGTTAAGATGGCTTCAAAGATGCAACGAAGAGACATGGGTATTTACTCTTGAAAGGTGGGACAATTTTTGAAATACAGACACTTATTTATTTAGGAGTTATTTGCTTAACCAGTGAACGTGATTATTAAAACTCACTCAGCTTGAACAAAGGATAGCCCAGATTGATGATTTATATAATGGGGTATAGGCCCTTCTTTTGAACTTTGAAGCTACATTTTAACCAGATTAGTACACAGGTGAAACAGTGCAGTAGATAAGTAATTTCACCTTATCAAAAGAGAAAAATTCCAATTATGAGTTTTGAGTATATGTATTGGAAAAACCAAGTTCAGAAATATTCTGTTTCTTAAAGAATTATAAAATTATAAATAAAGTCTTAACTTGTTCAAGTGAAATCTTGAGAATTAAATCAATAATCTCATTTGGGCATATTTTCTAGTCAGGATAATAGAAGATATGAGAGAGGAAGGGGATTTTGTGTTAATAGATTTGAGTTGTTACTGTGTGATAGCATCAAAGCTATATTACACTTTGCATTCTTGGCCTTTTGGCTAAAATGAAGTGTAGTATCTTTGCATTATATTAGGCGTCATATCAAAGCCAGGTCCAGGTCCTTGATTTGTGTATTTGGTGTTTCATTGTTTGTTTATTTTGACATGCACTTTTGACTTAACCAACACCAGTGCTAGGTAGTAACAACAGCTCCTCACCAGTACCTAGACAGCCTGGAACTGCTGTCGATTTTCCACACTGCATCACAGGGCTATTAATATGTGAATAGGAAATTAAAGTGGCAACTAAAAGCAGCCACATAGGACTCCAGACCAGAAAAAAATTACATTAAATGGGGTTTCAGTCAGACATTATATAAAAACATTTAATGAATGTATTAAATCTGCAAAGGCCAAAAAAAACCCCACTGTGCTTTTTAATTAGTAGTGCTAGAAATATCCCATTAGAAGATACTTGAATATATATTATCTTTCTCCATCTTACCACTTTTCACTTTAGTAGCCACAATCTGTACAAACTATTTCTGAACTTTCTTTTAACAACAGACCCATAAAGAGATACTTGCAATCACCCATTCAAGATGTATCATGCCATGCTTAGCTGAGACCATAACCATCTTCTTTATCTTTACTTCCTAGACATCCATAATATGCCAAAGATGTTTCTTTGAAAATCTGATTAGTAGATTAGCAAGACTCCTAGCCAACACCCATTTTATATAAATCTTTAATATTCCTGCTCCTACCGGTACTTACTGGCCCAATTCACAGACTGCCTAATTATGGATTATTGAACAAGCCACCATAGGATAGATATATATGATATGCAAATATACTAAGCTCAAAAATATGACTTACACCTTACAATTTACTACTCATCATCTCTAGATTCATAAAGCATACCAAGGCAAAGCCAAACAAACTACATTATATATCAAAGTGATGTATTATCTCAGTCACTATATCTTCTAATCTACTATTTTTGAAGATTGCAGCATATTCTTTTTCTTACCCCAAATAACTCCTATTGATCTATTTCTAATCTCTTATATTTATTAGATTATCATTAAAGTTCTAGAAAGAGCAACAAGAATCAGAGAAATAACCATTACAGTAAGAAACTGGCAATTCTTTTCCTCTATTTACAGGTTTTCCTTTATAAACAATAATGTAACTGCCAATTAATTCTCACTTTTGAAATGAAATTATTAAACTAGTCTTAAATAATCAAATTTTCTTCATATGTGTTAAGAACTGGTTTGGAATTCTTGGACATATAATTTCAATATTTCTGAGGGACCTACAGGTACATTACATATAGTCCTGCAATTCTTCTTTGTTTTAATTATATAAGACTGCAATTTGAGGGGGAAATTAGCTTTGACCTGAAATGAAAAAAAAGATGCCATTTTGAATTGTATGGTATTTCTCTTCAAACAAATTCCAAATTGCATTTTTTAGAAACAGTAACTATAACATAAGTAGTCTTAGATGTACTTACACATTTTTTCTGTGTTTTGGAGGAGTTTCTATCTTCTACAAACACCCAGTCATATATTAACATTCTGCTATGTGTACCTCTAATCAGGTATTAACATTTATGCTGGAGAAATACAAACAAACCCTCAAGCCAATAGATATATAAAATATTTTTGATCAACAAAGAGGATTCATGAGCAGTCAGTCTAATTCCACTTACTTTAGAAAAGTTCTAGCCATTTCATCAATATTTGTGACACGGATTGTAAACAATGGTTTCTGCTTAACACTTTCAGGAAGGCCAGGATGCTGAAGGCTCAAAAAAGTTAGGTCTGCCCCCTATGATCAATAATTTAAGAATTATTTAAAAGTACAGTCAATTTTTAGTCTATTCCACAAAATATCAGTACAGTCTTAAAGAGGTGAATTATTTCAAATATGTCTGACTTTTAGAAACTAGAAAGCATGATGCAATACCAGACAAAATCTTCTATATTATCCATTCAGTTTTCTGCAAAGACAGTAATTTTAATGGACAACATCTGTCTACTGTTCTGTCTTCAGTTATCTTTTCTGCTGCACGCCTGCCAAATTATATATGAACATTTTGTATATTTTCCCTCAGTCTCCAAATGATTTCCTCTAAATAAGCCGCTTTTCTCTCACAATGCTCTTGTTTACTAACAGACAACATCTAACTTCCATGATTTTGACTGTTGTACTTATTGCCTCTGGACTTAATATTGCACAGCTGAGAAGAGTTGGAGTACAGGATTATAAGTTTCAAGACTAAAATATCCTTTTGAGATCCAGGGGAAGCAGAATTTATTCAAGGTTAAGAGTTGAATTCCTTATCATTATATATGAACAGAACAGAAAAATTATGTTTCTCATATAACAGAAAAATATTTTTAAGTCATTCAGGTGCTCAAGTTCTTTTGTAACTTATCTGACAAATTGAAAGAAAGTAATATCTTGATTCAATTAGTCGACGTCCAGTTGTATGCAGATGTAACATCCTTTATATAGAAAAAAATGTAATTCTGAGAAATCTATAATTTTTAGAGAATCAGGAACAAAATCCATATAGATTTTTTCATACAGTAATTCCAGATGAATACCTCTTGTATTTTTCTTTTAATTGGTTTTTTTTCCTCTTAATCAGGTGTATATATTAAGATGTTGACAAAACATAACATAGAATGCATGGTGTGTGAACAGTATAGTTTTCAGGCTATGAAAATCTACACAGATTTCCAACAGGTAAAAATAATCGTCACAGGTTGCTAATTGTGACTACAGACTCTTGCTATTATCACTTATAGCCACATTAGAGACTATATATCAGCATCCAATGTATGCATTTACTAAGCCATAAGTATTCTTTTTTCCGATATTCATTGAATGATTGTATTAAGGATATAGAACACTATGTTATCTGCTGTAGTCAACACTTCTTCAGTTTAATGTACAAATTCATACTCCCAAGATTTTATGCTGTAAATTCCAAATGTTCTAATATTGTTTTGTTACCCAAATTACTATCAAGTTAATACAGTAACAAATGACTCTATGTCCTTTATAGCCTGAACGTGCAGTTCCTCTAATGAACATCATTGCTATACTGTTATTAGTAATAATTTCTTGAATTCTAAAAAAGAGACAAGTAACTATATTTTGAAAGAGCATCAGGGTTTAGTCCCCATGGTCTATGAACTTAAATCCTATAGTTCAATATTGCCCAACAGAAACCAGCCATAAACACCTACACCAGTAAATTCCTCAATTTTTAGAAGTTCAGTTCTCAACACTTTGATTAAAAAGTTGGTTTATGTTTTACCAAATTAAATAAATATGGATTAATCGCTTTAAGAAGTAATCCAATCCTATTCATTTAATCATAAAATATAATACAAGTTGAGCTCAGTAATCTTCCTCAGCTGGCCGTCTGCCCTCTTGTGGCAAAGGGAAGATATGTAGCCTTAAAGCAACTAAAAAACAAGTATTTTTTTAATTTAGCTTGCAACTAAAGAATTAGAGTAAGATCTTTCTGAATATTACTCTGGTTGTGGATCTAATCAATGTAATCAGAAAAAATGTCTTCCTGCATTCTCTAAGTACATTAAATCATGGTTTGAAAAACAGGTCATATTAATAATCCATCTAACAATGAACACGGAAAATATTCAAGGGGGGAAAAATGAAAACAACAATTGAAAATAAAGTATCATTGCCTACCCATTACTGACAATCTTAAACCAGCCCACAATGTTCTGGGTAGTACTGCCTATGCCCTTTGAAATAAATTTAATTAGCAGTTAGTAGAAGGAAAAAAACTCAAATACTTTGGCCATCTAATGAGAAGGAAGGACTCACTGGAGAAGAGCCTAATGCTGGGAAAGATTGAGGGCAAAAGAAGAAGGGGACGACAGAGAATGAGATGGCTGGATGGAGTCACTGAAGCAGTCGGCGTGAGCTTAAATGGACTCCGGGGGATGGTAGAGGACAGAAAGGCCTGGAGGAATGTTGTCCATGGGGTCGCGATGGGTCAGACACGACTTCGCAACTAACAACAAGAAGAAGAAGAAGGAAGAAGTACAAGCTGGGTTTCAAAGAGGCAGAAGAACTAGAGATCAAATTGCCAACATTTGATGAATTATGGAGAAAGCAAGGAAGTTCCAGAAAAACATCTACTGCTTCACTGACTATGCTAAAGCCTTTGACGGTGTGGATCACAACAAACTATGGCAAATAATTAAAGAGATAGGAGTACCCGATCACCTTACCTGTCTCCCGAGAAGCCTGTATGTGGGTCAAGAAGCAACAGTTAGAACTGCACATGGAACAACTGATTGGTTTAAAATAGGGAAATTAATATGACAAGGCTGCATGTTGTCACCCTGCTTATTTAACTTATATGCAGAGTACATCATGCAAAATGACAGGATGGATGAATCACCAGCCAAAATTAAGATTGCCAGGAGAAATATCAACAACCTCAGATATGCAAATGATACCACTCTAATGGCAGAAACTGAAGAGGAACTAAAGAGTCTCTTGATGGGGGTGAAACAGGAGAATGCAAGTTGGCTTGAAACTCAATATTTAAAAAACTAAGATCATGGCATCTGGTCCCATCACCTCCCGGCAAATAGAATGGGAAGAAATGGAAGCAGAGATAGAATTTATTTTCTTGGACTCCAAGATCACTGCAGACAGTGACTACAGCCATGAAATTAAAAGACACTTCCTCCTTGGGAGGAAAGCTATGGCAAACCTAAGCAGTATATTAAAAGCAGAGACATCACATTGCTGACAAAGGTTCGTATAGTCAAAGCTATGATTTTCCCAGTAGTGATGTATGGTTTTGAGAGTTGGACCATAAGGAAGGCTAAAGCGCTGAAGAATTGATGCTTTTGAATTGTGGCGCTGGAGAAGACTCTTGAGAGTATCTTGGACTGCAAGGAGATCAAATCAATCAATCCTAAAGGAAATCAACCCTGACTGTTCTTTGGAAGGACAGATACAGAAGCTGAAGCTCAAATATTTTGGCCATCTAATGAGAAGAGAGGAGTTTTTGGAAAAGACCCTGATTTTGGGAAAGATCAAAGGCAAAAGGAGAAGGGGACAGTAGAGGATGAGATGTCACTGATCTGATAGTGTCACTGATGCAATAAACATGAATTTGGGCAAACTCCAGCAGACAGTGGAGGACAGGGGAGCCTGGAGTGCCATGGTCCATGGGATAGTAAAGAATCGGACATGACCTAGCGACAGTACAACAAGTGGGGAAAAGATATGTTCTAGCACAGGTAGAGTAGACTTTGGTCAGGATCACTGAAAATAAATAGCTTTTGACCTGTTCATATTCAATTATTTCAAGCAGAATCACTACAAGATAAGAGATTATTTGTAGCATATTCACATTTTCAACATCACAATCTTCTTAGCACCTGTTTACAGGGAGGGAACACCATCCTTCCTTAATATGAGGAAGGTTCTGTGCTTCTTCCAGCTCAAAAAGCCTCTAGAAACAAAATTGTACCAGTGATACGTTTTTAAAAGTATTTTCTCCCCTTACTCCTGTAAAACAGTCTATTTCTCTCCACCCTGCAAGACCATTTTATTTGTTTATATACCTGCATGGCTCAAACCCACTATCCAGCAATCATGCAGTTTCTGGACCCAAAAAGTTGCTCATACTTTCCTCCTATCCGGATTTACAACAATACTTACAACAAAGAAATCATTAAGACTGTATGGTTTTCCTTTCTTCTGTCCACGCTGATGCATATAAACACCCTTCAGAATGAATGGTAGAGCATTTGTCCTGCATGAAATTAAAACAAAAAAACCTTGAAGTGATTTTACTGTATTAATGGCTAAATATAAAATTCAGGAGAGACTTTTATACACACACATATATATATATATATATACATATATGTATACCTATTTTTACCAAACTTTCGATATTCATAAATAGTTAAAGATTTGTCACAAGTAAAGTAAAATCCAATCAGTTCTCGACAAGCATCACGTCCATTTCTATAATGGAAAAAAAAGGATTAGATTTCTTAAAAATAAAGCAGAATGAATCCTTAACTGCCAAGCAGACAGAAAAAATATTACATTTTAAGCAAACCTCATGTTACTACAGTTTGTGTAATATAAATTTAACCAATGTGTTCTTCTGCTGAGAGTTCTCCACTAATCCTGATCAGAATATGAGAACTGGGGAATGCATGTTATTTCCAAGTAGCCCCACTATCTATAAGTGCTCTATTTTCAGTGCCTCAAAGCTCCACCCGATTAACAGATCTAAGGACCAAACATCACATATTTTAGTATTTAGTATTTAAGGTAAAAATAATTTTGACCAACAATTGCTGCAATAGATCACACTGCTGGATCATGACATAAGGGGGAAAGATTAATAGAGTAAATTATTGTATTCACAAGATCCACAACTATCAATTAAAGGACACCAATACTATTTACTAGTTTATCCGTCCTACATACACAGGGAAGTCAGCATTTTATCATCATTCTAGCTAGCACCTGATTATGATTTCATAAAATATGCATACAGCAGATCACCATGAGGTATAAATAACATTGGATGAAAGTCTAATGTAAACTGTAATATTGCTATGCTATTGTATTGGAAAGCAATTGAACTAAAATGTGGTTATGGAAGTAGCAACTTCTGAATAGAAAACAATATTTAAAAGTTTTGTACGCATACCTTAATATTAATCTACCATCAAACCGTAATTTGTTAGAAAGCATATTTTCCGTCAGTGCTGACCTAGTCTTAATTCTGTAAGAAACGTATATAATATCATGTACTATGCAAGTAAAACAAGTCATTTTGCATGCCAACTGCTTATAGAATATACATGTTCATGAATAGAGTTCAATAGAGTTATCATGAAAAGATACAGCAAAGACAAAACATAAATTCTGATTACTGCCACTACAAATAAGCTTAAAACTCTATACAGGTTTATATATTTCACTGGAACTATAGAATTATGTATATTTTCACTGCTTATGAGTGGTATCTTCAAGAATCTGAAGCCTTTTTAAGTCTTTCTAGCAGATATCAATGCTAAACAAATTCTTACTAATGATTCAAACTATGTACTTCAGTACCATTAGCAGTAAAGTTGTTTTTACTTATTTAATAAAATATCTGTGCATATGCAACTACACATAATTCATATTTTCAATAAAATAAAAGTGATATTTTTACAAAATTAGTCACAGCAATTAATACATTCCTAGAACATTTTAGGAAAGCTTAGTTCTTGGTTGCATGAACACACAGTTGAATGGACATAAGTGAGACATTACACAAATATTATATATTAACATTAAATTATTATTCTAAATGTGCTAAGAAGCAATCACCATTCAGTGTAGCCAGAAAAGAAACTAGTGGAATATTATTTATTTATTTATTTATTTATTTATTTATTTAAATTTATATCACTGCCCATCTCAAACTCATGACTATAGGAAACTAATAATAATTATTAAAACAGCAAAAAGCCATAAAATCAGTGAAAGATTCTATAGACAAAGTAAAAACAATGCACCAACAAAACTCAACATAACCATTGTATGGACTGCACCATACATGTGGATCGCTAGACCCAGTGACAGTATATCTGAAACACTATCCCTGATTAGCTCATTTTGAGAAAAAAAATCACATACCTTAAATAGAGATTCACAGAGAGCATATTAAATTCTAGATGGGGGGACTACAATTTTATAAAAACAGATATAAAAACAATTGAACATAGCAGAGCAGTTGGAATTAATGGTCTATTTAATTCTCATATCCAGCTTCCAACCATGATTAATCTATTTCTAGCCATGTCTAATTAAATATTAATCGGAAGCACTATTCTGGGCTTTTTCAGACCAATTGGTTTTTAAAAGCATGCTACTTTGATGTCACATGATTAGTAGCAATTTGACAGTCTTGTCATCTATGAATTTAAGTTAAGCTGGAATCTATCACTTCATGTGGCAGCTAATTTCATAGATGAACATCTGAAATATTCATGTTAAGTACAACATTTTGACTATGCAGACCCCCCTTCGTTCAGTGTGAGTGGATGATCCCAGATTCTAGTAGTAGATTGGGGGAAACCCACTACCTATTTAATTTCATAGTGCTTAACTTTATAAACTTCTATTAGGTCTTCCTTATTTTCTATTTTTAATTTAAAAAATGAATTGTATCCTAGTTGATTAAAATGCTCCAAAGTAACAGTAGCTATTTTACAAATGAATTGCATAAAGGCATGAGCTACAAATAATGAAACTAATAATCATAGGCCTTCTTGGCTCATGGGAGCAATAGTATTTTAATTTATTTCATGTCTATAAAATGGTGACTAATACGTTATAATTTAAACATATAGTGAAATGCATGAAAGTTTTAAAAAGAGCTAAAAACCATTGTTAGATAAACATTACTCTTACAAAAAAACAGATTTTATTTAGGTGCACAATCTGAAATTAATGAAAGATTCATAATGAAATAATTTTGGGGACATTATCTATAAAGCAATATAGTGTAACATTTCTTACTTTGTTTCATGTAATGTTCTTTTTCTAAAGCGCAGAGGTGCTGTGCTTAATCCAGGAAGAACAGCATCCATCTTATAAATATCTGAATTTCCATTTTGCTCTGGATCACTTATCACAGCTCTAAAAAATAATAATACGGAACCGGTTTTATCAAATTAAGATATAAACCTATTTAATGTTTTATTTCAAGTTTTTTAAATTATTAATCTTTACATGTTAAATAAGTATTGTACAATCAGAGAAATATCAGTAAAATTACCAATACTTTTCACGTAACATAAAAGTGCTTAAATTGTCCATTGCAACTTTTCTAAATTGTATTGATAGGAGTATAAATACACTATACATTATCCTCTTTGTTAGCAATACTCAAGTATTATGAATATTGCACAAAACTGGTAGGGAAAAATTTTGAATTTCACCCCTGGTTGGACTGTTTTTTCCTTTTGTGTAAAGAAGAATGCAAAAAACGAGTTAAGCAGTTCTGCTTTCTCCCTGCTGCTTGTCACCTTCTTGCCACATTCTCCCATTAATGGATCAATCGTTTCCTTGACTTTTTTCTTATTTTTTATTTATTTATTTATTTTATTTTATTTATTTGTCAAACATGTACAAGATAGCAGGTATAGGTATAATCATAAACATAATCAAAGTGAATACAGATAGATGAAGACAATAGGACAGTAGGACAGGGACGGTAGGCACGCTGGTGCGCTTATGCACGCCCCTTACAGACCTCTTAGGAATGGGGTGAGGTCGACAGTAGACAGTCTAAGGTTAAAGTTTTTTGGGTTTGGGGAAGAAACCACAGAGTCAGGTAGTGAATTCCAGGCATTGATCACTC
Organism: Thermophis baileyi; assembly: GCA_003457575.1. Classification (NCBI taxonomy): domain Eukaryota; kingdom Metazoa; phylum Chordata; class Lepidosauria; order Squamata; family Dipsadidae; genus Thermophis; species Thermophis baileyi. The sequence goes on from QLTV01003415.1 coordinate 166,226, forward strand.
TGTTGCTGAAGTCGTATTTTCTGCAGTCGAGTTTGGAGCGGTTTACATTACATACACTACATATACACATTACATACAATACCTTTAAAA
>QLTV01003415.1:167892-191598 GCA_003457575.1 Thermophis baileyi
TTGGGCCATTTTTCAACCTCAGGCTTTCCTGAAGCCTCCGGAGTGCGAAAACTGGCCCACCGGGCAAAACGGAAGTGCGTTTTTCCCAACTTCCGGTTTGCCCGTTGGGCCGTTTTTTCACACTCCGGGGCTTCAGGACGCTTCCCTGAAGCCTCCAGAGGGCAAAACGGCCTTCCCCAAGGCTGAAAATCAGCTGGCCAGCGCGCACATGCGCGCTGGAGCTGACATAGGGCAACGCCTCACGTGCCCTCTGATATGGCTCCATGTGCCACCTGTGGCACGCGTGCCATAGGTTCGCCATCACTGATCTATGGCAATGTCATTCCCCCCCCTTTTTATATTGATCCAATATGCATTCAAGACAGTTTTTATCATTGTTGTGCTCTATTTCTGTACAGATATAGTTATTTCTTATATATAATACAACTCCACCTCCTCTTTTATTTGGTCTGTTTCTTTTAAATAATTTAAATCCCTCTAGCTTTCTATTCCATTTCAAGTAAATCATTTTATTGAGTTATAAAGTATTATAAAATACAAAATACAAAGTAAATAGAAAAGCAGTGGGGTGGGGGAAAGGAGAAAGAGACGTGAGGAAATATAAGAAAGAAAGAGAAAAAGAAGCATTGACTTCCGAATCTCTCTGTTACAGTAAAATAAGGCATTAACATCAAATCACAACTTTTTGCTTGTTCGTAATAATATGAACAAGCCATTTCTATAAAGATCTATCAATCTACTCAGTAAAACCCAAAATTCCATTTGTGGGTTTCATCCCACCATGTTTCCATAATGGCAACAATAAGCAATACTGTTGCCTTTTAATTCCCCTTTATAACCAATTATTTGATCTCACAATTTACTTCCCCAAACAGGTCTCATATTCACTGATCCATTGACCTTTGATGTTCAGAGAACTATAAAGTAAATAAATCAACATAAAACAGATGACTTGTGGGAGGATGGGGAGAAATAGAACAAATCTTCCCAACATATTTAACATCTTTTTTGCTCCCCCCACCCCACCCCAATCTGTTTGCTGCTCAGCTACTGTGATGTGCATGGAAGCAGGATTCTCTGCTCTTCAAATACCAGGTTCAAATATTATATTAAATAACAATGCCATTTGTTTAGGTTTGACCTTGTAAATCAAGTAATTTCAAGTAATATAGTAAATCAACTATATATGTAAGATGACCAGAAGCAACCACAATATTATGAGAAAAAAGGGGCTACTTTAATGATTCAACAATACAACTTTGTATGTACTTCTGCTTGTTGTGAACCATCTCTTTCAAAGGAAATACATAGCCCTGCTATATATTAGTACTTTTCTAGCTACTTAATTAGCATTTTATTATCTTACCTACACAATTGATCTAACATCACTTGTTCTACCACAGCTTGTTTTTTTCTTTCTGCTGCTACTTCTTCCTGCAAAGTAACCATTGAACAGAATAAAAGTGCCATTTAAATACTTTCAACAGTATTGCTACAAGTGTAATAAACCATAGGATTTGCACTCTTAACAAGAAGCAGTGAGGACTGTTGTTTTAAACATAAAATAAATATAAAACACTACCTTGTTATAAGGTTTTACAAATAATTAATGCAGAATCTTAATCTAGGAAAAAACCCATCATTCTTATTGGTTTAATGTAAATAGCTACAATATGGGCAGATTTCATCAAAAGGAAATTCTAAAAATAGTATTACTTTTGTTTCAAATTGGAGTCAGACATAATTATTTATCCTAAACTGTAACTAAAGTAAAATTTACTCGTTGTGTAGTTGTTAAAAAGCTGTATCAGGAAACTCAGATTCTAGTCTACCCACATACACAGCAACCCTCTGGAGGACTTTGAGAGTAATTTTCTCTGAAAACCACCTCACAAAGCTTTTTGAAGAGAAATAAGACATAGCATTATGCACACTGCTTTGCTTTCCTAAATGAAAGGGGGAAGATAAATCTAATAAATAAAGAAATATTTCTTAGTATTAATTCAGCCATCAAACCATGCATGAACAAACTGGTTCTATGCCATCTTGATACATATTAAACTCAGAGTTTCAAATTGTTTAAATTATGTTTTGTTTAAATTCTTAATGGAAAAAAAAAACAGTAAGAACTGAAAATAGTTTCAACAGCAGTACCATTTTATTTATTTGCATCCCACATTTATTATTTTTAAAATAACTCAAGCAGGCAAATATCCAATACATCTTCTTCCTCCTAATTTCCCTACAACAACAATCCTTTGAGGTGGGTTGGGTGAGAGAGTGACTGTCCCAAAGTCACCCACCCGGCTTTCATGGTTAAAATGGTACTAGAACTCACAATATTCCATTTTCTAGCCTGGAGCCTTCAGCAGTAGACCAGACTGGCTCCATTTCATCTGTGCACAATAAAAAATCATTATCTACCGTGTTTCCCCTATAATAAGACATGTCCCGATAATAAGCCCAACAGGGCTTTTCGGGACATGCGTTGAAATAAGCCCCCCCCAAAATAAGCCCCCCCCATTACTTTTCGGGGAAAGGGGGGGACATGCCGGGAGCCGCTCATTTTGCAGCGGGCACTCTTTTGGCCGGGAGAGCAAGAGCAAGCAAGAGGCGGGTGCGCGCACACCCCAAGGGACTAGCTCGGCTCCTCTGGGCTCTGCCTACGGCAATTTGAAATGTGATCCTGCCTGCGAGGAAGAGGAGGCGGGCATCGATCCCTGCCTCGCCGGCACCTCGCAGGCAGGAGCACGTTTCAAAATGCTGCCGGAGGCAGCCCAGAGGAGCCGAGCCAGTCCCGCGGGGTGTGCACGTACCCGCCTCTCGCTTGCTCTCTCTCTCTCTCTCTCCCGGCCAAAAGAGTGCCCGCCACAGAAAGAATGGCTCCCGGCCGGGAGAGCGAGAGCAAGCGAGAGGCGGGTGCACACACACCCCACGGGATTGGCTCGCCTCCTCTGGGTATGAAAACGCGCTCCTGCCTGCGAGGAGGTGGCGAGGCCGGTCGGGTACAGTGAGCCCACAAGCGCAGGGCTTGAGCAGCAGACGGGCACATCCATCCTGTCCCTGTCGCCGCGCATGCAGCGGCCGAGGCTTTCCAGGCACCTGCTGGGGGAGCCGTGTGCTGGCCTGGAGCTGCTGCCGCTGTTCCCCGCGGCGGAGGTGCTGGTGCACCGCGACTCTCGGGCACTCGCTACTTGTGCCTCTGCGGCTACTGACGTTGCAGACCCCTGCAGTCAGCTAGAGAGCGCCGGGCCGCAGGTCGGTCTCGCCACCCCTTTGGCTCTAGCTCCCGCCTCCCTCGCTCGGCTTCCTCAGGCAGCCCGCGAGTGTTTCTTCCCCCTCCCGCTTCGCTCGAGAGCCGGAGGCGGGGGAGGGTCAGTGGACACAACACCGAGGAACGCGACGGAGCTACAAGTGTCAGGTAAGACGAGTGTCTCACAGTGGGGCGCAATTTGGGAGTGGCAGGTGAGGCAGGGTGGGGCGCGAGATGCGCATCCTACCTGGGACTTGTAGCTCCATCGTGTTCCTCGGAGAGAGAGAGAGCAAGCGAGAGGCAGGTGCGCGCACGCTCGGGACTGGCTCGGCTCCTCTGGGCTCTGCCTCCGGCAGAGTTTTGAAACTCGTTCTGAGCCCAGAGGAGCCGAGCCTGTCCCGCCGGGCGGTGTGCGCACTCGCCTCTCGCTTGCTCTCTCTCTCTCCGAGGAACGCGACGGAGCTACAAGTCCCAGCCCCGCCCTGCCCAACCTGCCACCCCCAAATTGTGCCCCACCACGAGCCGCGCGTCTTACCTGACACTTGTAGCTCTGTCGTATTCCTCGGTGTTGTGTCCACTGAACTTCCCCCGCCTCCGGCTCTCGAGCGAAGCGGGAGGGGGAAGAAACACTCGCGGGCTGCCTGAGGAAGCCGAGCTGCCAGCAAAACTTCTAGCCGGGCTCAGCGGCAGAAGCAGCCGGGCACACACTTCCTTGTCTCTTCCAAATGCGCCCCTCTCTCTCTCGGCGGGGGGGGGGGAGGGGGCACTTAGATTTCTTGTCTGCAGCATGCAGCCCAAAGGTTCCTGCCAAGAGAGAGGGGGGGAGGGAAGGAAGGAGGAAAGGCAGGTGCTTTGCCTCAGGCAGCCTGCAAGAGTTTCTTCCCCCTCCCACTTCGCTCGCCAGCCGGAGGCGGGGGAGGGTCAGTGGACACAACACTGAGGAACGGGTGGCTGTTCCTGCACGGGATTCCCACGCACCGCCCTTGCCTGCATCCTCCGTCTGAAGAATGCGGGGAGGGCAGGTGAAGGATGAGCGGCCCGAGCCGGCGAGTGAGCGAGGGAGGCGGGGGCGGGAGGCAGAGCCGAAGGGGCGGCGAGACCAACCCGCGGCCCGGCGTTCTCTAGCTGACTACAAGTCCCAGGTAGGACGTGCGTCTCACGCCCTGCCCCGCCCAACCTGTCACCGCCAAATTGCGCCCCATCGCAAGACGCACGTCCTACCTGACACTTGTAGCTCCGTCGCGTTCCTCGGCGTTGTGTCCAGGGCAGCCCGTTGTAAAAGAAAACATCTCGCAAGTTTGAGAAGTTTGATTGAACTCGTGAGACGTTTTCTTTTAGAAGGGCTGCCCTGGACACAATGCCGAGAAACGCGACAGAGCTACAAGTGTCAGGTAGGATGCACATCTCGCAGCCCACCCCACCCCGCCCGACCTGCCACCCCCAAATTGCGCCCCACCGCGAGACGCGCGTCCTGCTCCACGAGGCGGTGGCGGCGGGCCAGCCGCTCGGCCGGCGCCAAGAACAGGGAGGGGATGCGGTGGCGATGGGACATCCAGTCCCACGCTCACCACCTACTGCACCCCCAAAATAATAAGCCCCCCCCCAATAATAAGGTCAAGGCCATATTTCGGGGGTCAAAAAAATATAAGCCCGTCTTATTTTTGGGGAAACACGGTATGTACTTAAGCTAGAAGGGCACTATACCAAGTTATATTGGGTTAATTTTATTTATTTACATTGCTTAGCTATAACAATATATGCTAATTTTCTAGCACTTTAATTTAGCCTACTAAACTTACAACATCAAATTTTCTTATGCTATGCTGCATAGTATATGGTTTGTTTGTATAACCTTGCTGTAAAAGGGCTTTCTCATCAAGAACTGTGAATTCATCCACTCTTTGTTTTTCTGGTTGTAAATCCTATATGGGAACAAAACATAATATTTGGATGAAATTGGTGATTTCAGTGAGTGTTATCACTACTATTTATTTCATTTTAATTCCTTGCTGCTAAAATGTGCACAGGAAGTAACCTATACATATTTCCTATATCTAACTTCTCCTCTTCAATTTTTGAGAAATTCAAAAGAATATAAATACTGAGACATTCATACCCTGTTTCCCCCAAAATAAGACATCCCCTGATAATAAGCCCAATCGGGCTTTTGAGTGCATGGCAATAAGGCCAAGTGCTTATTTCAGGGTTCAAAAAAATATAAGACAGGGTCTTATTTTCAGGGAAACACGGTAAATCTTGTATACAGCAGCTGTCACTACTAAAATAAATAGAAACCCATTATGCAAAACATGTTATTGTTATCTCTGACCTTAAAGGAATTGCTGAATATTCACATATCTGAGAAATTACTACAACCAAATGGAATCAGCGTAGCACACAAGCCAACTAAAGCCCTTCAAAACATTCCAAGCAAACCAAAAGACCCAGTAGCCCCATAAGAAATAACAGGAGTAATCTACAATATACAGTGTAATAACTGCAACAACCACTACGTAAGACAAACAGGCAGAAGACTGGCAGAACGCATCCATGAACACCAACTAGCAGTCAGAAGACATGCTGAATTTTTTTTAATTTCATAAGATGTGGACAGACTTAACCATAGTTTCAACTGGGAAACTGTGACCATCCTAGAAGACCAAGCCAAGTCCTTATCAGTGCAAACTCACAAATCACCAAGGGCAAAAATGAAAAGAGCAAATTAGCCAGGCAACTATATCCAAATTAAAATGCAAAGAAATGTAACATGGAACTATAAAACAAAGAGGGAAATACAATGAGCTTCAAAGGGGAAAAATGTAGTTTGAATAGGCAGATGTTGGAAAAAGCAGAATTGGGGGGGGGGGGAGACTTAACTCCTACATTAGTCCATAACAAAAATATATTCACTATCTTCTAGATTGTTCTTATTATACCTTATGCACTACACTTGCTTTAGTGAAGCTAATCTCCCTACAGTATTTTAGATAGAGTTGTTATGCTGGGGTAATATATGAATGTTACCTTTCTTTCAGCTATCTTGCCTGGAAGTTCATGAAACAGGTTATTATTTATTTTCTTTTTCGCAGCTCTCTGAGAATACTGCTTATAACCCTCTTTCATTTCTGTTTCATATTGCTGATATTTCAGCTTGTATATGTCTGTTGGGAGTGGCAGATTTTCTGGTATTGTTTTTTGCTCCTTTGAAGAAAGCTGCAAATAAATAATCAGAACAGTAATAATGGTATAGTATCTGAATCAATTAAACATAATATTTAAATATGTATCAACTCAAGATTGTTCAGATTTGCAGAGATGCTAGATGTAACTGCAAATCTAAAGCAAAAAAAAATTGAAAATGTAAAGTTACATTTTTTACTAATAGGATTTGTTTCAGAGTAGAACAAATATACACGTATCATCACCATCATTACAAAAAAAGTTCATATTTGTTATTTTAAAATGTGATTCATTTACTTCTTAAATTATTTACCTCAATTTTCTTCAGGTCAGGTCTCCTTGCTGCCTATACAATAAAAAGGGAAGAAAATACATATTTACATTACTCTCTTCTTTAAAAATTCATTATTTAAACTAATTAACAAAATGTGATGTGTTTTAATAATGAAGAAAAAAAATCAGAATATCTTAATTCCGGTATCAGCTACATTAATTACAAATCCTACATATGTATTCAAAAGTAAGTCCTATTATACAGGGAAAAGTATTTCTAGGTAAGAATAACAGAACTATAGGGCAAAATACAATTCTAACATGCTAGCTGTGATTCAGAACAAAGCAGGTAGCAAGATTTCCATTTTTAAATTCTAGTATCAAAATCTAGTAATCTAGGAGAAGGAGGTTGTGGACCATTTTCATTCTGCCTATTCACTCAGATATATTATCATAATAAATGGGTCTTTCAAATAATGGTCTCTATTAACCATGCTAAGAGGCTTGATACTTTTTATGGCAGAGTTTCAAAATAGGATTCTGAAAGTGAATGTAATACATCCACAGCATAAATAAAACTCCATACTGGATCAAGATCTGGATGGGGACTCCTGCTCGAAGAGCAGGTGGCGGTCGTGGCCAGGAGGGCCTTTGCGCAACTGCTGATTGTGTGCCAGTTACGCCCTTTCCTGGACCAACAGTCCCTACTCACAGTCACTCATGCCCTAGTCACTTCCCGTCTTGACTATTGCAATGCGCTCTACATGGGGCTGCCCTTGAAGAACATCCGGAAGCTCCAGTTGATGCAAAATGCAGCGGCCCGCATGGTTTTGTGCAGACCCCGGTGTGCACATGTATCACCTCTCCTGCAGGAGCTGCATTGGTTGCTGATTTGCTTCCGGGTGCAATTCAAGGTGCTGGTTCTCACCTTTAAAGCCCTTCATGGCTTGGGACCAGGTTATCTGAGGGACCGTCTCTTGCCGGTCACATCTACCCGACCCATCAAAGTGGGGAGGCAGGGAATGTTGCAGGTCCCATCCCCAAGGGAGATACACCTAGTGGGACCAAGATGAAGGGCCTTCTCTGTGGTGGCTCCCTCTCTCTGGAACATCATTCCCCCAGAGATTAGAATGGCCCCCACTCTAATACTCTTCCGGAAGGCGCTGAAGACCTGGTTCTGCCAGTGGACCTGGGGAACCCAGAGTGGGATGGAGCCACTCTGCTGTTGCCGGGGCAGGGGGTGGGAGGTGGGGGGTGATTTTGTTATATTGTACTATATTAATTTATTTGATTCTTTTTGTTAGTTTTTATTGTTTTAAATGTGATTTTATATTCTGTAAGCCGCCTTGAGTCGCCATGGGCGAATAGGCGGCAATATAAATTCAATAAATAAATAAATATGTAGAACAATAACTAAGATCACACTATCCAAAATATTATTTAAAAATCAAGGTTTTTTTTAAAAAAATCAGTACATTTAAGTTATTTTCACTAATAAAAATACCAAAGAATGGTAACTGGTAATTCATAATAAACAAATTAGATACTCCAATACACAAAATGCTTATACAACTGTCATTATGACTCAAAAATTTGAAGCTTAAGAGCACCAAATAGAGCACAAATTGAATCTATCCTATTTAACTTAAGATCATGACAGATCCCTCAGCTTCAATAGAATCAATCTTTTTTCTCACAGTATTTTCTAATTTTTACTATCTCATCTGCTTAGGAATTCTGAAGAAATGAAAATTTATGCATTATTCTGTGATCATGTAACTCTGTTGAATATTATCTTTCCTTAAAAAATGCTAATAATTTTAACTACACTGATTCAGTTGAGTTACATACATTTAGATGAGATTTGTTTCTGGAAGAGTTATGCTTGAAAATACTTCCTTCAATAAGCCAACTTACCTGTTCTATGTTATGATATTGTGTGTGAGTACTTTGTAATTGAGTGCCCCTCCTAAAAGATGAAGATAGACGTGGAGGGACAGTGTGAGGTCGTACAGCATTGTACAGTGAGCCATTATCTCCATCCTAAAACATAAGAAAGCATTTATTTAACTGTAATCAAATAAACTGGACTTTCTTAGTTTTTTCTTGAAAATGTTTTGCTTCTCATCCAAGAAGCTTCTTCAGTTCTGAAGGTTCTTGGATGAGAAGCGAAACATTTTCAAGAAAAAACTAAGAAAATCCAGTTGCCTTTTGAAAAGCAGCTTTGAGAGAACCATGACATGGACGACTGAGAATCTCCACAGACATGTAATCAAATAAACTTGTCAAAAAAATTCAGGAAGTTCAGATTATTGAGATGATGGAAACGGATCCTAGTAACGCAGCACCAGTATAGATAGGCAAATAACTTAAGGAATTTTCTTACTCAGATTTGCTTCTCATCAGTATTATTTTTGTGTGTAAAGAATTTAATAACAAATCATACATATATAATGGACACCAGGTAATTGTATCTAATTAACTCTGAAATTAAAGAATGACTTGGTTTCTCTTTGTTTTTAATTCCCTTTATTTTGAGTTAAAACCAAGATGAAAGCTAGGAGGTACATTATGGGCTTGTCAGCCAGGTCGAATATATACACAGATAACTAAAATGCCACATACAGGTAGTCCTTGACTTACGACAATTCATTTAGTGACCGTTCAAAGTTACAGCGGCATTGAAAAAGTGAGTTGTGACACGACCATTGCAGCATCTTCATGGTCACATGATCAAAATTCAGACCCTTGGCAACTGACTCACATTTATGATGGTTGCAGTGTCCTGGGGTCATGTGGTCACCTTCTGTAACCTTCAATATCAATGGGGAAGCCAATAGTCACTTAACAACCACGTTACTAACTTAACAACTGCAGTGATTCACTTAACAATTGTGGCAAGAAAAGTCATAAAATGAGCAAAACTCACTTAACAAATGTCTCACTTAAGCAACAGAAATGTTAAGCTCAATTGTGGTCGTAAGTTGAGGAATACCTATATAAAGAATATCTTAGCAATGATCAGAAAATGTTAAATAATTAATAATAATGTATTAAATTTATATGCTGCCTATTGTAGTCCACATAAGTTGGACTAATACTTGAACTATGGATTTTGTAGTACTGTTGCACTGCCAAACTAATATGAGTTTACCTTCTTTAATTTAGTTTACATTTTGAGCATAACTTTGTAAGAATGGAATGCTGAAGTTTTCCCTTAGCAACCAACTTGCTGAAAACTAACTGAAAAATAAGAACTTTCTCAGGCTGAATAACAAAAGGCTTTTTTTTTTCCAACTGAGCATGTTAAGAAGTTTCAAGTTAGCTGAAATTGTATTTTTTCACAATGGACTCTATGGGACTCATGATGTGTTTTCCCATGCTAACGTTTTACTTTTTTAATACTTTAATACAATGCTCTTTTCTATTGCTACTGTCAGAGCGTTTGCAGCGTGACTACTATTAGGAGACAACCCAGGAGCAAAAAACAACACGCAGATCCTTAGACCATTAACAGTGGTGTATATACAAGATATATACAGACAAATACGTGGTAGACAAATACCTTACAAGCACTCAATCTTTTTCCTAACTCTAACACAGAGAACTCAGCAATGGATACCGGACACAAGGAGAGAAAATACGCCCTCTCCTGGCTGCTATCAGAGGTGGGTTCCTCCCGGTTCTATAGAACCAGTAGCAAACCGCTGGTGATGTCATGGATCCGGTTCTGTTGGTGCCGGTCCGTGGACGCCGCCATCCTTTTTTTTAATTTTTTTTTTTTTGAATTTTTTACTTTTTTTCTTCTTTTTCTGCGCATGCGCAGAAGCCGAGTCCCCGGCACTGCACATGCGCCGCCATCTTGTTTTTGGCTTTTTTGGGGGGGAATTTTTTGCGAATTTTTGCCACTACGCATGCGTGTGCCTGCAAAGCCTGCGCGCACCCGTGTGGCACAGCCACGCAGCGCGCAATGCGCATGCAGCCATGCAGTGCGGGAGGAAGCGAACCAGCAGCGAGGTAAGTTAGAACCCACCCCTCGCTGCTATATATAACCACCTCTTAAAGGGGTAAAAACCTTTGTGGACCCCACCGTAGTCTAAAACTGGCAATACCAATGCTGATTCATCTTCATTGCATCAGCTTTATAGTTGCATCAGCTTTACAGTTGCATCAGCTTTCCATCAGCTGGCAGCCATTAAATCATTACTCTGACAGCTATGCTCACATATTATTGGATACGTTAATTTCTATGATGTAACTGGACAGATGATTATTTCTGAATCAATCAACTTTTACTTAGAAGTTCTTTGTTGTGCTAACTATAAAAAGTAAATATAAGCCATTTTTCAAGGTCCTCCCTTTCATAGGGGGAGCCCTCTTTATCAGAGTACTTTTAAATGATCCTCTGACTTGGCTGCTTATTAGAGAAAGTAAGCCAAGGTAGAACCTACAGCCAGATTTGACCATCACTATGAAATTAGGGTGAAAACAAGCAGTCATGGTAGTACAATTGCCAATTTGGCCTAAATTAGCCCTTATTATACTTAGCAATTATTTTTCCATACTCTGGGTAAATCTAATCTTAATATCCAAATTGCCATTATTGACAGCTGCTTTGTTCTCAGAATGCATAGTACGTACTATATACTTGTCTAGGCTTTTGTAAGTTAACAATAAGAAGATAAAAGAAAATGAGTTTTTCACTTATTAAATGATCAACTGATAAATATAGCTGCAGATAAACTTTTTTTAAAATATTGATATAAATCCAGGAAAATTAGTACATGAAAAGCAAATAAAAGCTAAGGTAGACCATGAGAACTGTTTTCATTTCTGTTCCAGTATTTGCATTCTAATAACTGTCATATTTAGTATTTGCATATTTTTAATAATTTCCAAAAAAACCAAATAGCTATTACCTCATCTTCTGAATCTCCCAACTTTCCCAAGTCAAGACATGGCACCCTATGGAGAATTAGAAATTTAAAATTATAATACTTCCCTGATTTTTAGATGTCACACATCTTTTTCCTTCAAAGTAAGGTCGCTGATTTTTAAGAAATGGATTAAAGAAAAAAAGGAGACCACTTTTTTTTTAGGAAGCAAAGTAGTACTTGAGATTCTTTTTTTAATTCCATTAAAAAACAGCAAGTCAAAATCATCCATTTCTATTATTTCTCACAATTAATTGATAGCAGAGAGGTTGTTTATTATCATACAAACCATCTTCCATTTATATCATTTGAATACAAAAAATATCTATATCGCATTTGAGTTCTTTCTGAACTTAAGAAAGAAACATATAGAACACAATTAATTTGTAGCATTAGATAGATCCATGTGAAACAGACTGAGAGATTACCAATTAATTACAATCTTAAAATGGAGAATTACTAATGTATAATATTAATTAGAAATCAACTGTAGTATTCTATCTTTGCAATTTTCCTAAATTCTCTAGCACAGAATTTGAAAGATGCCAATACCTGATGCAAATTTCAACAGGAACAATATACCCCTATATTTGCATGCATAAAACTCTTAGTCCCACCCAAAACTTTCCCAAACATCTTTAAGTATATTTCCGATAAATATATTTACGTAGGTTTGTGCAAAATTGTTTTACACATTTGCAAATACTGTATATTTATAAACTTTACATACAAAACTCTAAAATAATAGTATTTTATTCTAATAGAACTAAACATTATATTCCGTTGCTCCTAACCTTGAGCATTATTTCTTAATCTATGAACATTAATTACTTATATTGCTAAATAAGTAAAATAATAATTATTATTAAATTAATTTTTTTTTGCTGGCCATCTCACTATAGGGCAGGGGTGTCAAACTCGATTTCATTGAGGGTCGCATCAGGGTTGTGTTTGACCTTGGGGTTCCAGGGTGGGCATGGCCAGGGTGGATGTGGCCAGCTTGACATCACTTGTGTCAGGGGCGCCTGTGGTGGCCGAAACACTCTGCCAGTGAAAACGGGCTCCCGAGCTCCGTTTTCGACTAGGACGGCCTCCTGCAACCCTCTGCCAGCAAAAATGGAGCATGCGACCCTCCCGAGCTCCATTTTTGCTGGCAGAGACACCATGGGCTGGTCCTTCGCTGTTTCCAGAGCGGCCCCGTGGGCCAGATCTAAGCACCCCGCGGACCGGATCTGGCCCCCAGGCCTTGAGTTTGACACCCCTGCTATAGGCTACTCTAATAAATGAATAAAAATAAAAAATGAAGAAATAAAAAGGAAATTTAAACAAAGCAAAAGTAAAATAAGAGAACAATAAAATAAACCAAGAAAAAGAAAACAAAAAAATACATCAATATGACTAGCTAAAAATAGATGGGCAAGTAAGAATACTGTGTATGCTGCTTTGTTACCAGAAGAAAGATGAGATATAAAAGTAAAAATACATTTGAGGAATTCTAATCTTAATCACTTTTACTTTTCAAACAATGGTATCTAGATAGCCATAGAACTTCATGCATACAGAAGCAAAGGAATGCCAATTTTTGCTAATCTCCCTTTGAAATCTGCTACTTCAAATTATTAGCAAATGAACAATGTGACATTAGAGTTAAAAATAGTGAAATTTCAGTGTCTGCTTAAATATTTTAAAACACAGAACTTTTCAGCCAATTGAAACCTTTAATGAAGCTATACAATTTCTGAATCTGACACTACCACTTACCATTCAGCAATTCCATCAGTGAAATATTTGACAAGATTTATAAAGCATAACTATGATTTGATATCAGAACACAGGACACTTCCTTTTTTTGCACTATCATCCCTTCTCAGCTGTCTGCCAAACAAAATGTGACATTCCTAGATCAGCAACATTTTAAGGGAAAAAAGTTTCTTGAACTGTTTGATTTCTTTCATATTAGTATTCTATTATACTATCATATTTGCATAGAAATTTTTTAAAAGAGAAATACTTACTCTGCTGGTCGAGGACCATGGCTTAATCTTGTGTTTGGCCTCCAACCCTGAAAAAAGAATACAAAGCTTTTGCTTATTTGTTTGTTTGTTTCCATGTTCCTCCATACTCAATGAAACTGTGAACATAAATAAGAATCAATTATTAAAAGAAACATAGAAATATAATAAGAATAATACATTTCATATATAGTAGTTTAATTCAGGGGAAATCCAAGGGAATGGAAGCTAGGATTTTTAAAGAGTTTTGGTCAGTTCTGTGGTACTTTATGGAGTAACAAGTTTATCTATACAAAGTTAATTTATTTATTTCAAACATTTACATAACCACCCATCTTATACCAAACTCTGATAGATTCTTTTTTAATAGCTAAATAAAAATTAAGATTATTTAATTTTGTTCTGAAGTATGGTATCCAGAGCCCTGGCAGGTAACATAAATATCCATTGGTTAGGGTAAGCTTCCTCCTCCTTTTACTACTTCATGGTATTTTCTTATATATTGGAGATAATATATAAATATTAAAATATATATGTTTCTTTCCAATTATTTGTGGAAAAACATATCAACTTGCCCTTTCAAGCAGATAGTTGAGCAAGTACATTGGCTTGCTATTTAAAAGAGTAAATTAATGCTATTCTATAGTTCTATAGAATAAATCACTTACAGAAAGATGCTCTATTTTACTGTTCCAATCAGAAAGCGTAAAACAGAAAAATGTTCCTTACATAATCTGTTGAAACATCACTAGGGTCATTTCACACACAAAAATAACAGTTGTTTAATGAAACACTGGCTTTCCTATAACAGAAGCAAGAAATAGACGGCAAGACAGAAACTTCAATTAAATTACTGCAGATTATATTATATAAACCAGGAGTGTCGAACTCGATTTCTTTGAGGGCTGCATCAGGATTGTTTGACCTCAGGGGGCCATGGTGGGCGTGACCATGGTGGGCGTGGCCAGGTGGGCTTCACTCGTGTCGGGGCGCCCGTGGCAGCCCAAGCTCTCCGCCAGCGTAAACGGGCTCTCGAGCTTCGTTTCTGGCTGCGATAGCCTCCTGCAACCGTCTGCCAGTGAAAACGGAGCTCAGGAGGGCTGTGGGCGGCCTCCCAAGCTCTGTTTTCTCTGGCAGAGGCATCACGGGCCAGTCCTTTGCTGTTTCCAGGGCGGCCCCGCGGGCCAGATCTAAGCACCCCGCAGGCCGGATCCGGGCCCTGAGTTTGACACCCCTGATATAAACTATATAGATTATATAAACTATAACTGGTATGCCCTAAGGATGCAGATACAGTACAACAAAATAGTAGCTATTGGAAAAAAATTATATATCTAAAAGAAATAGAATACTTGTAAAAATGGAGAAATGTAATTTTAGATCTAAACCAGCAACACACGTTTGGGAATATGAGTCTTTTTTGCTTTCACTTTGCAAATAACTTTCATTTTCTCCACTTTCCTAACATTTAACTGGAAGAACAGATCTATGATGTGCTCTTCAGAAAGATGTCTAAAACAACTCCAGGTCTGTTTTTTCTGAAATATTACTCAACATTTCCAATTAAAAAATTACACATTATTCCTCTGGCTAACAAAAATAATCTCTAAATTGCTTTATTCATTTAGAAAATTTATGTAGCTGCCCATCTTATGCACCATAACTCTGGGTGGCCTATAAACAACAGAAACAACAGCAAAACATTCTAAAATAAACCTCTCATGGAAACTTCCGGGGCCCAAATAATATACTCCTCCACACATCAACAGTCAACTTCACTGGGCTTCACCCACATTCTACCCCAAAGCTTGAGCTCTTCAAGGCCCCCTGAAGGGCTAGGAGAGGGGTCCTTGCCAGATCTCAGGAGGTATTCCATAGAGCAGGGCAGGGGTGGATTCTAACTTACCTCGCTGCCGGTTCACTTCCTCCCCACGCCGTGTGGTCACGCCTTGTGGGCGTGTCCACGCTTTGCATGCGCATGCGCAGTGCAAAAAAATTTAAAAAATTTAAAAAGCCAAAAACAAGATGGTGACGCATGCGCAGTGCTGGAAACTTGGCTTCTGCACATGCGCAGAAGAAAAAAAATAAAAAAAATTTCAAAAAAAAATTTCAAAAAAATTCCAAAAAAAAAGATGGTGGCGCCCACGGACCGGCACCGACCGAACCGGATCGGTGATGTCACCAGCGGGTCGCTACCGGTTCAAGAGAACCAGTCCGAACCGGGAGGAACCCACCTCTGCAGCAGGGTCTGCTACAGAGAAGGTGCGCTTCCTAGATCTCACTAAATGGAAACATTTAAGGGAAGGAACTTGGAGTATCTCCACTCTACCTAACCTGGTGAAATGAGAAGATATTGTCAGTCACAGAACTTAGGCAGGGTTGCTGCTAAACTACAGGGTGGAAGATAAGCAAGCAGGAGTCCCAATTGATCCCTTGGCCCAATCTCACAAAATTTCATATCTGGCTATCTCCGAAGCAGCACTCCTAATCACTCCACTCAGTGCCATGCTCCAAACCAGGAGGACACACTTTGTTTATTAGCAAGGGAACTCTCACATACACACAAAACCAGGTTTCAATTACGTACAGCATTGTTTCTCTAGTTAATAGATGCATATACGTTTCTGATCACAAGGTAAAGTGATTTTGTGTGTGTGTATGTGTGTGTTTTTCAAAATGAACATTCATTTTTTAATTTTGTAAAGTTAATTTTAAATGTACCTGAGAGGACAGTAGAACTTGTCTTTTTGGAGATGCAGCAATTCCTTTAACCTCCAAGTCCATCTGAACTGTTTATAACTTAAAATGGAGCTGAAAAGTAAAATTATAAAGTTGACTGGAGAGGGATGGTCAGATGCTATAAGAAGGGTTTCAACAAAATAAAAGAGGTATTTCTTTCACTTTAAATATATTTTCTATTGAACTGAAATTCTGTTCAAAAGCATTGAGCAGAATTTATTACAACAAACTCTCTCTCTCTCTCTCTCTCTCCCCCCCCCCCAAACTCACCTCACAGAGTTGTGGGGAAAATAGGAGGGGAAGGAATATTATGTTCCCTGCCTTGAGTTATTTAAAAATAATTAATATCCGACTTGCACCAAAACTTCAAATCAAAGCTGCGCAACAAGAAGAAAGCAGTAAGTTCTACACCTTTAGAGGACCTGCTGGAAGTATCCATATTTTCTCAGTCAAAATAGAACAGAACAGAAACCTGTTGTCTCGAGAACCGGCTAGGAAGTCAACTGATTTCCTAGCGAACTAAGCAAAACTGAGGCTTTCGCGGATAGGAACAAAGCTCGATTTCCCTGCACCAGGTCAATACCTATCAGACAAAATGCCTTGCACGTCGAAAACACGCTCTGTGTCCAGAGGCAGACGCTTCCTTCTTACATGAGTTGACCCAGCTTGTTTCTGTAAAATAACTCTTAACAGCCGTACAAAGTCAGGAGAGCGAAGGGCGAAACAGGCATCTCCAACTGTTTTCACCTTACAGCTAGAATGAGGCGCTGCAGGATTGTTTGTTTTGTTTTGTTTTTCATGGCAGAATACTCGACTTGCGTCTCATTGCCCTTGCTGGGGGACGCGCGCGCGCGCACTGCCATGGTTGCCAAGGTTCCCAGTAAACAGGCCGGAACGCTTTCTTTTCCCCCGTCACGCTTTGAAAATTAGAAAGTGATCTCTAAACGGGGAAAGAACGCGAGTGACCGACTCTTCTCTTTTCCCACCTACGTTTTTCTCACTCGGTCCCCAGCTCTCACTCCTGCCGTCCTTTTTTCGTGTCTCTCCACGGAGAGTCTGATGCGCGCTCCCTAACCGGGGTTTCCTTTTCCTGATTTCCGTCTGGTTTTGTTTAGGAAGAACCTGTTTGCTCCGATCTACGTTTCTCCCAGGTTCTGCTGTCTTCCGCTGAACGGGCTCCCGGTAATTTCGAAAATCATTAAAGGGCAGCAGATTATGAGAATTATTCTACACCGGTGTTTGTTAATCCGTAAGGATTCTGTTTTATGGGTTGGTTTGGATCCTTTTTACAATTCGCTCATCTTTTAACAATTGGCCGTTGTCTGGGAACTCAGTGTGGCAAATGAATAATTCTGGACAGACCCAGCTTTCTCATCCTTTCTCTATTTTGTATGAATAATTTTATTAAAATAAGATTGTACAAAGGTTTTAAAAACTACAGAAACATAGAAATATAAAAATATTATAAAAGAAAATTAAAAGAACAAAAAAAGCAAGAAAACATATAAAAGCAGCAAATTCTGATCTACTTTGCAGCAGTTAAGTCTTCACCCTCTCATATTACACATCAAAGTTCCCTTTCCATAAACAAACCTTATAAACAAAATCAGTTCATTTTTATCCATTTTCAGCAGTTTATAAAAGATTTCCAGTGTTTTATAAAAATAGTTGTACTTTCTTTCCTCATCCTTTACCCAAAGAGTTTCTCCAAAGGGTAGTAAGCTCACAATAAATGCCACATATGCTGCAGCAAATGCAGATGATCATTTGTTTTTGATTGCATAAATCAAATTGTTACATGGACTATTGCCAGTAATTGAAAGCAATCCTCCACAACCTGCAGTTCTTTATATGGTTTCAGCTCCCAGAATTCTCAGCAAAGCCTATTAATTTACGACCAAATTGGCATGAACTCTTAACAACTATATAGATTTTCTCCATGACGACAGATCTCTTAATTTGTACCTAACCCATTCCTTTAGGTCTTCAAATCTTCACTCATTGCCACCGTAACCGAGTTCATTCACTTGACTGCTGGTCCTTCTCTTCTCTTTCCACCTTTCCCAGCATTAGAGGTTTATTCAGAAAGCTAGGTTTTTGTAGGTGTCCAAAGTAGGATAATCTGACCCTGGCTATTTGTTCATATTGCTTAAAAATCCTGACAGCTAAAGTCTATACATTGGGAGACCATTCATACTGGCAAAAGCAGCCCTAAATTGACTTACTATATCTTTAGTTCTTAAACTTAGAAAGGCTGTAGAAGAGAAATAATCCATTCCAAATTGATACAAAATCATTCTGACTGATGTACAATACTCTGACTTGTCTACCTTATGCAACCCATAATTTGATTTATGCAATTAAAAACAGTTTACATACCACAGAATGGGGCTTGGCTATATTTATCATCATTTTCCAGAGCAGCTGGAAAGATACAACATATTTTTAAAGAACTATAGTACTGGCTTATCAATTTACTAGATATTACTAGCAAACTCCATGTCAGATTTTGTACTAGAAACTGTTTGTTGGAGGGGATAATATTTTAGCAGTTGTATAGGCAGGCCTTTGATCAGGCCAATCCACTCTCATCTGGGCTGAAAACTTTACTATACAATAAAAAAATATGTTGCCAGTGTTAACTTTCAATAAAGGACAAAATATCTCATTACCTAAAATTAAATTTTTCATTATAAGACAAATCCCTCTAACATTGTGGTAGCTATTGAATTTCCTGGCAAGGGGGCACTGTTGACAAATTACTCTGTTATATTCTCCAGAGTCACTGCTGCCCTTATTTTATAATAATAACCATGATAAAAAATAAGGAAAAAATTCTGGACAAACTCAGTGTCACAGAATTTCTACAAGGTGGGAAATTGCCCTGGTACCTCAATCAATTTATGAATATCAAAAAGTTTTATAGGGATTCAATTTGCCACCTTACCATCAGCAATAAATTATGAAACCAGCTTTGAAAAAAGAATCTACCCTTGTAGAGTTTATGGTGATGTCCTGCTTTATGACTTCTACAGAAAATGCCATAATACTCATAGCAACTATTCTCACGTTATTCTGAGAAAACAGATGGGTCATATCACTGCCCAGAGCCCCTCTTTGAGGGAGATGGGCGGAGAAAGAAAGAAAGAAAGAAGAAAGAAAGAAAGAAAGAAAGAAAGAAAGAGAAAGAAAGAAAGAAAGAAAGAAAGAAAGAAAGAAAAAGTCATCTATGAGGATTTTGGAACTGCATAACACAGTCAAATTGCATCAATAGCCTGCAAAAATCAGATTAAATGATAGCAAAACACCTTACTAAATTAAGCACAATAGTAGAATCAGGGTAATGTGGTTGGCAATTCATCATATAATTAGCTATCATAAAGCATGCATTGTATTTAACTGCTTCATTTTATATTTTCAATACTAATCAGTTACAAATAAAATCTAAGGCTTATTGATATTTAATGAAAGGTAGGTACCATAGTTTGTCTCAAACATAGGTAGTTTGTCTCAAAGAAATAAACCTATTTCCACTGTTTCAAAAAAAATATCAGAATCCATACTAAAGTTACACTGAAATGTCAAGTAACTAAAGTAATTAATACTGGTACATTCCATATTTGTTGCAAATAATTTCTGCAGAGCCATATAACGCAAACTTACAATATCTTTTATGTCCATGCCCACACTTTAATAACTTTAAAAATGAAACACTGTGATTATGATACTGGATAGAATTTTCTGTGCAGTATATGCAGAAATTATTTTATTCAGAATAAATAGGAAATGTTCATAAATATATCATTTTAAAATATACAGCAGTTATTGTGAATATATTTTAAAATTTTAAAGTGTGTTGTATAGTATGTCCAATATTCGTTCATTCGTTCCTAAGACGTCTTCTTAACCCAGTATCTAATTCTGTTATATCTCGATTAGTTACTTCCATCTTCTTTGGTTCTTCCATTGTGCTGAGTAAGTATTCATGATCAAAACGCTGATACTTTTTTACACAGGACTCTTCCATATCTTCAAATAAGGCATCATGCTCACATTTTTCATAAATATCTTCATCTATTTTTACTTCCGGGTGTTCGCTGAAGGACTCTATTAGATCTTCAAGCTTCTCTTGGCATGTATGGTGGCTAATATCTTAATACACACAAGAGGAAATTGGAATACAGCATTACAATTAGGTTACTGTTTTGCAATTAAACCAATTTACTACCAGAAAATTAGAAACAAGATATTTTGTTTTCCTTACAATAGAGAGTGCATTAAAATACTTTGATAGATTACCAGTTTTTATGTTATCTATTAAATCATAAAGCAAGTTAATAGGTCATATATAATAAGGTAGTTAGGGGGCAAGAAACAATAAGAACTCTGGCCTTGCTTGGAACTTGGATCAAATGGAACAAGCCAATTCATATGCACAAAAAAACATGCAGATTATTGCAATACTTGTTAGAGTAGGAAAACATGCTTTAAAAAAATAATCAAGATATCTACGGTAGTAGTAATTTATTAGAGAGTGTTAAAATCCTCCAAAAGTACCTTGTGGTTTCATAGCCGATTTGTCTAATCCACTTTCTTTCATCAGCTTTCTAATGGACTCAAGTTGTTCCATAATTTCATCTTTCTGCTCAGAAGCCAAAGTACTAATACTGAAAAGTCAAAAAGCTGGATCAGAATTAATCAGGACAAAAATAATTACAATTATATTAAAATAATATTGAATTCATTTACATTATTGGTAAATTTAGATCAACCACATTACCTATATTTTACTTAAATGAAACTAAATTTCAAACTAAGATTACGTTGCTCATTTCTAATCAGCTCCACACAGTATTAGGTGAAAACCAGGCTAATATAAAATTCATTATATTTCTGTTCACTGTATTAAAGCAATTCCAGGATTTTTTACATATACCGGTAGTACTAAAATACAGATTAGTACTATATCCAAACCAGCTTATAAACTTAAAATCTAATTACTTTTTAAATGGAATTGTTGAATATCAGTATAGCCTTTTAAAAGTACTGGAAATTCCTTCAATTTGTCAGTCACTACATGATTTTAATTATATTAAAAAGCCATTGCCGCAAAAGTTCTATAATACAAATTTGTGGTTATTTTTATAATGCAGAAATAGAATCTAGCTATATTTACTTTAAAGTAGGCATAAGCAACAATAGATATTTTACATACTTGTACTTCAAGACACAGGTATAGCAAAAGAAATAAAGTACACTTGATACACGGTATCTTTATTTTTTTTCCTTTAATGGCATAATTAATGTTATAATGTTATAAATTGTAAATTATCTCAGTAATATGGTATAAGTTTTTCAAAAATAAATACAAATTCTGTGCTTGAAAGAAATGGTTAAAAGCAATGATGGCACCTTTAAATTCTAATTATCATTCCTTTTTACCCCTAAAAGGGGTAAAACTGTCTCGGTGAAACATCAGTTGTAATAAGCATTGCCAAAAATAAGAGGAAACGTGCCATTCGTGATATATTGGCATTCTGTTCTTATTTTAAGTTCACAAACATGATCTCTCAGATCTCTTTCCCACATCTGAAATAAACAACATAACATTTAAATGAAATGCTATGAGTTACTCTATTTGACTCACCAGCTTGAAAGTGGATCTAACTGAGTCAATAATGAATTTAACATTTTTTCTGTTTGTGCAAGATGTTGCTCCAATTCCAAAAGTTGATGCTCTAAAGTGAGAACATACACTTTTTAAAAGCTAGCATAAACTGATCATCTTTAAGATTAAACAAAAAACTAAAGCAACAGGCAGAAGTGGAAGTATAATAGCTACAGTTCTGTTCAGATTGTAGGATCTGAAACAAAGCATTTTTCTAATAAATACACATGAAGGAATTCCTACTGGATTCTAAAACAAATTGTTTTATGCCTTAGATATTTTTCAAAAATGATTTAAAAATATTTGAAGGCTCAAACTGAAAATGAAGTACCTTTTTTAACAAACAAATTACTACCGACAGCCACAATGCATTGAAGCGGAATTTAAACTGATCTAGTCCCAATAAAAGCAACACAATAAATGTCCCATTTAGATACTTACTGTATCTAAATGTACAGTATTACTGTATTTCTCTGAAGTTACATTTACACTGTCATGGTATATAGTACAATGTGGCCTAATTAGCAGTGTTTTATTGAATGTAAGATTATGCATATATCAATTCCAAACCTTATTCTCAAATAGTACTTCCACATAACCAATGTAATTTTTCCAATTTGAATAGAATGTTGATTAAACATTTTGTATGCAGTTATACAGTATGTTTCCCCAGAGTTAAAACAAAATATTGCTTAAAAATTAAAATTACATAATGTCATTGTTTAACTGCCAGAAGAATTTTGCTAAATAGCTTATCTGTTTATGAAATCATATATGATTCTATCTTGCCAAGGGAAAACAATGTACTGCAACAGAACCTCCATTCCAGCAAGGAACTGAAATAGAAATCTCACAATAAGCATATCTGGAATGAAAAGAACTCATGTACATATTTCTCTATAACTATTGGTGATGTTTCTCTGCACAATAAGGAGAGTAAGAGTGCAAGTTAATAAATAAACAAACAAACAAATAAATAAATAAATAAATAAAGCAAGTTATTTCTGCCTAGTAAATGGGTCATTTCATCTTGAATGCCTTTATTCACTTTGAACAATGTGTGAAGGTCTAAGACATATTATTTATCAGGATTTTCCAGGTAGATGAATCTTTCACATGAATTAATCATTAAAGCTTTTAACTATGCCATAGGATATAAGGATATTTTAACAGAAAAAGGAGATCTAAAAACAAAACAAGACTTGGAAAAACAGGGAATCAAGACAGATTGGATTATACATTTGCAAATACAATCAAGGTATGAAAAAGATAAAAAAGAAGGATTTATGGAAAGCTAAAAATTAGATGAGATTTTGACAGGTAAGGATGAAAAAATGATTAAGAGACTAAATGACTTTTTATTACAAATTGAATTAAAGTAGTAAAAGAGACAATGATAATATGGATGAGGAATTTTGGTTATTCACTAGAATTGGATAGATGGCAACAATTGTGGGAAAGGAACTATAAACTAACCATGTGTACAGCTTATAAAGAGAATATGTATAAAATGTTTTATAGATGGCATATGTCACCAGAAAAATTATCAAAAATGTTTAAAGATAAATCACTAAAATGTTGGAAATGTCATCAAATATCAGGTTCTTATTATCATATGTGGTGGACTTGTATAGAAGAGAAGAAATT
>QLTV01003415.1:196738-211145 GCA_003457575.1 Thermophis baileyi
TTGCATTGCTTCATTTTATGCATTGTTATTTTAGACAATTAGATAGTTAAGTTTCCATTGTTTGCTTAGATGCCTTGTTTAGTTAGTCAACTAGATAGTTGAGTTAGTATTGTTTATGCTATACTGTTATATACTTTAGTTAATTCGTTAGTTAATAGTGGAATTTACAATCCCAGGCGGGGAGTGTGCTGGTTTACAAGGGTTTAGCCTAGAATTAAGAACTGTCCCTTTAAGACATAGCATTCTGGGGAATGTAGTCCATGCCATGTAGTCCATGCCATGTGATCATAACTGTGTACTCTTATTGGTCATTGAAGTATGCCTGGGGGGCGGGAGTAATTGAAGTACGCTATCCCAAAGGAAGTCTTTTCAAGCTAGCTACCAGGAAAGGATGCCTGGAGAGGGAGATGGGGAAGCATTAATCCTTTTTTACAATATTCGTGATGGTTCCAGATTATGACTGTAGATTCAGAAGAACTTCTACATAACTGTGAGTGTTGTCAGAGGATGCCTGAGGAATAAAATATAATCTGAATGAATGTACCATTGCGTTGTTTTAAACTGCCTGATGATAGCATAACCAATCTACGCTTGATTCAGAACAGTGTGGTCAAAAAAGTCAAATTGATAGCCACAATGGTGTGATGAAAGCTCCAACTATTTTTATGTGTGTTTCATTAAAAAAATGGACAGATCATACCATCACAGCTTCCATCTTGACATTTTTATTATATCCTGCATAGCATATGCCCCTGTAATTGAAAGAGCCTTAAGTTATTCTTAGATACATTAGTTTTAAAGTAGTATTTCCCTCCTTAAGTTGATGTTAGTGTTCTACTATAGCTTCAAAATGTACAAACCTGATAAAGTTTCTCAGTTTATCTTCAAAACAAGTCATGATGTCTCATGGATGTGATTGGAGATGTGTTTTGATGTGATTGGAGATGTGTTAGGAGACAAAGTTGCCTTTTCTCCTTAGTCTCTAGCAAGCCTCCACCCTAACTATCTGTTTCATTGTGATGTCAATACAAACTTTTGGCATCATTGTAGCCACTTATGGATACCTCTGCTTCATACTGATCATCTCTCCTCCCCCCCCATACAGAGGTGGGTTCCTGCCAGTTTGGACTGGTTCTTTAGAACTGGTAGCGGGAATTTCCCCCCGCTCGCCGAACCGGCAGCGATGACCGGCTGGACACGCCCCCAAACCGGCTCTCTCGGCGGCGCCACAGGCGCCACCATCTTGTTTTTTGCTTCTGTGCATGCGCAGAAGCTGGGTTTTTAGCACTGTGTGCACGCGCCCACACGGCGCATGAGGAAGTGAACCGGCAGCAAGGTAAGCCAGAAACCACCCCTGCCCCCATACTTATCATCTCCCCTCCCCTTATCCATTTGACAGCTATTTGTCTCTAGACTACCAGAACAGCCTTTACTATTTCATTAGGGGGAAAAGGGGAACATTGTTATAGTAGAATAGGTATTCCCCTTTTTTATCTAATTCTAAGTAGAAACACTTTATACAACAGCTGTCAATTTTGAACCGAACCTGGCAGAAGCCATTTTGTTGGTTCTCAATTGCCACACAGTATGAGGGGGGGGGGAGGCTTGAATGAACTGCCAGACACACCGATTTTTCTCATGGAAACCAAGGTCATCTCCACAGGTGTCGGATGAGAATGGAGAGGAGTGCCTAAGGAGCCCGCCAATGAACCTAATTGGACAATGAGACCGGTAACACCTGGGGAGGGGATCATTTACTATTTTAACTATACTGAAACAGCGGGAATTATTCAGAGTTGGTTTTACATTTATCGTGCCGATATGATGTGCCTAATAAAGAAGTTATTTGAGCGAGATCTGAGTCTCGGAGTTCTGATTTGCTTGGGCTCCTTAGTCGGAACCTTGACAACAGCATTTATTGATAAATCCCCTTTGAAAACTTTACTTGAAAGGTTATTAAGAAATAGTAATATTTCACAGATTTATAAAAAGCTGATGATATATATTCAGTTAAGAAAAGATATCAACGTTTTATTTTGATTTCCTCACTTTTATGTTAAATGCTAAGTCTCACTCTTTTATTAGAAACTTTTTAGACATGAAAAACTAATATGGTGCTACAATATTTCAAAAGATCTAAAATAAAATTGTAGATACACTTGTATGTTTAAGGAATTGATTTCACAGCGTTTTTTTAATTCTAAAAATATTAGAATATTCAGAGTTTTGTCAGGAAAACATCTCATTTTATGGATTTACAAGGCTGAAGATTTGATAGTGCAGTTAACAGAGACAGATGACAAAATGTAAAGCTGGGTCTTGCATCCTTTGCAGATATACAAATTATGCTTGGAAGTATATGGAATCCTGAAACTACATAATCTGAGAAAATCTGTGGACAGAATATGCCTCCAGACAAGCATTTCACAGTGATGGTACCATTGATAAACATTATGAGGAAATAAAATTCTAAACTTAAGATTAGTCAGGAATTTACAAATGTATGTGGACATAATATTCAGATTATTTTATCATTTTTATCAAAGAATGAATAAATATAACCGAAACATAAATATGTGGGTTAAGACAGTATAGTTATTATAGCTATTACAATAACTCAACAAAAATAGCTCTATATATTTTGTAATTAATCTTCTAGCACAAGAAAATATGCATACATAACTAAGTTTAGAATAAATGAAATTATTGTAAAAGCACTCCATATAAAAAATAATTCCAGGTTTACCTGTGGTTACTATACATTAATTCTAGTGCTTGCAATTTAATTTGGTTCAGCTTTCAAAAAAATGTTTGGTGTGATTAATCAGAAAGTCTCCACTATTTTATTTTGGATTTATCTGTGCAACTCTGGACTGATGTCATTGGAACATTTTTAGATGCAGTGGGCCTTGCATTTGCTTGTTGCAGTAACTTGAAAATACTGAGGGGTATCAAACTAGGCTAATATGGATATTTTGTCAGTTTCAATTTCCTCCTCCTCCTGGGAAATAATAGAACTAGTACCAAGTCAGGTTTAGTTCTCCAGCTGTACAACACCTAGTTTCTTGCCCAATCATGTGCAAGACTGTTTCCTTTCCCCTTAAAAGTGCTTTACCACTGTGTCTATTTGTGTCTATTACCCTTTCAAAATTAGAATACATTTGGCACTGTTTCATTAAACACTTTTGTAGAAACATTTTTATGATTGGAGGCAATCTCATATGTTTCTTTATTTCACATTTTTCTGCCCAGATGGGATGTGGGAGGAAGGCCAGACAAACCAACCTACTGAAGTTGAGGCAGAGTCTGCAAATAGCATAATTGCACAATACAGGTAGTCCTCGAGTTACGAATGTAATGGAGCCTGCCCATTCCATTCATAACCTGAGGATTCGTGGGAGTGAATCTTGTACCTTGAACAGGATCACTCCCTCCTTTCGCCCATGCATTCGCTAATCGAATGCGAGGCTTGTTAAGTGCACGAGGTATTTCAAGGTGGGGAAGGCCATGGGGGGCCTACCGATGGAACAGGCCACCTGCCTAAGACCACCCAAGGCCTCCACGACCCACTGAAATACCTCATGCTCCCCACAATTACTTCCCCAACCTGCCGCACCGGGTCACTTACCTTGTGAAGATCTAGCAAGCAGTCTCCTCTCCAGCCTCTCAGCCGCGTGCGCCCCTCCGACGCCCTGTTCGGGCCTCCGCAGGTCTCGCCTGGCATGTTGTCGGCCAAAATGGAGCTCCTGAGGGGCGAATCCGACCTTCTGAGGCTGTTCGGCTCTCCACGAGCCTCCCCTGGCCTATTGCAGGCCGAAATGGAACCTCCGGGGGCTGGATGCAGCCCTCTGAGGCTCCGTTCGGCCCTCTGCGGGCCTCCCCGGCCCCCGGAAGCTCCATTTCGGCCTGTAACGGGCCAGGGGGGACCCACGGAGGGCTGAATGGGGCTTCTGAGGGGCGGATACTCCATTTTTGCTGGCAACATGCAGGACGAATGTTGCAGAGCCTCTGTGGTTGTTCGTAAGGGTGAATAACTGCCGTTATAATTACAAGATTTGTAATTTCGGGCCTTGTTCGGAAACGCTGTACTGTCAAAACCCATTTATACTACAATGCTATAGTTAATGGGTGTTTTCCTACTACTACTACTTCTTCTTCTTTTTGTGCCATATCCGTCATCAGACATTGGCGATCATGTTGGCAATCCTATTTTTGTCAAAAAAGTGCTGCTGAGTTTTGTCCAAACCTTCCTACTACTTGGTAACCTGTTAAGGAAGATAGTAGCAAAGCTAGGGGAGAAAACCCATTACTGTAGTGGCTGGTGACCCAAAAATCAGAACTACATGATTCTGCATGGAGTTGCAACAGAAGCAGAGAAAAGGGGCTTATGTGGTCAGTCCATTTTATGCTATCGTTCTTTTGCACTCACAGATAAAGGGATACATTTTGCTTTATCAATGATAAGAAAATAAAATATAGTAAGACAGACAGAACTTTATTTCAGTCATTGACCAATAAAAGTACAGTCAATAAAATGAACAATACAAAATGTTCATTTTAGGGATAACACTGTAGTTACGTTTTTCCCAGCTCAAAATGGCAATATTTTGTTCCTTTAGTTTCAACAACTGCAGATAGAATTCAAAAGGCCACAAAAGTTGTTCAGAGCAGTAGTGGGTTTCACTTAACTTTGCTACCAGTTTGGGAATGGGAGCGCGCGTGCGCTTTGCGCGCGTGCAACACTTCTGCGCATGCGCAGAGTGTTTTTGATGATGTCCGGGGGGGTGGGCGGAGCCTCCCGCCGCCGCTACTGTTCACCGAACCGGTGTGAACCGGTACCAACCCACCACTGGTTCAGAGGTAATGGACTGTTGGTAGGATTGTGGACTGCTTACCCTTACTGAAACTCACCCTATAAAATAGAACAAAAGTATACTTGAGATATTTCCATTAATTGAATTGCAATAGATACAGAGATTTAAAACCCCAGACAAATGCAAGGTAATTTATCTTCCAGTGTCTCACAAAGTATTAATTCTTGATAATTGAGGATTCCATTTCTCTCAGAGACCCATCAAAATACCACTGGAGAGGAAAAGAAAATCTAAATCGGATATTGTTTCAATCAGATTCTTCTCTACAGATTTAGAGAGATATAACCTTATTTCCCTTATAGTGAATTTTTAGGGTTTTTTTGAGATTGATACAATAGATGTAATTAGGTGTTATTTTCAGCCCTTAATTGGATGGAAAGGCCTTTACTGCATTATCTGATTATGGTTTTGTGTGAATTACAGTAACACATTTTGGAGAAGTAGCATTACTTTCAGATACCATTTTTACAATAAGACTGTCAATATGCAGAGTTTCCTGTTTATCGTTAGTTGAATTGCTATGTTATTCTATGTTATTTCTAGATTGCTATGATTTTCATGTTATATTATTTAACTAAAAAGTGATCAGCATACTCAACTGATGCTATCCAGCCTGTTGTGTGCATCCTGAGTTTTAGAGTGACTTTTCTTTAAAGAATATCATATACAAATATAGATCGATATCCCAGAAGAGGAGGGTGACTTTCCTTGGAAGAAAATCACTAAACATATATGACATTTCTCTAACGTTTATACAGTAGGAGTATATATATGCATGTATTTATAATGCAGATAGTATCTTGCCAGTCAGTTTGTATTACTTGCTTGTATTAGTCATTTCTTTCATTTGATGTCCTTTGACTTCCAACAGCATCTTAGATTTGTTTCAATATGACATGCATATTCCTACATATATCTAAACACAGCACATTTTACAGGCCTAACTCAAAATAACAGCCTCCCACACAAGAGCAGATGAGAAGAATGGGAGGCAGATAATTTGTTGACATTCAGTGGAACTTTATCTGACAGATCCTGAATTTTTTTTCAAAATAGAAAAGGCTATTTAGAAAAAGGAATAGGCTCTTTTTCCAGATATAACTTTTATTAATAAAACATAGTATATTTATTCATCTGAGAGAAAAAATGCCACTGGGTTCTTTCCAGGAGACTGCTAGCTAAGCCCTGTCTAGGATTAAAAACGGAACAAAGTGGAATCCAGGGTATGACTTCTGAGAAATAAACTTCAAGGACTAGGGTAGAATTTACTCCCAAGTAAGCCTTATGCGATTCAGATGAGGGCTAGCAATCCTAACGGAGGAGGAGGAGGCGGAGAAGGAGGAGGACGGCTCTGGAAACTGAAACCAATCGTTTCCCACAGCTTTTGTAAGACTAGCAGGCCACCCTCTGTGAAACACCCCGAGCGCCGGGCTATCAAGTCCCGCGACGGCGGCCTCAGGAGGACCATTAGTGCGCGCGCAGTTTTCCGCCAGGTCGCCGTTGCCGCGGCCATGAGGAGCCTCTGGTGGTGGTGGGGTGCGGCGGGGCTGCTGACACTCCTCCTCGGGGAAGCGAGAAGTAAATATGCGCCTTTACCCGACATCACCAACCGCACATTTATCAAGCAATACCTCGACATCCACAACAAGTTCCGCAGCCAAGTCAAGCCCTCTGCCTCCAACATGCTCTACATGGTGAGCGGTTCGAAGGGTTGCCGGGGAGCGGGGGTAGGAGGCCCGGGGGCGTTAGAGGGGGAAGCCGTGAGGAAAAGAGAAGCCTCAGCTCTGCCTGTTAGCGTGCCGCCCCTTAGACGACACCCAAAGAAAAGCTTGCCCTCGGAGGGTGCTGCTTCCTGGGGCCGAAAGTCATTCCAATTTGTGCCTGCGATAGCGAAAGTTTGTGGGACCGTCGAGTTGGAGGAGCTTAACGAGGGGGAGAACAGGTATCTCAAGAAAATAAGAAACAACCCCCGTTTTTTTCAGGAGCTTCAATTTAATAATTCTTCCAAAATTAATCCCAATCCCACAGTATGGGATAACCAGGGCTGAAAGGTTGGGGCGGGGGCAAAGTCACTCAGCAAGTTTCCAAGCTTGAACCAGCAAATCTGAACGCGCTTATTATCTCCACCTAATTTTGCAGTCCTAGGGGAACATGCCATGATTTCTGAGCTGTTTTCCTGGTTACTTTCACCTAGTGCCTATTACCGGTATCGGGAGTTTACTTTTCCCCAAACAAGTGGATGGATGCATCCTTTTCACAAGAATATTTTTATTGTTTAGTTTAATTAATTTATGTATATTTTTACTCTATTTTGGGGTATGTATGTGTTGACGCGGTGGCTCAGTGGCTAAGACGCTGAGCTTGTCCATCAGAAAGGTCGGCGGTTCGAATCCCTAGCGCCGTGTAACGGAGTGAGCTCCCGTTACTTGTCCCAGCTTCTGCCAACCTAGCAGTTTGAAAGCATGTAAAAATGCAAGTAGAAAAATAGGGGACTACCTTTGGTGGGAAGGTAACAGTGTTCCATTCGCCTTCGGCGTTTAGTCATGCCGGCCACATGACCACGCTGGCTCTTCCACTTTGAAACGGAGATGAGCACTGCCCCCTAGAGTCGGGAACGACTAGCACATATGTGCGAGGGGAACCTTTACCTTTACTTATGTGTTGAATTACATGTAAGCTGCAATTGTACTCTATGAAATTTATACAGTAAAAGAGTATATAAATTCAACAAATAAATACAAGAAAATGAATGCATGTATTTAAGAAAACAAAATGCAAACCATTGCAAACAAGGTTTCCATTAGGTAACAATAAGCATCTGATTGTGAACGCTACCAGTGATCCCTGAGCCACATCCAGAAGTTAAAAGTTAAGATTAAAATCATGTAAAAAACATTTAAGTTTTAAATGTTAAGTCATTAAAAGCATACCTAAGCATCAAAGCAAACAAGCTGCTGGAAGTTTGCTTTGGACCTTCCAGATTGGACCTTCCCCAATTCTCTCAGAATGTTAACTTTCAAGTGAGCATTGAGTCTGGCTGCTGGACTCCATCAGCAGTCTCAGCCTGCTGAAAAGATTGGCCTGAAAAGATTGGTGATTGTCATTTAATAAATCAGAAGGCAAGCAAGGAATTAGCTTATAAATTCTGCACTGGGAGGAGTAGATTATTCTATCCCATGCTGCAGCAACATTTACTTTGCTGATTCTAGTTATTTATAGCTCCCTTCTCTTCATTTTAGGACATGTTATTTCTGCCCATTGTGGGGACATTTTAAAGTTGAAAGATAACCTGTGATAGGAAATCTCTCAGTTCACAGATGGATACCAAAACTGACCATAATGTACAGAACTAATGCTGATAGTTGTATGCAACCCACATTGAAGTTTGCCACTACTACCATAGAGGAAGGCAGATACTGAAAACAAATGTGGAATACTCTGTTCCCTATCCTGTATAATTACTACTGTTATTTCTGCCAATTCACACATCTACTGGTAACATTGAAATGCATTTAAAAAAACCACTATGGGTCTGGAATATACAACCTATGGCAAAATGAAAGGGTGTGATCTAAGTAAAAGCAGAAGTAATTTCTAACATAGTAATAACTTCTTAGAGAAGAGGAATTATGATGATCTTGTCCTGGTTTTTCTCTATTCCTTTAAAAATGGGAAATGCTAACATGTGCCACATATAATAACTCTGGATTTATAGACAGTACTAGGTTGTGATAGTTCACAATGTTTTTTCTTCACGTCTGGTAAGCAGAAATATATTTTACCTGAACATCTCATGCTAGTTCATATTCAGATTATGATCCACCAAGATAATTGATAATTTATTTTGAAACCATATTGCTTTGAAGTACACTTGCAT
Source organism: Thermophis baileyi (assembly GCA_003457575.1). NCBI lineage: Eukaryota > Metazoa > Chordata > Lepidosauria > Squamata > Dipsadidae > Thermophis > Thermophis baileyi. The sequence goes on from QLTV01003415.1 coordinate 205,490, forward strand.
GTTTTAATGTACTTACATTAATCTCTTTAGATGAATAAAGTGAAGCTTGGTGGAAGCAAAGGTGTAGAAGATCTACACATATTAAGTAAAGTTTGTGTAAATTCTGGTTTACTGACAGGGTAAGAATAGAAAGTTGAAAAGAATATCTTGGAAAAAGATATAGCTCAGCGGTTCTCAACCTGTGGGTCGCGACCCCTTTGGGGGGTCGAACGACCATTTCACAGGGGTCGCCGCGCGCGTTAGCCCGCCATCTTGGTGCCACCGTCACTGCAGGGGTAAAATGCTCCCGGTTCGGCCGTGCCTGCGGGTCGCCGGACAGCTGGTAGCGACAGAAGCGGGAGACTTCACCCACCCGCCCGGACGCCGCCATTTGGGTTCTTTTACCCTCTGCGCATGCGGGGTCACGGCATTAGAAAGGTTGAGAACCACTGATATAGCTGATTCATTGACAAAATCAATCCACATTGCAACAGTTAGTTGCACAACCATCCTATTAAATCTTCACTGTAGACTATTCTGCTTCAATATGTAATCAGTATCTACACATGTGATTCAAAGCATATATATAATGTTTTCTTGCACATATAATAAGATTATAAATGTTATTTTTATAATATTTATAGTTTTAAAAATACAAAACCAACTTTTTATATAGACATTACAAATAAGTAAGTATAATCTCTGAAAGTGTTTTAGATGTTATATCTTCTGCAAAATTCCAGATTTTAATTAAAAAAAATATTTATATGAACTAAAGCATGGAAATTCTTATCAGTATTTGGATGGGTCTCAGTTTGATATTTGTGCATTTACTAAGGGAGATAAATATGATCAAAAGCTTAACTGATAATTTTATTCTTTGCAGACATTTGATTTAGCTTTAGCTAGAATAGCTAGAGCATGGGCAAATAAATGTGTTTGGAAACATAATCCTAATCAAAGGTACCATCCTGATCCTATGTTTAAGCCAACCGGAGAAAATATGTGGTTGGGAGGTGCAAGCAGAAATCCAATTAATGTCGAGAATCCAATTAAAGCATTTCACAGTGAAATAAAGTACTATACTTTCTCTACCCATCAGTGCACCAAAGTATGTGGACATTATACCCAGGTAAGATATGTACTTTTGTGCTTATATAGTCCATTGTGACAGTAAATTATGAATACTGATTACAGCTGCTTAGTAGGTGAAGTTATTATGTAAGATTGCTTATTTACAAATATATAGAATGGTAAAAGGCAACTAAGAAATTCAAAAAGAAAAAAATTAATTTCATCTCTAAATATTTGTTCACTTGTTTGCTTGGTTTTATGCTACCCAACTCCAAATGACTCTGCTGAATATAATACCTCCAATATAAAAACAATATTAAGAGAGAACAAACAATAGTACCAGACTTCAACAAAGAAAAAATATATATGAGCAAAATGGTAAACCACCTAATGAGATCTGTATGGCTTTTTGGAACACCAACAAGGTGGGAATCATCCAAATCTCAGTGGGTACCTCATTTCATAAGGCAGGTGCTGCAACAGAGAAGGGTGCTTCCTGGGATCAGGTAGATGACATTGTTTAATTGAAGGACCTCATCAACATTATTAGTTCTAATTGGCAAGATAGCCTCCAGAGAAGATAGGCAGTCCCTCAAATAACCAGTTCCTATACCATGTAGCACTTCATAGGTGATAACCAGTATCTTGAAGCAAATTGGCATCCAGTGCAAGTTATGGAGCAGAGGTGTCACATAGTCATGTGGCATGTGCATAACTGCTCACACTGTTGTAGATATGGACCTGTTGAAGATTCCAAGCTGCTTTTGAGGCAGTCCCACATAAGTGTGTTGCAATAGTCAAGACATGAGTGGCTTCTGAAGGGCCTCCCAATTGAGGAAAGGCTACAACTGCTGCACCAGATGAAGCTGAACAAAGACTTTAGATTCTAATGTTCCCTAGATTTCAGACCAGCCTTGAATGGAGAAGTGCAACCCCATCCAAGGTCAGAGATGAATTAACTCGGAACCAGGTGGTCCTAGAACCCACAACCACTTCCTCTTGGTAGGATTGAGTTAGAGACAGTTCTTCCACGTTCTACATGCCTTTATATCCTGGGACAGTATATCAAAAAGTCTCAGTCAGCAACTATAATTGCTTATTGTCAAGTAAACCAGACTGAGAATCCACTCCACAGGAAGCTACAACTCTTTTTATTGAGATTGGCTATAATAATAGAATCTTGGAAGTCTGGTTGTGCTATGTCTATTTTAGCCATTTGTGCATACATTGTTTTAGATTTAACCAATGTCTTTCTCCTCATGGCTTTGGGTAACAGATCTGGCCTTATCTTTGTCAAGGTCATTGCCTCTAATTACCATCAGCATACTGATGATACTAAACCCCAAAGTGATGTAGGACATCACACAGTGGGTTCATGTTGATGTTGAATAGAAAGAATAGAAAGAGAAAGTTAAACATTGTGGTACCCTATAGAGGAGGGGCCTAGAGAATGACCTTTCTCCCCAAACAACATAAACTAGAATTGTCCCTGAAGGAAACGAGAACACTGTAAAATAGTGCCACTTCCTTTGCAATTCCTGGAGCCAGTCCAGAAGGATACCATGGTTGATAGTATCAAAAGCTTCTGAGAAGTCAAGGAGCAGAAGAATGGATGGATCACTCCCATTGCAGATTTGCCAGTAGTATCCTACAAGGACAATCAAGGCGGTCTCTGTATCAAATCCTGGCCTGAAACCCAACTCAAATGGGTCAAAATAATCCACTTTCTCTAGAGTTCTGGAGTTCCTGGACTGCAGCTACAGTCTGATCAAAAGGGAAAGTTGGAAACAAATTGGTTTTGATTCTGTCAGGCATACCTCCCTGTGTGTCATCTCTCCCACAAACAGTCAGGCATTATAGCATGGACCCAATTACAGGTCATCTCCTTGGCTGCTTTGACAATGTGGAAGGAGCCCAAATGCAGCATATGGGTGGCTAAGCTAACAGCACAAAGAATCCTGTCCAGTTCTACAGGAGTCAACAGTTCAAACCCATCCCAAATCACCTAAGACTAAGCCCCAGATAAATAGTGAGGTGTCTCTGTCCTTTATCCACAAAGTAATCCCTAACATGGCTCTTCCTCATATTTGATCAGTCTCTTCTGATCCTTCATCTCCTCAGTAAACTAATATGTACTCTAGGATCAATACACAGGGAGGAGCCGAATAGGGATGATGCAGTCCAAGGACAGCCACTCATTGTAGGCAGCAGCCAAGACCTCAGCTGGAAGCTTCCTGCATCTTTGGAAAACCCTCAAACCTTTGGAACCCCATAGTGTTCATCAATTGCTTGGAACAGCCTGATTGAATCGGTCCTGTCTCCCTGTAGTAAAAGTGGCACCAACAAGACAAGAAAGTAAACAAAGTGATCTGTCTATGGCAATGGATTGGTGTTAATGTCCTTTGCTATCGCATCAGTTACAAGTTTCTCAAGACATAATAATAATAAAAACATCTGACATGCATCCTCTGGTATGTGTTGGGCCATCAGAAACAAGTCAATGGCACTGTTCCAAACTACATGACTAGGTGGCAGATTAAAATCCCACATATACTCTTATCACTAGCCCAGGAATGGAACTCAACTGGCCAGGCAAGGATACTGTGGAGCAAGAGTGGTACTATAGCAGTAACCTTCCCAACTGCTCTCTAAAGCTCAACTTCAGAGATCCTCACATCTGATTATCTGCAGAGCCTGTGCAGAGCCTGCAAGAACTCACAGATGTGTGTGTGTGTGTGTGTGTGTGTGTCTATGCCAATTCAAGTGAAATACAGCCAGATTGAAATATTTTGATGTTAACACTTTAAAGAAGGACTGTTTTGTTTCAACCTCAAAGTACAGGTAGTCCTCGACTTAAAACAGTTCACTTATTGACTGTTCAAAGTTACAATGGCACTGAAAAGAGTGACTTATGATTGTTTTTCACACTTACGACCATTGCAGCATCCGCATAGTCCCATGATCAAAATTCAGGTACTTGGCAACTGACTCATATTTATGACAGTTGCAGAATGCCAGGGTCATATGATCCACTTTTGCGACCTTCTGACAAGCAAAGTCAATGGGAAAGCCAGATTCACTTAACAACCATATTACTAATTTAACAACTGCAATGATTCACTTAACAACTGTGGCAAGAAAGGTCGTAAAATGGGCAAAACTCACCTAACAAATGTCTCACTTAGCAACATACATTTTGGGCTCAATTGTGGTTGTAAGTTGAGGACTATGTTTTAGGCAAATCTTACTGTAATTAACTCCCTCTTTGAGGGATATGGGTGGTTTACAAATGTGAAAAATAAATCAATATTCATTGGTCAAATGCAGATCAAAATAGAAAGATTGGAGAGAAACTTAAATTATTTAAAATAGATGTTCTTCTTTTTTCAGGTAGTTTGGGCTACTTCACACAAAGTTGGCTGTGCTGTTGTTTACTGCCGTTACATGGATGGAAAGGAAAAAAATAATAACAATTTAGTGTGCAATTACGCTCCAGCGTAAGTTAATACATATTAAAGAAATCTGAAATTGTGTTCATACATTTACATATATTATCGTGAACAATTTATTTTCAGTTAGTTTGCTGATTGTAACAACTTTAAATGTTTGACATATTTTTATTAACTTTATTTAAAAAATCAGCTGGTGAGTTATAAGGAGACTACATAGAAAATTTTCAAACCGTAGAAGAACATGACTAGAAATATATTTAGTTCCTAGACAACCCATGAAAAAAGGGGGGGGGAACAGTTGGAGCAACTTCCTGCTTGCTTGCTTCCTCCCTCCCTCCCTCCCTCCCTCCCTCCCTCAAGAGATGCTGTTGTGTAGGTAGTCTGTTGTGAAGAAAATGATGAGCTATAAGATTGCAAAGGTAGGAAGGTTATGGAAATTGAAGAGCAGTAGAATAAAGTGAATGCTACCTCAACTCTTATATTCAGTGCTCCAATCATTTAGTATGCCTTTGAATCTTAATCAAAGAGCCATAGCAAGTAGGATGTATCTTAATTGAAAATTTGAAAAACTAGTAAAGATATTTTTGGCTTTCAATTTCAATTACCAGTAGGCATTTCTGCAGAATAGGGGAAGTCATGGGAGGAGAATTACAAAGAGCAGAGTTTGGAACATTATCATATTTCTGATGAATATTTCAGAACATGTTGGATGGACTCCTATTTAGTATAAGAATCCAAATGAAATAATTCCCAACCATGGCTTTCTTTTGCTTAAAGACAGACAGTGATGAGTCCTCTGTCACATGAATTGCCCCATGTAACAATGTGGCACCAACACAAATTAAATAGATTTCAAACCCAATATAGATTCTTTTAAAAGATGCTATAACTTTTGTGAAGAATAAAAACATAGAATTCATTCTGATTCATTTTCATATGAGGCTATTTTCTCTCTCTCTCTCTCTCTCTCTCTCTCTCTCTCTCTCTCTCTCTCTCTCTCTCTCCCTCTCTCTCTCTTTCTCTGTTTTCCTCCCCCCCTCCCCTCCCCCCCCCACCCCACCCACCCCCAACCCCCCTCTCTCTCTCTCTCTCTCTCTCTCTCTCTCTCTCTCTCTCTCTCCTTGAAGAGCAAATGGGGGTGGGGAAGAGAA
>QLTV01003415.1:211992-243881 GCA_003457575.1 Thermophis baileyi
ACCTGAGTCCGAGACCGAGGAGGACGCAGGGCCAGAGGACGATACTCAATCAGAGCCTTCTGCACCGCCTCAGCAGGAGTTAAGTGACTCCAGTGAAGAGGAGGAGCCTCTGATTGATGCTAGGGCACGAAGGGCAGCTAGCCGGCAAGATTGGCTTTGTAGAAGGAGGTCTCCTCACAGGTAAACCTGCAGGCAGAGGGGCCACGCCCTAAGACTATATAAGGTGGAATCACAATGGAAACTGTTGCTGGAAACAACGCACGTATTTTACCTGACTACTGTTTACATTTTGGTGATATCAGTTGGACTAACTCCAGTCCGGGCTCTCGGCCAATTCCAGCAAGTGAGGAATTTAAGGACTTAATGATCTGTTTGTGTTTTTTTGTATTTGAAATCCCGGCCAAAGTGTTCTGTGATTTGCAACAGGCACTTTGGGAGAAACCTCGAAATTATAATAAGCATTTATTAGTGATAAAGCCTTCTTTATTTTGGACAACAGGGTGTGTGTGTCGTTTCCTGGGGGCTTGCCGCGCTGGGTCTCATCGGATATCTTTTTATATCCCTTTCCTGTTTTATACAGTTCAAGTACCTTTTCCCGCAGATCCTTTGACAATTCTTTTGCTTTCCCCATGACTCAGAATCCAGACACGTCAGTGCAGCACTGGATGAAGGATGCAAGGGTCTGTCAGGAGGCCAGAAACTCATTGGCCTTTTATACACACACACTAATTACATGCAAACATATCACAGGTGAGGATGGTTACCTTTAATAGCCATTCACACCCCTTTGTGTCAACCTGTGTGCATGTTATCAGGCCAACATCACCAGGGTATGTAAACTTGTGATCAGGGTCATTTGGGTAGCCAGCAACCTCTAAACTAAACTCAGGAAAAGTTTTGCTTGATTTTTTTAAATGTACATTACACGTAGTCCTTGACTTACAACAGTTCCTTTAGTGATTGTTCAAAGTTACAACGGCACTGAAAAATGTGACTTATGACCATTTTTCATAGTTACAACCTTAGCAGCACCACCATGATCATCTGATTAAAATTGAGATCCTTGGCAACTGGTTCATACTTATAACCGTTGCTGTGTCCCAAGGTCATGTGATCATCTTTTGCGACCTTCTGACAAGCAAAGTCAATGGGAAAGCCAGATTCACTTAACAACCAGATTGCTAACTTATCTACTGCAGTGATTCACTTAACAACTGTGGCAAGAAAAATTGTAAAATGGGGTAAAACTCACAAAACTTGGGGTAAAACTTAACAACAGAAATTTTGAGCTCAGTTGTGGTCGAGGACTACCTGTAAAGAGACTTGATTTCAAATTTAGGCTATGTGTTGGCCCTATAGCATTGAGGCACAATGTCTATGGACCTTCTCAGTCATCCAGGTCATGGTTATCCCAAAGGTGCTTATTCAAGAGGCAACTGGACTTTCTTGTTTTTCTTTGAAGACGTTTCACTTCTCATCCAAGAAGCTTCTTCAGCTCTGTCTGAAAGGACTGCTGTAGACTGGAGATAGATGATGTTGTATCCCTCCTCTATTGAGAGAGGGCTGTTCAATTTTGATATAGATGGCCTCTTTGACCCCTCTTTCAAACCAGTAGTCCTCTATGTCCAAAATATTGACTTTGTTGTCTTCAAAAGAGTCGCCTTTGTCTTTTAAATGCAGATGGACTGCTGAATCAGGATAATTGTCCTTTCAGCAATTCCAAGAAGGCTCCCCACCCATTTGCACTACTCAGGTGACCCTGAGGACACAGATAAACCTCCAATGATTAGCTGTCTGCAAGGCATATAAATCCTTCCATTTTCCACCATCCAGTCAGAGCCGAGGAAGCTTCTTGGATGAGAAGTGAAACATCTTCAAAGAAAAACAAGAAAGTCTAGTTGCCTCCTGAAAAAGCACTTTTGGGACATCTGGGCACAAGTGCATCTGTTATACCGAAAAACATTAAACATGGAGTCACTAAATTGTTATTTAAAAAAAAAAATCAGATTATTTTCAAGAATAATGAAATTTTAGCAGTACCACAAAAGATAATTGAAATTCTGTAAGATGTACCATGAGACTCAAAACTTGTTCAAGATTTTGCACATTTTGACATTTTGACTTGGGATCTTCAGGTAAGGTCACTGACATTTTCAGCTAATTTCTACTTAATAATATTTGGTATGATTAACAATATATTCATCCACTGTTTTTTAGGGGCAATTACCGTGGAGTACGTCCTTATAAAGAGGGAAAACCATGCAGTAACTGTCCAAAAGGAGACACTTGTAAAGACAATCTCTGTAGTGAGTATAAATCTGAATAAAATAGTAGTTCGAGGAAGAAAAAAGAGGATCCTATTACAGTTTATTAAAATCATTTTGATATTCAGTCTTTTCAGATTTTATTTTGGTAGAGCAGTGTTAATTTTTTCTCCTTTTTAGGGAAAAAAAGAGAGGTATGTGGGGCTTCTTTCCATTGCCCAAATGAGTATCTTATAGAAATAGGAGTAAACATTGCATTATAATCAATTTGATAGCTCTGCTTGTATTTTAAAGACTGATTAATGTGGCATCACTGCTACTATTAATTATGTATAAGAAATGAAAATGTATGAAGAGAAAATATTCTAAAAGCTTTAATTGGCTTGTCTGAACCTTGTTTGTTTTTAAAAACAGGAAATCCTAAACGTGAGAAAGAAAACAGCTTACGTATGTATTACAATTGCCTTTTATATTTTAAATTTACTTTGAAAAGAGAATCATTACACTCCCTCTCTTTCTTTTATCCTAGGTTATTCACGATGGTATCCACCATTTGAAAGGCGGATTATATGTGATCCATCTTGCATTGCTGTTGCAGTTTTAAGGCCATTGTTAATGTTTCTGGCATTTGCTGTTGTTTATTGCTTACAAATCTATTATCCAGGTTTAGGTTTTTCTAAATAATCTTCAATATTTTGTATGCATAAAACTTTTTTTGACTACTTTGGTTAATTATAAGATTATATTTACATGAATTGTTACATTATTTTCCTGTTCTATTTTTTTAAAGTAGATTTTGTTAATTCATTGTTTTTATGGAATTTTGTCAAATTCTTAATGCTTTTTTATTCTGATGATACGAATATAAAACAAAATATATTTAATATGTTCCATGTTTTGTAAACATGTATATTAAAACAAGGGAGTTGTGATTAATAAATGTTAATGTGATAAACTGCACATACCTTCTGTATATGTTAAACTCCCTTAACTCAAGTATGTATGATTGTAGCAGCAGTCATGTTCAGAAGGCACTTATATATGATTTTTGAATAGGACACAATTGTGTGGCTGATGGTTGCTCAGGCAGTGCATTTAGATTTAGCAAAGCACAAGGTCAGGATCCAGTAATTTAGCAATAGGAATAGCACTAAGCCTTATATACCGCTTCATAGTGCTTTACAGCACTCTCTAAGCGGTTTACAGAGTCAACATATTGCTCCCAACAATCTGGGTCCTCATTTTACTGACCTCGGAAGAATGGAAGGCTGAGTCAACCTTGAGACAGTGAAGATTGAACTCCTGGCAGTGAGCTGAATTAGCCTGTATTACTGCATTCTAACCACTGTGCCATCACTGCTCTTGTTTACTGTACTGTACAGTACCGTATGACTGTACTGTACTAATAACGTTCCCCATCATACTGACAAAAAGTTTGATTAAAAACAATATTGGCATTCTGAATTATACTCTGCATATCATATGTACATAGATTTGTTGCTCCTATTCATACCACAACAAGTATGTGGTTCCCTATCCTCTCATTACATGTAGTCCATACCAGTTGAAATTGTTGCAAATAGTACAGTTGGCATGTAAGGTATAACACATAATCTAAAGATGAAATTTGGCTGATTTCTCAGTTTGTTAAATTCAATCTAAATTATGGGTCTCTCTCTATAGTCAATCCAAAATATTTGATATAAAACATAGGCTTGTATTTTTGTAAAATGACTTTACCATGTTTTCCCTATATGTATACAACCTCTATTCTGGTTGACCACAGTGAATTAAAAGGGAAGGGAAGGACAGTAACATCCTAATAGCCAAAATTCTCTGGGTCATTTACAATAAAATTACCCATCTTTAATAAAACAATTTTATCTTGATTATATGGCCAGTACCAATAAACAAAGACATCTATAGCTTTTTTTTTTAAAAGGAGCTGAAACATCAAAAAGAACCATAGAAACCTAGGACAAAGCATGAAAAATTAACATTTCTTCAGAGAACAGCACAGATACCATGAGCTATGGAGTACAGATAGTCCTTGTTTAGCGACCATAATTAGGACCAGCAACTTAGTTACTAAATGATAGTCATTATGTAGTAGATCATGTGACCATGACTGTGCTTATGATTTTACTTCAGCTTTTTTTCCCCCTAATCCATCGCTCTTTGGAATGCTCACCTCCTAGCTGTGATAATTAGGAAGAAAGGCATTAATACTTATTTTTACTTTCATTGGAAAAGAAGGAATTACAAGAGAGTAAGCAGACACATGGGAAATACACATCAAAAGGAAGGTGGTAGTGCTACTTTTTGCCTAGTATGTTTGCAGCTCCAATTTTCCAGTTTATATAGGTCATCTTCGGACACAGATACCCCAGGGCCCTTAGCAATAGCAATAAGTCAGCATATTGCTCCCAACAATCTGGGCCCTCATTTTACCAACCTCAGAACAATGGAAGGCTGAGTCAACCTTGAGCCTGGTGAGACCGGAACTGCCAAACTGCTGGCAGCTGGTGATCAGCAGAAGTAGCCTGCAGTACTGCATTCTAACCACTGCGCCACCACGGCTCTCCTTCCAGGTATTTCCAAAGGAATTTTGAATTGATGGTATTTCATGGTCTCAGCTGTATTCAGGAGATAAGCTGAGAAATCTTAGAAAGTACAAGAAAATATTGGAATTTGCAAGTGGTCTATTTCCCCATTTGCAAGAACTCTTGTTTCTTTATGGTTTCTAGGGTTAAGGTCTTTCAAGGACAAAGGTGAAAGACCTTTTTCAAATCTCACTAGAATTGAGAGGGTGGGCATATGATCAGGTAAAAAACATGAAATCAAGATATGGATAGAGGAGATGTAAACAGTTCATTTTCTTTCCATGTAGAGTGGAGTGAGAAGGCAGGACTTATGGTATCAGACTGCAATGATTTTTGTTCTTAATTTTCAGTAAAGTAACAAACTTGACAAGTTGGTACCTTCATATGAAGGAGATGTGGCGGCATTGGAAGTTCCATACAATGATACATAATTTTTGCCTGATCGATTATTTTATTGATTGTTTGCATCACGTTTGTATTGATTCTTAAATCAATCACACAGAAGGACCTTTTCCAGAATGATTTGATCCCAACCTGGCTTTTTAAGTCTTTCAACCGTACACCCATTGCCATTCTAATCAAGTCCATTCACCTAACTACTGTTCAATCTTTTTTCTTTTCTTCTACTCATCCCAGCAACATGGACTTTAATCAGTCTAAACATGGAAACAATAATATGATAATTGAAGCAGCAATCAAGATATTGACAGGGACTTTATAAAGAACATTGGTGAGGGATGGACATTGTCTCCTAATACAGTGCTGTGTAAGTGTGCAATCTTTGTAGTAAATCTGATAAAAACTTACCCCAAACCATAGGATAGCAAAGAGGTAAACCTAACTATTGGGTAGCTTTTTTGACAGGCATTCTGAGCAAGCCAAAAAACAAATGTGGAAAATTTCTGAGGAAAGAAAAAAATATTTTTTTTGCAGGATAAATTGAAAAATAGAAATTTAGTAATTTTTTTATTTTGATAATATTTTGTTTATATACTTGGAGGAAAAATTATGTCTACAACCCAGTAGATATTTTGTTGTGAGAAGATACCATTCTAAATTAGAATTTGGTTCTAGGCCAGAATTCATCACGATTTTTTTAAATAGCAAACATCAATTAATTCATTGGTCAAACAACTCTCCTTTTGTGTATGTGTGTGTGTTTCATTAGCTTTCCTCTTTACTTATTTTCTGACTGTTGATGCAACTCTTTCCAGCTACTATATAACTTTTAACCTGCCTTGGCAAATGTAGAAAATCTCCATGGTCCAAGTAGGGCAAGAACTGATTCATTACAATTGGTAGAAATACAGGCAATTATATTTCTATATATAATGCTATTTACTCTGTATGTTTTGTTTTGTTTTACTGATGAGATCTGGCATCTTAAACCATTGAAGTTCCTGCAATTTAATTTTCAGCTTGGATTTCAACACTTAATGCAAACCATAAAAAACAACGAATTTTTTAAAATTAGTTGACTTCCCAATATTAAATCACAGGACACTGTTAATGTTCTCTCATTACTTAAGATTTACATACAAGATAGGAAGGATTATACAAGAGAGTGTAAGAAAAGGAACAATTCAGTGGGTGAAAATGACTCATCACTAGGCTCTGCCTTCAGCTTGAAGGTATTTGTTAAATTCATTTCCGGATGCCTTTATCGTTAACAACGGAACCAAAGAAAGATGAAATAAAATCCAAGCAGAAGTTGTCAAACGGAATAGCCTAAAGGACTTGTTTATAACTTGGCTTTTGTTTAAAATATTTGGCTCGTTGTGTAGCAGTCCAGAATGACAGAAAAAAGCCTGATCTTTGGTGTCTTATTGTTCCTGAAGCTGCAAGTGTGCTGTTGTTTTTATACCCAACATACCTTACCGGATATTGAAAATGCAGAGTTTATTGAAGAATGTGTCAGAGTGCATAATAGATTCCGATCAAGTGTGGACCCACCAGCTAGCAACATGAAATGGATGGTAAGGTAATCATCATAATCTGTAGCAATTAAGAATGTACAATTCATAGTTCCTGCAGGTTTAGAATTGGCTTAGATATTTCTAGTTCTTTTAAGAGAATTTTGCTATGCTGAAACTAATTCTCTGACAAGGCTTGGTACTAATTTTGTTTCTTTTGAAGCTTTGGAAATTTTGAGCGTATATAGCAAACATCAATTCCAAATGGAAGCTATGAAGACTCCCACTTTTGGCAAAATAGTTGCTATGGGAGACACAGCTAGTCAAAATACCAGTTACACTTTAACCCTTTAGGTCCTTTTTGTTGTCCTAACATTCATTTATCTCTTTGCTGAGCAGGTAGGCACATTTTCAAACAAAGCACTAATCTTTTTTCCCTTTAAATATGTCTCTATCACCCAAGACCATCTGCTTGGTGGTATGCCAACTTCAAAAATAATTAAATTATATAATTAAAAAAATTAGATGGGATAAAAATCTCAGAGTACCACTGTATCATATTACTGTTCCTTAGTACTTCTGGCAAATGTAATGTAGTGCAAAAAAGGCCCATTTTTTGCATTACATTACATTTCCTCCCTTTTTCTGGGAGGAACAAATTTGGCATTGTATCAAAGCCATGTTCTGATAATTGTGTCACTAAACTTACCAATCATTTGTGCAGCAAACAATCACACCAATTGGGTCTAAAGTTATTATTTAGGGAATACCAAGTTTCACCCACTTTTTCCCAGAAATGCTACTAGCATCCCATGAACCTTGGCTTCAAGAACATGTTGGCAATGCTTCATAATATCACAAGCCACTCAATGTTTGGGGTGTATGTTCCATTCTGGGCCTTGGCATGGAGCTCTGTAATGAATATATGGGCTGTTTCTCCTAGCCCTTTCTTGGTGGTCTACATAGACAAAAGGCTTGGCTTTAGTTGTTCTAGTTCTACCCAAGTGACTGGCTAGAATCAGTTTAATCTGAATACCCTGTGGGTAAATCTAAGCCATGAGGGATTACTTGATCCAGTTAAGCACTTTATGAGAACGGACTACACACATGGTTGATCTTAGCTGAAAGGCTGAGAACCAGTGTCTAACCAGAGATTAAATGTGTATCCCATTTAATGTGACCAGCTATTGAGGCAAATTTTAAATAGCAGATGTAAGAAGAAAATCACAACCAGTGTGATGCAAAATGAACAACGTGTCATGGTCCCACAGAATCCCCTTCCCGCTAACAGCCTGTTATTTTTAAAGAAGGAAATAGTATATAAAATAATGTTTATGCCTTTCCTGACTTTTCTTCAAAACTAGTATGCCAGTTTGGATTCACAGATTACATAATGATTTATTTGATTTTGTCTTTGTGTAGTAGTTGTTTATTCCACAACATATGGTACAGTGCAATGCATAATAATGTCAAATTTTTACATTTTTGCACATCTCTTTATATAGTTATATTCATATCCATACTGATGGGTCAGGAACGAGCAGGCAAACTACAAAGCAGAGTGCAAAGCCAGGGCAGGAGGCATTGAGCATTCTGGTTTATATATTCCCCAATCCACAGTAGAAGTGAGTTAGAACTGAGGAATAAAAATTATATACAAATCTACCGATATGTGGCAGGGTGGGGTGGGGAATTACTTTGTAAAAGACAATTGCATTATTTTTAAAAATAATCCAGGAATACCAAATAAAGTGATCATAATATATATTATGCTTTTGTAGAGCTGGGACCATGATCTTGCAAAGACTGCTCTTGGCTGGGCAAATATGTGCCAATTTAATCATAATCCTGATCTCAAGTCACCAGGGAAGGCCCACCCAAACTTCACAATAGTTGGAGAAAATATTTGGACTGGAACCATTTGGTATTTTAATGTGACTTCAGCTCTCACTACTTGGTACAATGAAGTCCAACATTACAATTATGCTACTCGAAGTTGTAAACATGTATGTGGGCACTATACTCAGGTAAGTCATTAATTATATCTTGCATTATGACTTCTAAAAATAGCAGTTGGCAGTTATTTTAAAAAAAATTGACTAATGTGGTTACAACTTCCAAATTGCTTGATTCCACTTGGCAAGCCTGCAATTGTACTTTAAAATTGCCTAGGCAAAAAAAGGTAACCAATCTATAAAGGCAAATGTTGAGCCACCACAAATCCCGCCCTACCAATCCCAATTTTTTTAAAATAATTCCCATTTTCCATGGCCCAACGGCTTTGTGCCTTACTTATCCCTGTTGGCATTTGCTGTGGCACTGTCATGGAACCCAATCTCAAGCTTAACAGCAACTCATTAGCTATTCTTGCATCCATTTTATTTAATAACCTGAAGGAAAAAGAAATACACAATACATTGCTTTGCCCAATCACGGAAAATGTTCCTTCTCCATAGTGGGTGGAGATAGCATCCAGGAATGGGTTGACCTCTTCTGTTCAGTTGATTGGACTGAGTCTGTCAGAGCTGAAATGCCATGCCTCTGTTGCTAGAGTTCCCCAGCTTTTGACTCAGTCCTCAGATTGGACAAACGAGATGGACCATTGTCAAGGCATACGAGCTACAGTCCCTTCCTAGACCAATGCGGGTGATGGCGCACTCAACTCGGAGTGCAGCGACGACGGTGTGGGCAATGCAAGCCTCGCTTGAGGAGGTCTGCAGGGCAGCCACTTGGTCATCTCCGTCTCCGTTTATTAGGCACTATAAGTTGGACATCTTCGCCTCAGCGGAGGCGGCATTTGGCCGCCGGGTCCTTCAGCGGGTCCATACAGGCAGGGAGACCTCGGACCAGACTGTAGCCCTCACACAGGACAGCCAGCTTTGGTATGTCCCATTCCTGGATGCTATCTCCACCCACTATGGAGAAGGGGTGTTGGTCTTACCTGATACGCTCCTTCTCGTAGGGTGGAGATAGCATCCAGTCCCGCCCAAAGACTGTCTGGTCCTCGATCAGTGAGGAAGATATTTGATAATGACACATCGAGTCTGTCTCTTCGTCTTTGCCAAAAGCTGGGGAGTCCTAGCAACAGAGGCGTGGCATTTCAGTTCTGACAGACTCAGTCCAATCAACTGAACAGACGAGGTCAACCCATTCCTGGATGCTATCTCCACCCTACGAGAAGGAGCGTGTCAGGTAAGACCAACGCCCCTTTTCTAATATTTTGGGTCTAGCTAATAAATCAGAAATCATCCATTTCTAATTATCCTTGATGGAATGATAAAGTCACAGATAAGTTTTCATCAGTTGTTTTTAGTATATAAATAATTTGGAAGCAAACAAAAGTTGAATCTCATTCAGATCTCTGACCATGGGAACAACTTTCCATATGTTTAAGGAAACACTTTTCAGTCATAATAAATCTACAGGTTCATCACACAAAAATACTCTTCCCTATCCCCATCCCAGTCTGTATGTAAAAAAGCTGAAATTTATTCTGAAAAGTTTTATTAGTATTTAGATATGAAAAAATAAGAGTGGTGTTTTCAAAATAATTTCACAATCTAAGTCTATGCATCCGATCTGAAAAAAACAGCAGCAGTGAGTTTGGTCAGGCAAAGCAGCAAGAGTACTTCATGTAAGTTTGTTAAGCCTACTTCAATATATTAGCTGTCAGCAATTGATTTAGTATGCCTGTAAATTAATTCTTTGAACATTAACATATGTCATCATCATTAAAGAAAATGCTACATAGCAGGTGTCCTATTTTTAGCACAACTTTGGGCTAATCGTATACACTAAATTACCACAGAATATATCATAGTGTACATTAAATTACCACAGAATATACTATTTTATTTTCAGATGGTTTGGGCAGAAACCTACAAAGTTGGTTGTGCTGTTCACTTTTGTCCTATAGTACAAGGCTTTGGTGGATCTAATGCTGCACACTTCATTTGTGACTATGGACCTGGGTAAGAATTTTAAATTGCAAATTTGTCAGAAATTATCTTAGAAAGAAAATTTTTAACTCCTTTAGGAATTGAGAAACTGGTACCTATGTGTATTCAGGCCCATTTACTCCTTTGATGAAAAATTATAACTCAAGATTAAAACCCATTTGTAAAAACAAATGTTGAGTTCTATCTCCAGAATGCAAATGTAGCTGTGGTTGATCATGCACCCGATCTATCCATACCAGATTACTCTAACTGTAATTACATGGAATGGGCTGAATTATGAGGAAATGAATCCTATTAATATTCTGGATCCTTTTAAAGTGCTGGGGCAAGTTTTAAAACCCTAAATAATTTAGGCTAACCTTTGCCATACTTCAGATATGTAAACTACAATTTAAAGAGTTCCAAACCAGTATGGTTAATATTTTCTAATTGGCTGGGGAGTCAATATCCATACATCTTAAAGTTGTCAAAATTGAGAAACTGTACTAATGGAAGGCCTGACAGTGGGCCATTCCTGTAAGATTGGTTAATGTCAGGGACAAAAGCATTGCAAGCAGCAACTGTATAATTCTACCAGAAGATGAATTCTACCGGAATATATATATCTGACTGGAGGCTAAAACATACAATGAACGATTGCAGGAACTGGGCATGGCTAATCTGGTGAAGAGGCTAGTCTAGTGAAGAGAAGAACCAGGGGGAGATATGATAGCAGTGTTCCAATATTTGAGAGGCTGCCACAGAGAGGAAGGGATCAAGCTATTTTCCAAGGCACCCAAAGGTCAGACAAGGAATAATAGATGGAAATTGATCAAGGAGAGATTCAACCTAGAAATAAGGAGAAATTTTCTGACAGTGAGAACAATCAACCAATGGAACAGCTTCAGAAGTTGTGGAAGCTTCATCACTGGAGGCTTTCAAGAAGAAATTAGACTGTCATTTGTCACAAATGGTGTAGTCTCTCCTGCTTGGGCGGGGGAGGGGGGTTGGATTAGATGACCTACAAGGTCCCTTCCAACTCTGTTAATCTGTTATAAGCTTTTCAAATAATTAAATTCTCAGATGAGCTTCATCATTTTATTTTGGTGGATGTAATTATTTGTTACTGCTAAGGCTCTGGTACTTTTGTTATATTATTATAAGGTGAGGAACAAAGGCACTCTGGGAATTTTTTTTTAAAGGCAGGTAGAAATGTAGTTGAAACAGAGAAAAAAACTTCTCCTAAAGTCTTCTGATTTTACACATCTTGACCCTGCCTTAGTGCCTTATTATTATAGTTACAGTGCCATGACATACTTTCTTGGAGACCTTTACCCGGTATTCACCCTTTTAATACCATCATATGAGAGAGAGAAGTCTCACACAGCCTGTGGCCTTACTTGCTAGCAAAAAAAAAAAAAAAAAAAAGGGAAACTAAAATAAATGCTATGTCACTTCCTGTTCCTAGTAATTTTGAAGTATGTGGCTAAGAAAGGAAGTAGCTTTCTTCCCTCTTTGGAGAGCAGATCAGTAGCACAAGTTATAATGTATAAACTCCTTTGTAACTTTATGTAGAAACAAAAAAAATAAGTATTTGACAAAACATATAGTAGTCTAAAACCAACATCTTAAAAGAATCTCTCATAAAAGCCATGATGGACAACAAAAAGTCGAGAGATTCAAGATGGGTGGGAACTGCTACAAAGAGTACAATTTCACTGAATCATTTAACTTGTGTAAACACAATAAACCTCAAATATTTATCAGCAATAGAATTAGAACAAGCATAGCAAAAATAAAGCAAAAAGTTCCAAGAAAGCATTTTTTAAACTATTAATCTTTGTTCATGTGTTACCTTGAAATTCAGGCCATAGCTCAGCCCAGTATGTGAATTTCTCAATTACTCATTTAATGGATAGTATTTTGATAATTATAGATTTTACTGATGTGGTCAGTGATTTTTTTAAAACATTCATCCATTCATTTATTGGTGTTGAGCACATAAAAACTGGGGAATACTCTACTTAAATACTATTCCTTATTTAGTGGTTTGAAATGTTTAAAGCAAAGTTGCCATTCAATCTCCCTTTTATGTAAGGTGAGAATAGTAGCAGAACATAAAGGCTGACAAAGAAGAAAGGAATTCATTGCACTTAACACTATTACTGAATATTTAATAACCATTTTTTGCCTTTAATATAAACTGGACAATCCAATCCAATTCAAGGTCCTTTCATAAATCAAACTGAAATAATTTGGAAATAGTAAAGAATACTGGCAAATAGGTTTCCAGCTTGTTTCAAGGATCCATTTCATTGATTTAAATGTAAGAAATCTTGTTGTATTTGGCTGTGTTACAGTTTCTAATAACACCATTCTGTGGTTTTAATGACCAGTACTTACCAGAAATTATTCCAGATTATAATTCAGTTAAAGCACTGACTGAAAGAAGAGTGGTTCTTTCCTGTCTCTGTATCAAGTGAGCTGACAAAATTGTTGTTTTGCACAGTGGGAATTATCCAAGATGGCCATATAAATCAGGAGTAACATGCAGTGAATGTTACAGAGAGCCTTGCATAGACAGACTTTGTGGTAAGTAAAAGGTCTAGCATGCATTTCTTCCTCTCCTGTCACAAGTTAGGGTCTTTAAAAAAAAAAAATTTGAAACAGAACTTCCATGAATGAAATACCAATCTTTATCTAGCTAGGAAGCTCCAAATTTACAAGTTTCTTACGTTTATATTGATTTGTCATTAACCTAGATGCAACTGTAAATAACTTATTTAAATAATTTATTTGTAGGTGAAGTATGGGTGAAGCCGTATTGTGATACCTACTGCATCATTGTTCTAGTCCTGAGAATATCTTCATTTTTAATAACTTTTGTAACTGTCTTTTTTCTGAAGCAACATTATCCCAGAGTGCATATGTATAAATAAATTGGAACAAAAAAATAATCACTTTTGTAAGGTATTAAACAATGAATTAATAAGAATAGTAAGACATCCGTGATTTTTAGATACATTTTCAAAATGTTTTTTAGGAATTAAAAAAGTACAAATAGCAGAAAAAGGTCTTCTTCCACAGGTAAACATGCAATGAACATAAAGTTATTATTGACAACAACATTCACAAAGTACCATTCTACTCTGCTTATCATACTCTTGGCTCTTTGTTGATCTGAATGAAAAAAGTAACTCAACATTCAACTGCAACCAGCATTTGGAAAGCAAAATTCTCCAGTAATATAAACAAAACGTAAAGCAGTCCCCTTCCAAGATTGAGGAAATATATAAATAGTTTATGAAAGTCTAGTAAACAAAAACCATCAATTAATAAAGCAATATACATTTATTTAGAAAATGTTTCAGCTGTCCTCAGAAAACCTGTTATTTCTTGTAATGTTCTAGATAACTATCTTTCAGAGTCCCATGCAATAAAACAAATAAAACCAAGTTTTTTGTTAAGTATTTGTACACTGCACAAAATCTTCTCAATGATAATCCTGTCTATACTGTCACTTTTACACCAATAGCTATAAGTCAACTGTTTATTCTAATGGATATCACATATATGGAAATATTTCCCATATTGCTTAAAATACAACAGAGCAAGCTGTCAGTTTTAGATTAAAAAGTTGGAAAGGTATTTTTCCTTTCTTCCCTCAAGGAATGCAACTTTTCATCTTCTACATTAACTGAGTTCCTTGCAAAAAGTGAAGTGCTATAGCTTTAAAGATGGTTTCTTTTTCTTTGCACCTGCTGCAATTTTTAATTTGACTTCTTCTTCTGGTAGTGCTCCAAGCTTCTTCTTCTTTGCTTTTTTAATCTTTTCTTTAATTGCGTCAATATCAATCTTTGTTTCAGTTGTTGCTACAGAGTAAAAGAGTATATTTTTCTTATTAAGATGCCTTATTCAAGAGATATGGAAAACATTTCCAAGCATAACAAATAAATTAACTTTTCAATGAAAGCATAAAACGCGAAAAAAATCAGTTACTTGCCAAGCTAATGAATCCAGTTATATTAAAGTGCCCTACAAAGATGTTGCTAAAGAGATTATTTTACAATGTAAGCTTTTAATTCAACCATAAGATATAGATTTTGGATCCCAAGCTATGAATTAAACTTAAATAACTTCCAAGGCCTATTAATATAGTATTTCAGATTAATCTAGTTATTAATGCTCCGAATAGTAAGCTTGGTCTTAAACTAATAGTTAATCAGTCAGCATAGGAACTCTGGGAGAATAGAAATAGAAGTTATCTGAAGGTAACTTTACAAAGGAATTTTGTAACTGTTTTTGTCTACAAAAGGTAGATAGAGTCCTTTAATATCCATGAACTTTGATTTATCCCATCTTGCTTAAAATACTATTTATGGGGTGGATCAGTTCTTGGTCTTGCATATCACAAGTTCTTAATTTTATAAATTAACTCTTCAGGCATTTTCAGAATGTAAATGTCAAGAGAGAGATATTCTTGATACCACATGTACAATATTTCAAAAAACAATGTATTTCCTTGGATTAGAATATAATTATATTTTTTGCAAATTAAACTTCCATTTATATTTTTGGCCCTCAGTCTTCTCAACAGAGAGCCCTGGAAGTAGTAAGTTATTCTTTAACAGATCAAAATGCTTCCTCTCAATACGGAGACTGTCCTTTATAAAACATTAAGAATAATAAGAAACCAATCTTACTTTTCTTTGGTTTTACAACAGGCTTTTCTTTAGGTGGAATAAAAGCTTTATTTCTCTCCTCTTGTCGCTTGCTAATTGCTTCTGCTTGCTTTGCCTAAAAATAAAAAAAAGATCATGTAGCATATACAAAATTAAATACATATTTCAATTAACAAATCAATCTTTATTCTGGACACAACCAGCAACTATGTTAATTTACAAAGAAATCAAGGGACTGTACCTTTATTTCTTCTATTCTCTTACGCTTCTTTTGACTTTCTTTCAAGAAATATTCACCACTTGCTAATTCTTTATCAACCTGTAAAAATGGTATGAGCAGACATATTCCACAGTAAAAATTGTTGCCTTGGTTCCATATTTAAAAAAATCAGTTGCTGTGATTCCTTATTTAAAAAATCAGAAGTTAATAGTTTTCATAATGCAACATCAAAGCCAAGTGATATTAAAATTGAAAAGTTACTGTTAAACATAAAACTCTTTTTCATTTATACACAATCAATTTATACTATTGGTTTAACCTACTAAGTTCATTTTGGGTAGCAAATCAATGCACACATATATTGCAATGAAAGACAATTATTTCCAATAAACTACAATTGGTTATTGTTATCTTTAGGCTATATTTATAAGGAAACATTGGTTAAATTTCATAATTCACTAAAATAAGGAATGAGGAACCTGTGCCATCCAGATGATATAGTGTTATCGTTTTATTTATTTATCACATTTTGGAACCGCCCATCTTCCTCACTAGCCACATTTGAAGGCTACCTTCTCTCTTAAAGATCTGGTACATCATAGTTTGGTATCCATGTACTAAAGCTGTCAGGAAATTCCTTTAGGTTGTTCAGTAAAATTTCAGATTAAACAGACCTGACTCTCTGGTTGTGGAGGTGGGAAGGGAGTGTATTCTTTCTTGACATTTTTCTTCTTTGGTTCCTTCCGTTTGTTCAAATTCTTATGTTTGAACTTGGGCAAAAAACGTTCCCAGTTTTCCAATCTTAATTCAGGATCTTTTGACAATTCTCTCTTAATCATTAGTGTCTTCAAACATATTAAAACATCAAGCAGTAAGTTAGAAGAAAAACTATTGATTTATCTAGCCTAAGGAAAAATCAGGTTTCATATCATATCACAGATATAAAATAGACTCATTTAATAACTGTACATATTAACACAGGAGAAAGTGATCCAATTATAAGTAACAATTAGCTCAATTTAATGATTCCTTCTTTTCAGATGTTTTTTTTAAAACAAGTAGTTCTTGACATGACAGTTCCTTCATCGAACATTCAAAATTGATACTGCTGAACAAAGAGACTTACAATTTGCTGACTTTTCAGTATGGCTGCTAAGCCCAATAGTTTTAAGAGGTTTTGGCTTGACTTTTGTGGGTTAAAACAAAAGCACACATTCCTAAAGGAGATTGGCTTCAATAGAAGAAACCATTTCCATTTAAATGGAAGCAGCCACACTATAGCACCCCCTTAACTTGCACATGGTTGCACTAGGTGAGAATTGCTTCACTGCCTTAGGTACCCCAGGCTCTATTTAACAATCCACATGGTCACTTAAGGAAAGCCATGACATGGTCCTAAAGTTGAGCCATGTCATGTGGTGACCTGCTTAATGATCCCAATGACATATGACCAAAATTCTGGACTGTATTGTGGTCGTACGTCAAAGACTACCTGTAGAACCAATAAACTGCAAAAAATAAGAAGCAAATGGCACATTTATTTGAATTTTGTGTTCAAATGAATTTGTAATCTATACTCTTCTGACTGAGAGGCTGCTAGGTGTAGAAAACTTCCACAATTTTTTCATGGAATCTCCCTTGGGCAGTTGGAGGAATTTTTGCCATTTTGAACAGCAGGGAAACTGAAAATAAAACAGCTAAGAATCAATTCAGGATGCAAAGTTACTGCATTCCCTTGTTCTCTGGCCATGGCTTACAATAAGTCAGAATTATAACCCGCATTCTGTAGAACTGTTATCATTAATTTATTTTTATTTGATGAGTTTATCATTCTCTGATGTCTATTGAATATTGGGTTTGGGATTCAATTCAATCAATTTCACTGCAGAATTCTGAGAAAACATTCAACTCCTCTGCCCAAAACACAGCATGTTCAAAGGAATGCTAAAAAGATAACATATCAACAAGTCAGCCAAAATGATTTTAGATCAAGTATTTTTATTTTACCTTGATATTATATATGGGATGAATATTCTTCATGGTATCCAAAACAACTTTCCTAACCTATTTTTTTAAAAAAAAGACAAGATTGCAAACTGATTAATTTTAATGCTTTAAACCAAAGGTGAGCAAACTTTTTCAGCCATGTGGCCACGTACTGTACACTTGTTTCTGCCCTGTCCAAGTCCTGCAGGTAGGACTGAAATTTAGGTTCCATTTTGCCTTTTGGATATTTTTTGTTGGGCAGTAAGAGAGTGGGGGATGTTAAGAGGCAAAACTGGTATCTTATACTCTGAAGGGGGAGAAAACTCTGGAATTGCTAATGAATGGTAAAGGCTGCATGTAATCTGTAGGATACAGGTTAGTTACCTGAGTTAAAATATCTAATTCCTAGATGATTACATTTCTAACACTGGAAGATTATTTTAAAAACAATGTTATTTTCTGTAAGTATGATTATGTATCCTTTAGTCATTTAAGAAAACTAATGAAGATATAATCTGGAACAGGAGATTGGTAGTTAAATTATATATATTGCACAGAGGGCTACTAGTGTGGAAGAATTTGGATCAGATCAAATTTGTATTCTATTCTTAAGTTGCACACTGTGATTTGTTCGGCAATGATCAGATTTCTGACAGCAAGACATTTTGATACAATGCTCCATCTATATCATGTTTTGTCTTGCACAGCATAACCATAGAGTTTAGCTTGTTAGATAAAATTCTGTTAATACAATATATAGAACTTCAATATAACTACTGATTTCTTAGTAGTTTTTCCCAAAGATTTGATGTTGGGAAATCAAATCTTTATTACAATTATGGACTAGTATATAGGTTCTTTCTTTTTAATGCATATTCATTTTATATTAATATATAACATTAACAAATTTAAATGAAATATTTGAATTGAATGTGCAAAATGTTCTATCCCAAGGTGAACTTACCTCTTTTAAACCATTAAAAGGTCCAAGAGCTGAAACAGTGTTCCCCTGAACCATGATATAGCAGCTGGTTAATATTTCTAGCGCCTACATCAAAATAAGTAACAGTATACATTTCAGGATGCAATTCTCATAGGCATGTATTTTACTGAATATGAAAACAAGCATTCAGATCACATTTACAGAGGACATATTTTTGAATAAGCATGCATAGGAGTTAAAAGAACAAGACATACCTTTAGAGTAGATCCATTTGGACCAATAAGCCTCTGTCTTCTTTTTATAAATCTTTCTCTATTTCTGACCAAGGACCCTATTTTAATGATGTCACATGCAATATCATCTTCAAGGACACGTACAGACTGAATGGAAATCAGAGATATATAATCAAGTATCTTATTATAACATATTCATTTTCTTTTAAGAAACTTCTGAATCAGGATTCTTAATCAGGTTGAGTTTGTTATCAGAGCTCTTGAAATTAAAGAATTAAAGTTTAAAAAGATAGAAAAACAAACCTGTTCAAATGGAACACTTCTGGCTAGAAGTTTTATTAAATCTCGGGCTCTGATGATGATATATGGATCAAAGGTCTTCTTTGTTGTGCTGACAGTCATGCTTCCTTCAATTAGGTCTAAAACTGCATTTATATGCTGTAGCATAAGACAACAAACTATTCTCAGAACAGAACAAATTCTTAATGATCTCAGAAATGTATGTGATCAGTAAAATTTACAAATAAAAAAAAGTATTGGTATCTGGGAACAAAGAATTATTAAACATTTTCATAATGGTAAGGGTTTTACTTAGAAACCTTAAGCAGATGCCTTTTTAAATTAAAAGATTTTATATGAAGAATGTTTGGATTTGTGTTGTCAATTAGGGACCGTAGCCCATGCTCCAATGATGCTTCCACTGCAGCCTTTGAAATCTCCAGGTCCTATTTCCTACTTTTTCCTTTTGTTATCTATTCTCTGCCATCTCCAAATAGCCGGGACTTTTTACCTGGGAAGTCAATCTGGAGCCAGAAGAATCAAGCAAATGGTAGAACAGAGGGGATGATCAGATGGGCACATTTTAAGGCATGTAACTTATTAATTACAGCCTGCTCTGGGGACCCCAAAATCTTGGAATCAGTATTATCCCTTTTGCTTTCAAACATGTTTGTAATATAAGCTTATTAATAAATCATCTGAAATACTTTTATTTCTAAATAACTGATATAATACACACTGTATCTAAGTATTATAGGAACTCTTGTGCAGTGAATATAGAAATAGCTTGCTTACGGAGCATATTACTACAGGCCTCTTTATCTGCATATTTGGGAATTCACAAAGTAGACAGTGAATAAGAGAATCATCTATAGTAAATACCTGTTATTCATCAATATAGCTAAGTCATGACTTTCCTCAAAATCCATGCTTTTTAAGTGGATTGGTAACATTATCTCTATGAAAGTGTAAGTAAAGATTCTTACATGTTCATTCAAAGCTTTCTGCACTAATGGCCAGCATTCCTTCAAGTAAGCTTCTCTGTATTTAGGGAAAAGAGTAGCAAAGCTGCTTTCTTCCAGAAGCCCTTTAGGGTTATCTTCTTTGGTAAAAGGTGGTTCTTTCCATCCATCAGGCACAGTGAGAAGTCCTGATTCATCTTCTGTTGGCAAAAATATTTATGTTACAATGTCTTTCAAACATAAAAACATTTGGATTGAAGATTATTAGCCGGAGAGACAGAAGGTTCAGCAACAAGTTCTATTCCACCTCTTCAAAGAAAGAATAGCACTCAAGTGTGCATCTAGTAATGAGGTTCCCTAGCTGATCAAAAGGAAGCAGTGCTATGACAGTGCCAATCTGGAGCAAGAAAAAGAACAACTGGCAAGGAGATGCATTTGCCCCTTTGTTGGTGGCAAATCTACCATAATCCAGCAATTACTGGTTATAAATGCAACCATTGTAAGACTTTCATAAAAAGGATAATTAAAGAGAGATCCTTTGAGAGCTGTATGCAACGAAATTTCATTTTAATGTATGCCGATTAGTGTACATTCAAAGTGACAATAAAGTTATTCTAAGTTCTACATAAGCCAACTTTTTCAATAACTGGGGACTTCTATGTATTTTCTTGCAATCCTCTAGCAATGTTTACACTGCAACTTTGAAAAAAAGTTCTAAAAGCAGAGTATTTCCTAAGACTTGCTGCTGCAAAAAAAAAAAAAAAAACCCTCCCAAAACAGGTAACAGTGAAGCAGTGTCTCTTTTCTTTCAGATACCAGTGTGATTTGACCGTTCCCTCATTCTAGACATACAAAAGTACTTTGTCTCCCCATATATAGAACTTTAATATATAATACTAGAAAAGCTGGAGGGCCGACACTATGTTATGGTATGCCTTTATACATCTTCTCTTGAAAGACGAGCACAGCCACTCAGAATTTAGCTATTTTGCACTTTAGCCCAAGAGCATTCACAGCAGTTAATAATATATTGAAGAAAAAACTAATCTGAACACACTAAAAAGTTAGCTATAAATATCAGGAACATAATTCTAAGATGAATTTAATTTAAAAATAAATAAATGACATCCACTGCATGGTTACCATCCACGTAGAGGATAAGAATACCCTATCTGGTCTGCAAAAATACGGACGGCCAAAAGGTGCTTTGCATTTCTTAGTGGTGCGGATTTTGAATCCCAGCTACGGTAATTAGCACCGAGCAGCAAACAGCCAGCGACTTCAACACAGTATGTTCACAACCGACTTCAACACAAATTAGCTTATGCGCCCAAATGCTTCCTTTAAAAAAGAATGGATGGCACATCCAACTAGCAGTCACGCTTCGACACGGGAGGATGGTATCACCTGGGGCCGTGTTGTCGGTCTTGGGGAGTTGGGTCGCAGCTCCGCGTTTCCGGCGTTCAGCCTTCCCAGAGGCCGCCATGCTGCTCTCACTTCACGACGCCGCGGAATCTCCGCCTCCCAGCGCCCACGTGACAAAACGGAAGCGCAGATGCGGTGATCCTGGGAGGACGGAGGAGGTCGGCGGAGTCCTCCATAGAGATACAAAAATAGAATATTAGATAACTTAAAAGTGCGGTAAATTTCTCTGGAGAATCTTTTTCCCAACGCTACCTCTATTTGTCTGTAATTTGCGTTGCCAATAAAATGAACCCGGAATCAGTTTTAAGACCAAATTATTAATACAGAATCAATCAAGGGGAATGTGACTTACGATTCCTTCCAATTTTAGAAACCTACAGCCCTTCGAATCGTAATTTCAAAGGATGCTTTGCAATAGTACACTCTGAAGATGCTTTCATTATTATGTTTTCTGAATAAGAACCGACCTACTGTATTGAAAGCTGGGCTTCTAATAAGAATTCTTGTTTTGAATTTCTAAGACAACATTTTTTAGATTTTCTTTTGGATGTAATTAATTAAAATCCCTAAGGTTAAAATAAGTCCAGAACTCACATGTATAACTTTCTTTTGTAATTTATCCAAACGATTAAAAGCAAGAAAACATCACGGTTAATTTCATAGCAAACCTTGTGTAATATGATTGATGGGTATATATTGTGCTTTCTGTATCTATTAAAACTTCTCATCTGAATAACTCTATTAATTGGGTTTAGCTCTATCAAAGAGTGCCAATTCCATACTTTTCACACTTTTACAAAATTGGTCCAAAAATTCTCATGATTCCTGAATTTTAGTTGCAATAATTAAAA
The DNA here is from genome assembly GCA_003457575.1 of Thermophis baileyi. Classification (NCBI taxonomy): domain Eukaryota; kingdom Metazoa; phylum Chordata; class Lepidosauria; order Squamata; family Dipsadidae; genus Thermophis; species Thermophis baileyi. Next base: position 234,292 of record QLTV01003415.1, read on the forward strand.
ATAGCAATAGCAATAGCAGTTAGACTTATATACCGCTTCATAGTGCTTTACAGCCCTCTCTAAGCGGTTTACAGAGTTAGCATATTGCCCCCAACAATCTGGGTCCTCATTTTACCCACTCAGAAGGATGGAAGGCTGAGTCAACCTTGAGCCGGTGAGATTTGAACCGCTGAACTGCAGCTAGCTGTCAGCTGAAGTAGCCTGCAGTGCTGCACTCTAACCACTGCGCCACCTCTAATACCTAGTGTTAGATAACACTAATCTTTAAAAGCATATTTTCTTAGAAATAATTAGCATGGAGTTTATGGCTACCAATTCTACTAAAACTTTTTCCAGACTGAAATTGAGATCGATTCAAAACAAAGCCCTACAGTATTTGGCATCCTGTGGTAATGCCATACTTCATGGCTAGCCAAATGCTGTAAAAATCTTCAAGTTAGCAATGTCGGCTAACTGAGCCTTTGGTAGATAAGATCTTTAGCAATATCTTTGTTTTTTACTCTTCCAAATTCTAATATATTCTAAGAAGGATATATTCTAAGAAATATATCCATTGAAATTTCTGCAGTATCAAGTGGTATATTTTCATCAGATCAAACATGACTTCCATAATGTGACATGTAAGTCATTTACTAGTTCTTTTTTTCTGTGGGTCTTAAAAATTACTAGAGAACCCTGTGATCCATTGGGTCATTCTTTGAGAGATAGTACAGTCTGATAAGTCTAGAAAGAACATTAAATGTTATGCTGACAATGCTGAAGATAAAAGAATATATTCTAAGAAGGATATATTCTAAGAAAATAATATATCATAAATAGAAAAAATAATTGTAGTGGCAAATGAACTTCAATAAAAAGTTTGTGTTTACTTACCTAAACAGAATGTCACGAGAAGGCAAAAAAGCAGTGGTACTAGGAGTGATATCCAACTTCCCCATTGACTTTGTTGGTAACTGATAGGGGAATACCGGAAATTGTGATCATGTGAATGTGAGGATGCTGGCCATAATTTTGCGAATAAAACTGGTCTGACCATCATTAAAATTTTAATTCCACAGAAGTCATGAGTCCTATTTTTTAAATATATTCTTTAAGTTAGCAGATTTTAGGTACCTTGATTCAAAAATTGTTATGGTATAAATGCATCATTTGGGCTATTTTGAGGGTACTAACAGACAAATAGATTGATACAATGAGAGTTTTAGTAGTATATAGAGCAATTATAATTGTTTCCCAGTCTGTTTTACAACTCTAAGATTTCTAGATAATATCTCATATAAGTAGTAACCAAGTCCAAACCAGTTTGCTTATCACTTTAAAAATCAGCCAACATTGGGTAGATACTGCCATCCACTTATGCTTACTTCAAGGTTTGTGTGATTTATTGTTTCAGTGGTTTGTGTGAGAGGGCAGGCTGCCTGAAAATTGGCTAGCACCTGGACTGATGGAATCCTGCCCCTTTAAGACCTAACCCTAACCTAACCTAACCCTAACCCTAACCCTCTCCTAGCCAGCCTAGCTGTCCAGCAATGAACAGCTGTAAAAGCCAAGCAGAGAGGCAGCTGAGTGGGGGTGGATGATGTTGGCATTGTTTGGAACGTGAGAGGGCAGATGGTTTCTATTGCTTTATGGGAATAGAGCCACTGGGAGCAGCCTAGTGCTAATAGAAATGCTTTTCTTTAGCAGTGGGGATCACAAATTGTAGTAATCTAGTTCTACTAGTAGGAGTTCCTGGGGAAGCGTGTGAGAAGGAACTGCAAACACTACCCATTATGTGCTTGTGTGTGGGTTGCCTAAAGGCCAAGAAGGTTGTGCTCGGCTGGGGCCCACTGACCTTGGATATAGATAAAAGAACCCGTGACAATTAATAAAAGCTTTTTTAGCACTGAACTTTCCACTAACAAATCTTATTTTGGTATTATAGCACATGGATCTGGCTGGCTGGAAATTGTCCTTATCCATTGCTCCAGGATCTATACCACAGCTTCCCAAGCTGCAGTTTTGGCCATGAATGAAAATAAGGACAGTGTTCATCATTCAGCCAATATTTGTATTCAGTCTTTTTAAAAATCTTTTTTGTATTTTGTCTCTAGAAAATAGCATCATATATAAGATTCTATATATGTATAGAAAGTTATTTTAGAAGAAATAATAATAATTTTTTCCAAAACCCCCATAATCATAGCATAAAGAGAATTGCACAAGCAAAACCGAGGTGGCGCAGTGGTTAGAGTGCAGCACTGCAGGCTACTTCAGCTGACTGCTAGCTGCAGTTCGGCGGTTCAAATCTCACCGGCTCAAGGTTGACTCAGCCTTCCATCCTTCCGAGGTGGGTAAAATGAGGACCCAGATTGTTGGGGGCAATATGCTAACTCTGTAAACCGCTTAGAGAGGGCTGTAAAGCACTGTGAAGCGGTATATAAGTCTAAGTGCTATTGCTATTGCTAAAACCATGGTGTCCTGGAGTTTGTGATAAATTTTGGAAGGCAGGGAAGTATTTTTGAAGTGAAAATTGCAACTGTATGCAATGAGTGCACCATATAACCTTCTGAGTGGGAGAGTATTGATACCTTACAAGCACTGTCCTCTGAAAACTTTTTCCAGCCTTGAAGCTTACTGCAAAACTAAAAGATCACAATCAATAAACATAAAAAGTACATTTTTAAAGTATTTTTTGTGGGTAGTGGTACAATATTTTATACAGATAATTAATTAAGAGCCGAGGTGGCGCAGTGGTTAGAGTGCAGTACTGCAGGCTACTTCAGCTGACTGCTAGCTGCAGTTCGGCGGTTCAAATCTCACCGGCTCAAGGTTGACTCAGCCTTCCATCCTTCCGAGGTGGGTAAAATGAGGACCCAGATTGTTGGGGGCAATATGCTGACTCTGTGAACCGCTTAGAGAGGGCTGTAAAGCACTATGAAGCGGTATATAAGTCTAAGTGCTATTGCTATTGCTATTGCTAATTATTCATAGAAAAATTAGATTTCTCTGCTTGGTGAAAACATGGTTTTTTTCATAGAAGTTTGTTGGAAATTGGATTATGTAATATATCTCATGATACAGTGCAGGACAATTCAATTATTAGGCGCCTCTGAAGAGGTCCTTTTATTTAAGATTGCAAGTGTAGTATGCAGATAATCTTCACCAATGCAATTTCATTGTGCCCAATGAATCAAGGAGCCGCTTTCACAGCTTTGTAATTGATAAAATGCTATAACCCCACTGTATTATTATGAACTCTAACCTAGAGAGCTTTTTAGCAACAAACATAAATATTCAGTTTGGTCTCTGAAGAGCAAAAAATGCTGATCTTGCTCAATCTTCTTGTGGCAATTTCTTGTACGCATATTAAGCAGCTATTCAGTTTCCTTTTGACTGTATATCAAAAAGGGGAAATCCTTGAACTAGTTCCATGTTTACTTGAAAATAAAACAATGACATTCACCTCTTTATATTATTAACTTGCATGACAAAATATATTGCAAACATTTCTTCAGCAGTAACTTGGAAAAAAGGCTTGAAATATTTCATTCTTATTATATGTAAATATATTTTGAATGTAAATAACAATAAAATGAGACATATTGCTCTTAAATTAAGAGATGTGAAAACTGATTGGGCTTCAGGTCTCCTGACAAGTGATGAGGGAAGAGGAAATAACTAAGCCACTAAGGAAAGTCCAGTATTTTTACTACTACTACTACTAACTACTACTACTGAATGGTACTGCTTCATTGTGAGGGTGACATGTTCAAGAGTAAAACTATGATACATTAATGTGTATAAATTTACACATTAATGCTGTTCCATAATCTCAAGTACTCATGATAGTGTAGTTGAAGCTGTATCTCTGAGCTGTGAAATTCACAACGATAAGGCAGCAATTTTTTCTACAAAGTGTGCAGCTGGAAGCAATTCTGTATGAAATATTCAAAGAATCAGGGTGAGTTGGTGGTGAAAATATAAGAGCCTATAGAGCAGAGGTCTTCAAACTTGGCAACTTTAAGACTTGTGGACTTCAACTCCCAGAATTCTCCAGCCAGCTGGCTGGAGAATTCTGGGAGTTGAAGTCCACAAGTTTTAAAGTTGCCAAGTTTGGGGACCCCTGCTATAGAAGTTCACTAAATGATTGTAGGCCAGTCACTCACTCTCAGCCTGATCTATTTCAAAGGATGGCTATGGTGGTGAAAAGGAGGACTGCTGGAACTCCAGAATAAATGTTGGGATAGAATCAAATAAAAGGTGTATGATTATCACATTTGGGCTTTAAAAAAAAATCCAAAAACCATTATATGACAGCAAAGAGGGATAAACCAAGTCTTGACACTTTGCTGCCACACATCTGTATTTATGCTACCTGATTTGATAGCCATACATAATTGGTATAGAATTACTTCTAGTTATAGATTTCTCAGTGAACATTGCTGCCATCTACAGATACAATATCCCGAGTTCTGTTTTTTTATTTATTATTATTTAATCCTTGTTTATATTCTGACATATTCCACACTACGCCCTGCAACATTCTGGGTCTCAGTTCTTTGTATTCAATGCTAGGTTTTTGGAGTCTAGTTATGTAGCCATACAAGCAATGAATGCAGAACTTGTTTTCCTTGCTGTCACTAATGTGAGTCTACAACCACCCTTAAAACTGAATCCTACTGTTGCTTGGGCTGCAGCTGCTGCTGTTCCACCAGCTGGGCTCCTGGAAACTGGGACATTTTTAGTGGAAATGCCTCCCTCTGAACTAGAGGGACATGGTAGCCCTTAGTTCAGTGATACGGTAGATGATCCAAAGTTTTTGACATCAACAAATTGGGTTAGAAAAAACTCGTGTGTGAAACTGGAAGACTGGTTAGAGCTGAAAATTCTGCACTAGATGGATCAGTGATCTGTCTCAATTTTTAATTGCTTCTTGTACTCCTGTAAAAAGATGTGCTGCATCTCTTAGCTCCTATTGATTGATGAATGATTTCAAATTGTTTTCAATTCCTAGCAACCACATAGATTCCCCCCCTCCTAATGATGTATCCCTAACGTGTTCTTTCAAGTCTCCTTATTGCACTGTAATGGAATCCATCTACTTTGCTATTGGTTGTCCTCTTCTTCTCTTTCCTTCTACCTTTCCAGCACGAGAGCCTTTTCCAAAGAGTTGGGTATTCACATCATGTGTCCAAAGTAAGATATTTGAGCCTGGTCATTGGTGCCTCAAGTAAGAACTCAGAGTTGATTTTTGATGATCTTATCAGTTTGTTATGTTGCCTATTCGTAGTATTCTCACTCAGGCATCAATACTTGTTCTGCTTCTTTAAAGTTCAACTTTCACTTCTGTAAAATGTCACAGGGGATACCAAGGGACTATACAGCAACAGCAATAGCACTTAGACTTATATGCCGCTCCATAGTGCTTTACAGCACTCTCTGAGCAGTTTACAGAGTCAGCACATTGCCCCCAGCAATCTGGCTCCTCATTTTACAGACTTCGGAAGTATGGAAGGCTGAGTCAACCTTGAGCCAGTCAGGATTGAACTTCTGGCTGTGGACAGAGTTTGCCTGCAATACTGCATTCTAAGTACTGCACCACCACAGCTTGATATATCTATCTTAAGTTCCTACCACTGATTAAAAGTTACCCATAATTAAGTAAAACATTTTTTTAAAAATACAGTAATTCCATAAAATAATATTCAGGAACAGCAGGAACCATATAGGACAAGAGTAAATTCCTGGGTACATTTGGCTGAATTGTGGAAATGTCATTTCAAAACAAACATTTCCATTAACATAAAGCATTGATAAATGAAATATAACAGCGGAAACTGATAGAGCTTGGACTTAGTTGCAAAAAAATATATGTGTGTAAACATCATTATGAAAATATTGCATTGTCTTTAAGGGGATACTTAGAAAGTTGGCATCTCTGTTAAATTTGGATTTAAAAAACAATCAGTTTGAATTGACCAAGCTGACTTGGTATTAGGACATTTTTAAGGTATCACATCTAGAGACTGGAAGAGATGCTGCAAAAATTGAAAAGCATATATAGAGCTGAGCTGATAATAATCAATATTCCTTTTCCCATTCCCTCACAAAGATTCAGTCTGGAAGGAGGAAAATAAAAGGCAGGGAGAGGTCTTAGAAAGGAAATCTTTTTTAGCTTACTGTGTAACTGTCAATAGAAAGTGATTTTTTTCTCCCCTACCACTAGGTGGGAGTCACTGTTCAATTCCTTTTCTTTGAGACTTGTTTCTTATTTGCTCTTCAGTAGTGTGCATTTAGAGAAGCATTTTATAGGAAGAAAGGTCTACCGCTGTGTAAGCTTCCTACTAATCCAAATCAGAGTTAAAGAAAATCTTCCGTTAGACTGCAGTGCTGAAGCTTTCTAACAACTGTTCAACCTTTGGGGTATAATTAAATCATACTGCAATCCCATCAAAAAATTGGCAGTTTTCAACTGGTGAATCGTAATTACTTTAATAGGGGTTTTGATAGTAATTATAGCTGAACAGACTTCCAATAAAGATCTGTTTTAGAAGTTTTTTTTAGTTTGTTCATTGGTAATAACTGAATTTTCCACTTGATGGAGAATCTAAGCTGTATCTACGGTATACACACACATTCAATTAAAATATCAGTCATTGGCTATGCGTCAAACTGATATTTAAGAGTGTTGCTTTAAAAAGCTCATTTGGGAAGTGTAATAAATTGTAATTTCTTCTTCAGAGCCAAATATGAATTCTTGTTCCTCAATATTTGCTTTTGTTTTTGAGCATTTGAATCACTTGAGCTAGAGAAATCATTTATTATCTTAATAAAAATAAGACATCAGAAAAACAAAAGAGCTAGGATTGCATCCCATAAAATGCACTAAAACATCAAATGAAGGGCAGCTGTTGCATTTTTTCACTTTCTCTTTTTGCCTACTTACCTCCCTTGCCAACTGGAGGAAATAACAAAATAATAATAGTAATCCTGCTTTCATAACAGAGAAGATAACTGAGTGAATGAAATAACCTGTGAGGGACCCTATGAAAAATAGACTAGAGTCACAGAGCCATGGTTTGTTCAGTTTTATATGAGATTCCCTGGGTGTTAGATCCTGGCCAGCCTTGTCTAGCCTAAGTAGCAGTAAGCGGCAGGTAGTCTTCAACGTATGACCACAATTGGGACTAAAATTTCCATTGCTAAGCAAGGCAATGGTTAAATGAGTCACACCCAATTTTATAATCTTTTTTGCTATGGTTGTTAAACAAATCACTGCAGTTGTTACATGAATCATATGGAAGTTAAAAAAATCTGGATTCCCCCATTGATTTTGCTTGTCAGAAACCAGCTGGGAAGATCACAAATAGTGATCACATGACCCTGGGATGCTGCAACCATTATAAATACATGCTGGTGCCAAGCACCCAAATTTTGATCATATAACTCTGGGCATGTTGCAATGGTTGTAAGTGTGAGGACCGGTCATATGTTACTCTTTTCAATGCTTTTGGTAACTTCAAATAGTCACTAAACAAATGGTTGTAAGTTGAGGACCAGCTGGAGTTAGTATGCAGATGGGAAATTACTACAGACTGAGGGCTACAGGCTAAACTTTGAAAACGTATCTGGGAAGAAGTCAGTGGGCAATCATTTCTGTCCATTGCCAAGAAAATGACGTGAACATGCCCATAAAATCATTACAGTTGAGTTGACTTGAAGGAGAATTTACATGAATCCAGAATTAATAATATTGCTACGGAGAACCATCTCCAATAATCTGATGATGTTGCTCACGAGGAGGAATGAATAGTTTTGACTGTGGTGAGTTGACCTGGTTAATAGATGAAAACAAATATGTTTTGTCTCCTTTTGTGTGTGTGGCTAAACAGCATGCATTTGCACAATCAAAAATCAGCCAGCCATATCAGCCATAAAATTATATCAGTCATAAAATGTTAGTGATACAATCTGAAAGTAAAGGAGATTCCAAGCACACATAGGCAAACATGTCACACCTGGCAGTACCTCTTTAAATAAAATATATCTTTTCCTGAAACAGTCAGGAAAAGTTCTAAGGGTTGGGACTGCCATTTTAGTAGTGTAACATCTCCAGGAAAATAATCACAATGATATCAAAACTATCATCTAATAAATATTTACCTGGAGAACGGAACAAAATAGAATATTTTCAAGGAAATATGGGTAAAGTTATACATAATAGGAAATCTGTTGCAATATTTTTAAAAGCTAACAATCTTCTCTTCCAATGTTGAAAATCAAAATTAAAGCTTATACAATGTAGCCACACTCTTGGCTAATTATTATTAACAGCATTATTCTGATGGGTTAAACTATTCACTTTTCTAATAATTGTAAATCCAAGGTGTTTTTTTTTTTAATGTATCAGTACCATAGTCTTGTCTTCCTGGTGTTATCTTTTAATTCACAGACCAGAAAAAGATGGGAAACTCATATTTGTGTTTATTACTATTTATAAAAGGATGAAATTAAAGAGAGAGAAAGAAAAAACTGGGTGACAGGTCGGAAAAAATACATATTATGAAAGGTGTCAGGCAAGGGTGTCCACTCTCCCCCCTATTATTTATTTTGCCATTAGAAGTTCTCCTAAATCGGGTTAGAATAAATCAACAGATCAAAGGATTGACAATTAAAAAGGAACAATACAAACTTCAAGCGTTCGCCGACGATATGGTATTTATTATTGAAGACCCCAAAAATTCAGCTCCAAAATTATTGCAAAAGATAGAAGAATTCAGTAAAATCTTAGCAGGCCTAAAAATTAATAAGGACAAAACAAAAATAATAACAAAAAACCTTTCTAAAAAACAAGATAGGGAATTAGAAAATCTATTGAATATTAATACGGCTAAAAGAGTTAAATACCTAGGGATTTGGCTGACAGCCAAATGTTTAACAATAAAAGAAGATAATTATATAAAACTATTACAAAAAATTCAAAAAGACTTGATGGTTTGGTCCAAATTGCAAATTTCTCTAATTGGTAGAATAGCGGTTATAAAAATGAATGTATTACTGAAAATTCTTTATCTCTTTCAAACGGCTCCAATAAAGATCGGAATTAAATTTTATACTGAATTAGATAAAGCAATTCGGAAATTTATCTGGAATGGTAAAAAACCTAGAATTAAACAAAAATTATTACAAGATAAAAGAAAACAAGGAGGGTTTGGGCTACCTGATTGGAAAACTTACCACCAGGCGGCGACAGCAACATGGATCAAAGATTGGATAACGCTTACAAATAAAAGACTGCTAACCATAGAGGGGCATGATTTACAAGCCGGTTGGCATAACTTTATTTGGAATGAAGCACACAAAAAACATAGTTATTTTCAGAGGCACCATATCCGGGGAACGCTACTTGATGATTGGAAGGAAATCAAAAGGAAATTTTATATTAATATACCCAAATGGATATCTCCGATGGAAGCCACAATCTACCCTAACCTGATGGATCTGGATAAAAAAGTCACCTACAAACAACTATTAGATGAACAAAATAATCTAAAATCAAGAGAAAATTTGGCAGTAATTGAAAAAAACATAGATTGGTGGCCTTACTT
>QLTV01003415.1:255168-271512 GCA_003457575.1 Thermophis baileyi
GAATTCCTGCAGTTGATAAGTTAATAACCCAGTTGTTAAATCGAGGGCTACCTGTACTTCATCTTAAGTACCAAGCACATTTTTCAAACACCATTCACGGATATTGGTGTCTTTTTATTCATGTGTTGTGAGCCGCCCAGAGTCCTTTGGGAGTTGGGCAGCATACAAATTTTATTAATAAATAAATAAATAAATAAAATTTGTAATAACTTGTTAATTTGGTAATATGGAGTTGTGGATGTATGAGGAATTATTTGAGATGTTAAAAAATATGCGTGAAACTTTAAAAGGTAATAATGAGTCAGAAATTGTGTTGGAATATACAGAGTTGGAAATAGGAGACAAGGTGGTAAAAGAATACAAATGAGGAACAAGAAAATAATATTGAAAAAGAAGGAATTGAAGACAAAAAACAGTGATGATTTCACTGGGATCTACAGTGGCTCTAAAAGAGTAGATAGAGTGGAATGTACCTTTTTAAAAAAAATCAATCAAAGGGTAAAGAGGGAAATAATGAGAAGAAGTTAAGGAAAATTTGGAGGAGAACCACTCCAATAAAGTATTTAAAAGAGAGAAAAGGGACTCAGGAGAAAAGATATAAGATGCATAAAAAGAAAAAGAAGAAGTTAAGGGAATGGGATAAAAAGAGAAAATTAATAAGAAGTGGAATTATTGAGAGACCTAAAGAAAATGGTTAAGAGGGAAAGGTTAGTGGAAAGGAGGAAGGGAAATAAGGTTTATATTAGTAGATTTAAAGAAATTGTGTTAATATTATTAACTTAGGATAGTTTAATCAGGTTTTTATGTTGGATTTGTATGATGATGAATATTGGTTAAAGCAAAACAGATTAGTAAAAGTGGGATGGGAAATTTGAAATACTGTTAATTGTGGATTGTTAATTAAGCTATAAGGATATTTAGGTAAAAATTGATGAATATTGTTAAGAGTAAAACAGAACAGCAGGGAATGTGAAAGAGCAATCTGGTTTAATTTTAAAGAGAATTTAAATTAAGAGATGAAGTTGAAATGTAGTGGGATAAGAAATGTGAGAAATACAGTATATGTAGTAATAGAGAAATAAGATAACTAGTTGAAGTTATTGTAAGAGATTGGATTTAGGGCGATTAGTAATATTACTTATGTATTAAGAAGAAAATAAATTGAGAAGAAATATGTAAAGAGAATATTGTGGCTGAAATGGAAAATAGAGATATGATGTAAAATGGATTATGTATATGAAAAGATATGTAAAAATGATCCGGACAACACTTTATTCATAAAATATGTATGTTTGCGGGGTGGGGTGTAAAAAAAATAAAAAATTGTTTAAAAAAAACAAAAACAAAAACAAAAGCCAATATAATAAAAGAAAAACAAAAAGCATTAATATCTAAGCAACATATAATTGAGGCTGCTGATAATAATACACTTTCGTTGCACAAAATAGGTTCAAGAACCATTCTGGCCCAATGCCTTGGACCCTTCTCCCCAAGAAATCCCAAAACCTAGGCTACATTGGGAAGTTAAACAGAAAACCACAAGAATTTATCTATGAAGTCACTGAGAGTCACTCAGTTGGAAGGAATCTTTATAAATCCTTATCTATGGCTGTAGTGTAACTACCTCACTATTTCAAGAGGCAAGCAGGGTCCTTTTTTCTAGAAGTTTGATTATTAGCAGGATGTTCTTGCAGAGATGCTGTGGAAGGCAATGTTATGCTGGAGTTGACTGTTCTATTCCCCCCCCCCTTTGCAGTATATGTTCTTGCTTACCCATCTCTGTTCGGAAGGATCAGATGGTTAAGCACAGCTGCACATTCCAACCCTCTCCATAGGAGCAATTCACATTAATAGTTTAGAAAGCACCTCATATATTTTTGGAGGAGATATAAATAAATACAATACTTCCTGTTTAGCCGCTTATTAGAATAGTTAATCTCTGTGGTGGTGCTACTATGCTAATTCAATGCTTCCTTTTTCCATTCTTTTTCAATACTTAATTGCAAACTCATCATTTCAGCTGGGTGCTTTGCAGAATTGTCTAGGGTGCCTCCATAAACTGTTTCTCTCTTTTTTTAAAAAATGTCTTTTCAAGTTAAGTAATTGAAAGCTTTTTGAGGCAGAATATTGTTTGGAATTATGAAAATGTATTCATTTATGTGCCTCAGAACTTCGCTCAGAAAGGCACAGATTTCAAAAAGTTACACATGGTCATTTGGAGTATCAGAACCAGTGAAACTCTTCATTCTTAGTCAGCTCAGAAGAGCTAGAAGTATGTAGATCAAGAGGAGTTTTGCCAGTGCAGGAGTCTCTTTAAATTTCCTTTCCAATCCTTCAGTCCTAAAATTAATGGCTAGATTTGGAAGAGAAATCTGTATTTTAACAACAACAACAACAACAACAACAACAACAACAACAACAACAACAACAACAACAACAAAAATCTCACCTTGAATTGAGCATAGCTTAAAAACTTTTTTTAAAAATAAAAGTCAATAGTAAAGGAACAGTCAAGAAATATACCCAAGACTAATATTTGATACAGCAGCTGCGAAGACCTTAAAAATATTCAAATGTCATGTGTATTTATCGCTACAAAGATCAGAACTGTGCAAGTAATGATATTCCCTGGGACATTCTATGGAAGCAAAGTTGGGTTTTGAAGGAGCAGTCCAGAAAGAGTAACTTGGATATTGGAGAAGTCTCCTAAGAATATCATGGATGGACAAGAAAACAAATAAATGGATTATTGAACAAATCAACCCAGAGTCCTCACTGGAGGCACAAATGACTAGGCTCAAATTATCTTACTATGGATACATATGCAAATACCTCACTCTCTAAAAGAAGGCTCTAATGCTGTGAAAGGAAAAAGAGAAGAGAAGAGAACAACCAACAGCAAAGTGGATGGATTTAATTACAGTGGTCATAGGTGTGCCATTGGAAGACCTGAAGGATCAAGTTAGGGACAGACTGGAGGTCTGTTATCATGGAGTAAAATTATCTCTGTGTTCAGTAAAAGACACCATCAACTTGATGGTGCGTAATCAAACAAAATCAATTTAATCAAAGCATCTGTCACTGTTATTCAAGGCATTATTTTTCTACTATTATTTACAATATAACAACATCATTTGTATTTCTGCAGATATACTGTAGATGTGAAATTCCCTTTAAAGGAAGTTTTTAAAAAAACAACAACACAGAAACAGAAGAGATATAAAGGAGTCACCTATGTGTGAGCTGGGTAGCTATATAAATTTGTTGAATAAAATTAAACAAAGCTTCTTCCATGAGATCAGGATAGGCATTCTTCAGCCTACAATCTATGTGTCACCCCAGCCCCATTTTTCAAATTCCCTGAGCGCTCAAAATTGTGTGTTCAAAATCACTAATTATTTGGCTCTTTTTGTTTATAAAATTAGATTTTGTACAGTCTGAATTGGATCGTCCCTACCTTGCATAACATTGAGTTACCTCCAGCCATACTGGTTTCTTTGGTGGCAGAACTAAAGAGGTTGGCCACTGTCTTTGTCTGGAATGAGTTTTGACCTCTCAGTATAGTTTACAACACCCTTGGCAAGTATTAAACAGGCCTAACCCTGCTTAGCTTCTAAACTCATACAAGGTTAACCCTCGTCTCAAAACTAGAAAAATGACCAAATTTCTTCAGTTATGTAATCATACCATCATCATCCTTGATCATCCATCATTCAATTAAAATGTTCATCTATTTCTTTAAAACACACCCTTATATAACTGTGATAGATAGATAGATAGATAGATAGATAGATAGATAGATAGATAGATAGATAGATAGATAGATAGATAGATAACAAAGCCCATTAAAATAATTTAGAGACAGGAATTGCTTCTGGAGGTACAACTTTTTCTGTAAACATGTATTTAACAAAGTAAACTTGCTCTCAGGGAGATGTTTTCGTATGCAGACCACACTTTTGTGATATTTTCAAAGCTTTCACATAGTCTTAGACTATTTTTAATTGTGTTATTTTCTAATAATACACCCTAAGTAATGAATGCAGCTACTGTACTTAGTAGATGATTTTAGAAACTCAGCTTATCAGACATTATACAGTAGTTCTGTTTTCAGTCTTCCTACAAAGGCACAGTACAATCTTCTGGGATTTTTAGTTTACAGAGCAAGATGGTAGGATGGTGGTAGGTATGGTTGAACAATCTCCCTGCAGGTTAGATCTGACAAGCAGCTCAATTCACTCAGTGCACAGATTTGTAAATAAGGGTCTTCCTTCTCCCACAGAGCATCACCTTCTGAGCAATGCTTTGGGTATTCCATGCTTTGCCCAGTGAAGGGAGGTGAGCTGGACTTGAATACAACAAGAACTGTTCCTGTGAATGCACTTGATCATCCCAAGGGTGGCTGTCCTTTCACATCCCTTGCTTTCCTAGATCAGACCAGACCTGGGATTTCAAAGCCATTCCACATAGGGTAAAACAGGCAGCAATCAACTCACTGCAGCCACAATTTTACCTTTCTACAGGGCAAGGAAGAAACTACAGCATTTTCCTTTATCCTGCATAGTTGAAAATGGTAGCCACTCTAAAGGTTATATATTTCTTTCTAACCTAACAAGCCCAAACAAACTAGGGAAGCTATTTTTAGGTTTGTAATTTAGTCTAGCCTGAGTGTGTAGCTTCTAGGCTTTCTAGCTGGGATACTTGTTCTTTAACAACCACACTCGATATATCCAAAATGCTTTGTGGATATCTGTTTGAATGGCACCATGCCAGCACATCAGCATTTTCTCCCATCTTTCATTAACTACACTGAGATATATTTAGATAGACAACATACTAGACAACACAAAGACTATATCTTCTTCAGAAAGGGGAAAAAATACCAGTTGCAATGACTGGATACTTTATGCCACTTTATACTTAATATCTTTAAATTCTAGATTAGGACAGTTTGTATAATTAATGCTTTACAAAACCGCAACACAATGTATCTACGCATTATGAAGAAAAATCCCAAGCGCAGCAGAAAAGTCCCCAAAAATCCAAAGCAATTTCAATTATCTAATTTGATTTCTTATTTTGGAACAGGATGGTGCATCAGTTTGTAAATCTACTTCAATATGGTGATTAAATAACATTTCATTGAGTCTACTCACTTGTTCAAAACTTCTTAGAATCATACAATATCAAGTAACCAATTAAATTTTACATAATGACATCACTGATAAATTAAAATAATTGATAGAGCAAAGCACAATATTAATGTTAACAAAGACAAGCATTCTCTTAGAAATTCCTGAAACATGAAACAATGGGAAGAGGTGTTTTTTTTTCATATTGCTGAATCTCTTTGAGAAAAACCAAGTCATTTTATTTGGGAAACACTAAGTCATTTTATGCTGCTACTGATTTATATAACAAATTTATTGTGTCTATTTTTATTTGGATCATAAACATCCATCTACTTTCAAACAAAGAAATTGTCCTGTTTTTTGCAAGCTGAAAGATCACTGATAATCTTGGCATCATTTTTCCTGCACACTGACAAAAACTGCAATTTTTTCATCAATAGGTGGCTGCACTGTTTAACTTTAAATAATAGTAGAGTTCAACTGGAAAAACTATACACAAAAATTAGTAGAAGGTTTTGATGATTGTCTCTCAGTGACTCCGGTAATCTCTTCATTCTTAAAATGATACTGATGTTGAATTGGGTTCCTTCCTATATATCTTTCTGTATCTTCTTCTAGAGTGGAAGAATATGAGTCCAATATCCAACTCTTCATATTCTTCAGTAACAGTGGTGGATTGCTGCCGGTTCTAACCGGTTCTCCAGTACCAGTGGCGGAAATTTTCACCCGCTCGCCGAACCGGCAGCGATGGCCGGTTGTCCATGCCTCCAAACCAGTTCTCTGGTCGCCGTGGCCCTGCAAAGAATGCTCTGCACATGCACAGAGGGTTCTGCACATGCGCAGAGGGTCATTTCTGTGAAGTGACATAGGTGCGAGCGAAGCGAGCGCGTGCGTGCATGCGTGCAAAATGTGCACTTCCATCGCGATGTGAACTGGTAGGGAAGGTAAGTGGAACCCACCCGTGTTCAGTAAGGCTTATCAGTTGTGCAGGAATGTTATTTTGCTTTGTGGGAAGTTTTAATGTCCACAGGGCATTCAGTTACACTGCACATACTTTAAAATAACTCAAAAGAGGTGCTTCAGGCTATGCACAAGAGAGAGCATAGCATCTCTCTGCTATTGTTTAAAGAGCTGAGGCTTTTGCAGGCTCCTGCATAAGCCTTAGGTAGCGACATGTGTGAGATATGCTCTGTTTGTTAAATAATAATTAAACAATGCAGACAAAAAACAATGGATGGAAACTAACCAAGGAGAGAAACAACCTAGAACTAAGGAGAAATTTCCTGACAGTTAGAAGAATTAATCAATGGAACAATTTGCCTCCAGAAGTTGTGGGTGCTCCATCACTGGAGGCTTTTAAAAAGAGACTGGACCTGCCACTCTGGAATGGTATCAGGTGTCCTGCATGAGCAGGAGGTTGGTCTAGAAGACCTCCAAAGTCCCTTCCAACTCTATTATTCTATATTCCCTTCATCAGCTATCTGAATGAAACCCTGCTTTGAAACCTTTCAGCAAAATGAAGAATCACTCCAATTCTGTTCAGTGGAGCAGCGCCATCAGAGCACAGGCACTTTCTGCATATCTGCAGTACATGGACTGAAGCTGTTATTCACAAAGGAAATCTATGAATGAGGTAGACTGACCCCCACCTCCACTTTTTGCTGAGGCAGTTTCATTTGCAAAGTGAAATACTGCATTGATGCAGACTGCCTACAACCTGCTTGCTCATACTGTTTATAACAAGTCATATCAGCTCTATTGTTGCTTATCTTCCAAAGCTATGAAAATTATGGGTTCTTAGATTAATATCCCAGCCAGACTTATTTACTGAACCTGCCTCTGACCAGTAACTCTGATAGCACAGGAACAAAGGACCTTATTCTGATTATTCCAAAGTGTTATTGAAATTTAATTGGTAATTTCCATTACTTATTATGATTGGTCGCAGGTCAGCCAAATGTTTATACAAGATTTGGCATTTTTATCTTCCTAATGAGTCATTCCCAAGGACCTGGAATAGACAAATGTTGCTTGATGTTGTTAAAGGCATCATCACGGGTTGTAAGATGCATTTTGCAAATGACCAATGGTGGTTTTGTCAATGCCAATGGTATTGTTCCAGTTGTTTGGAGATTGCGCCTAAGGTGCCTATTACTTTTTGAACTATATTTGCTTTCTTTTGCCTCAGTCATTCTACTTCTATTTGAAGGTTTTTGTAGTTTCTTATTTTTCTCCTAGCTAGCTTTGCAGGAGGAACCAGTGAGATATATTTAATTCCTAGGTATCTGAAATAAAATTCTGAAATTACATTTTTGTGTTCTAAATGCAATCTGAATTCTAATATTTCTTTTGTCCTATGAAGTATAATGAAAACTGGATAGATTGCATTTAGAAAACGTTAAGTGTGGGACTGAGAGAGAAAATGAAACGACCATTTGGACTTGAAGCATAGCTAATGAAAGGCTGCAGAGGAGAGTCTTAAGGTGGCCTTCAGTTTGATATGCTTCATCTGTAAGGATCCTGCTATGCTGTATCTTTAATTTCTATAACACAGGGATCAACACATTTGATAAATGTCAATGATGTAAAAATATACTATTGTAAAAGAAAGAAATTAACTTTCTGTCAGTGAATTCACACATGTTCTGTACAACGTTCTCTGAAATTTGTTTTCCATTTCTGTATCAACAGCTAACCATTTTAGAACAATAACTCTTAAATATCTTCTGGTATATAGTAATAGAATTCATTGTGCAGCAGAAACTCAAGCAAATTGCAACTGTCCTAGCATGCATAATTTATTGTTTCATAATCTTCATCTAATTTATGGTCTTGTTTTTTTTAAATACAGCTAATATTCTTTGTAGAATAATGGTCAATGTTTCAGTCATTAATTGCAAAATATAATTAGAGATTGTAAGAACATTTGAAAAAGTCTTCTCTGGAACTATCAAATATGGAATTATTTGTGGAATTATATTATATTTTAATCATTTTAAAGATTATCTTCACTTGTCAGAAATTCAGATGAATCCCAAGCAGCTGTGCCCTCCAGCTGTGCTAGTTGGGATTTCTGGGAATCTAAGTCCCAACACATCTGTTGGGACTTAGATTCCACATCCAGGTGGAAAAACTCCAGAAAGATGGTTATGCTGTAAGCACGTTCCTTTCCCCTTTTTTCATCTTAGAAATTTTAAACAAAAACTCATACATGTCTAGCATCAACAATTAAGGTTTATGAGACAAGGAGTGCACAATTCAAAGCTTTAGGCCACTTATAGCTACCAAAACCTTGCATACAGTCCTGAAGGATCTCCAGATACTTTCTCTGAGTTGTAATATCTAATGTGATACTACTTATTCACAACAAATATAATACTAAGAATAATAAATTAAATTTATTTTAAATTTAATCACATTAACCTGTTTCCTGGACCTGTCTACTTTTTAAAAGTCTACCTCCTGGATTGGCATTCAACAGCTTCAGGGGGGGAAATATCATGGTTTTCTATGCCCACATTGTCAAAGTAATACTGGCTCGAAGCAATACTATTGAAAAATGCAATCAATGCTTGCTATAATGTCATATTCCTCTATTTGACCTTGGGCCAGCCATATGATTTGTCTGGCTGGCAGTTCCTGGTTCTGTGGACATAGTATTTCTTTTATTTGTCTTGTTTTGCTTAAATATCTACGTCTTTGTAATGGAGAGGTTTCTTAATGTGTGTATATGCCCAGTGCCTAACACAATGTGATCTTGATCTCACTGGAGCCTTTAAGCACCAGAGCATGATTGATAGGTTATCTTTGCAGGCAGCCCAGTATGAAAAATTATAGATAGCTCAGACTAAACAAAGCAATACTTGTCAAAATAATTCTGAGATGCAGTTAAAAGCAAACATCAGCAATATCTGTGTCCTTGGAAAATATAATATTAGTTCATGGTCGGCAGGAAAAAGTAAATGGAAAGTTTCCATTACCTCTTTCCCCCTTCTGTGAACCTAAATACTAGCTTATAAACAACAATGAATTATTATTATTATTATTATTTATTGTATTTCTATGCCGCCCAACTCCCAAGGGACTCTGGGCGGCTTACAACAATATAAAAAACTATTAAAAGAAGACATAATAAAAACAGTTAAAAACTCATACACACCGTTTCATGGCCGGATCTCGCCAAATTACAGAGGCGAGATCAACGGCCACAAGCCTGCCGGAACAGCCAGGTCTTCACCGCTTTCCGGAAGGCCAGCAGGGTGGGGGTGGTCCGGAGCTCAGGAGGTAACTGGTTCCAGAGGGCCGGGGCAGCCACAGAGAAGGCCCTCCCCCGCGGGCCCGCTAGCTGGCACTGTTTAGCTGACGGGACCTGGAGGAGCCCAACCCTGTGGGATCTTACCGGTCACTGGGAGCTATGTGGCAGAAGGTGGTCTTGAAGATAACCTGGCCCTGAGCCATATAGGGCTTTAAATTTAGCAGAGGGTTTTATATTGCTCTGTCACATATTTTTAAATTTTGTTTTCCGTGCAGGCAGAGAGGATTTCTCCTATGCAGCTCCATGTACCACTGGACTTCCACTATTTGGGCTGATCCAGGCTTCTCAGACAGGGAGACATGAGACGAAAGCCATGTCTTGAGAGTACCTCATATAAATGCAATTACCAGGACATGCTTGTATCATTGTGAAATGGAGGAAAATTGACCACGTTTCATTATCAATATTGATATGAGACCATTTAGGGTGTGTCATATTTTTCAACTTTCAATTTCCAAATATTAGGGGTGCTCAATGCCTTGGGGATTGTAAAAATATTTTGGTTACTTTAATATAATTTAGATGTGTTTGGTAAGTACTACATAAATACCATAACTTTTTACACATTTGCTAAATATTATTGCCTGGTACAGAATTATATATGCACATTAAGAATTAAATTAATGGATGAATTCATATTAAATTTATGCCGCATACATAAGGGGCTTTGTTTTGACTCTATTTTTAATAATTGCTGGCTCTCAGAACTACATTTTCAAAACAAGGCATCCTGAATAGGATGCCACAGATCACTCCACTGTTGGATCTAAGAAAATCTAATAGAGGTGGCATTTGCCAGGTAGGCAAAGAAGAAATATAGTATTGGCAGTTTGGAAATACTTGGTATCTATAAATCTGAGATTTATGCATACCAATTTGGAAGCAAGTATTATATCATTCAGTGGATTTACTTCTGAGCAACAAGAATTGAATTACACAGTTACATACTGTAGCTAAATGAAGTCCTTTGGGGCAAGAGAAAAGGGATATTAGCCATTCATTGCCACCAGCTGCAGGCATTTCCGGCTGTTGCTCACTGCCAAAAACTCTGGAGTTTTCTAAAGAAAGACAGAAGAGATAAATCCTTGTTTCCTTCTTCTTTGTAATGTACAAAAGCCACTCCTCCCTTCAGTGCCCGATTGGTTCATAGATTTTGAAAGTGGATGTTGATCTAGATAATTAAGTTAGTATTAATGACCCCTTCCCAGGTGGGTCTATGACAATTTGCCACGGCCAACTCGCCATGGCCAACTTGCCATGGCCAACTCACCACAGCCAACTCGCCGCAGTCAACTCGTTGCAGGACAACTCACTACAGCCAATTTGCTGCAGGACAAGAGTTATGCTAATATCAAAGAAATAGTGGAATAGAATAATTGAAGAAAGAATGCAAAAGGAGGAACAGAATGAAATGTGAATGGCAAAAATTAAAATATTTTTTATTTTAAATAATTAAATAGAATTGTTAAATTGTCCCACAGTAAGTTGTCCCAAGGTGAGTTGGCCATGGCGAGTTGGCTGCAGCGAGTTGGCTGTGGCAAGTTGTCCGATTCCGTGTCCAGGTACGCCTTCATTGATCCTTGCAGCAGCACTAAACTATAGGTTGTTGATTAGCAAGAGGGGATGTTTGGTTAGGAATCCATATCCTTTACCACTTTTATATTCCTGAGAATTTATATCTGGTCCTTACAATTAAGAAACTTATTAATCATTTTGTTGGTAGATTGGTTCATTTTCTGCTTAACATTTGTCACAAATGAACTAAGATAGGTAGCTTTAGATTTGATATAGAAAACCTAAGGATGATATTTCTTGGGAAATATTTATGTTCAGAGCAGCCTATCTTGTCATGAGCACTTAAGGATACCGTAGAGGGCATAACATGAGATTATCCCTATAGAGAATAGAATAGAATAGAATAGAATAGAATAGAATAGAATAGAATAGAATAGAATAGAATAGAATAGAATAGAATAGAATATTGTCCAAGTGTGATTGGACACACAAGGAATTTGTCTTTGGTGCATATGCTCTCAGTGTACATAAAAAGACAAGATACATTCGTTAAGAATCATAAGGTACAACACTTAATGATTGTCATAGGGTACAAATAAGCAATCAGGAAACAATCAATATTAATATAAATCGTAAGGATACAAGCAACAAGTTACAGTCATACAGTCATAAGTGGGAGGAGATGGGTGATGGGAACGATGAGAAGACTAATAGTAATAGTTATGAAGCCTTAGTGAATAGTTTGACAGTGGTGAGGGAATTATTTGTTTAGCAGAGTGATGGCATTTGGGAAAAATCAGTTTAATCAGTTCAAACTAAATATTTCAGTTAATTCTATATTGGATATTCTCACCATGACAGGACAACAATGGTCTAGATGTGGGAGGAAATTCATGGCACAGGAATATCATTTTGCAATGAATTTAATATTACCATGTTTTCTTTCCTCTACAGGAGTGCTGGAATGAAATAATAAAGTAAAGTTATCATATGATTAACTTTTATGACCTATGCCGAAAGGGCCCTCCTGAGTACAGAGACAGTAAGTAGCCAGGATAACTTCAAGTATGTATACGTGTGTGTGTGTGTGTGTGTGTGTGTGTGTGTGTGTGTGTGTGTGTGTGTGTGTGTGTATATAGATGTGCAGTAATGTAATTTCCTTAGTAGGATAGGAAAAGCCCACAACTATTATTTACTGGTGGACAATTCAATTTCTATTATATTAAAGATTGCTTTGGGTATGAATTAATTAATAAGCTCAAAGTTTTCAGACTGAGATGAAATCTTTTATGTAGGAGGTATTCATAGAAGGGCCATTAAAACAAAATTCCTCCATAAATATTAATTGCCAAACCTTGACCTAATAATGCAAAAAATGGGGAACACATTATTTTTCCACTGAGTTAAGCATATGTACTTAATATTTGCTGGAACCAAAGCAATTTCTTTAAGAACTTCTGCCAAATGTCAAAGTAAAAGTGACCCAGCTAAAAAAATTAAGTCTACCCAATTAATAACAAAATGATGCACCAGAAAGAGTGGTTTCTTATTAGGTGAGAATAAGGTAAGGACAACAAACAGCAGCATTGCAAGCCCTCAGGTTAAAATCACTCATTCAGCAATCTTTCAAACTTGTGTTTTGGCACTGAATAAGGGAGACTTATGACACATCCTCAGAGTTGTAGTGGTCACATTGTCTCTCCATGGTCACATGATGTTGATCCTGGAACTTGCACCTGGCTCATGATTAGTGTTGCAACAAGATGAGGTTACGTGATTGCAATGTTTGATGTTTTCTGCCAGCTTCCCACAAGCAAAGTTAATTAAGAAGCAGACAGGAAGTCAGAAGCTGTGATCCTGTGAAAATAATAACTGCCAACCCACAAAGAACCTATCGAAGTCCCGCAGCCTAGGACAAACTGGCTGCCCACGACAGCAACCAGCCATGGCAGGTGAAGTATTGCAGTCAGTTGGAATTGGCTAAGCGCTACTGCCGCTGACTCACAAACCTCCACTACTGCTGCCGATTGAAAGGATTGAAATGAGGGGGATTGAAATGAGGGGTCCTTGATGCTCACTGAGCTTGGTTGTTTTCTTGCAGATGTTTCATTGCCCAAACTAGCTAGCACTGATGATGTTACCTGGGTTGGGTAATGAAACATCTGCAAGAAAACAACCAAGCTCAGAGATCATCAAGGACCCCTCATAGGACAAAGTGCTGGAGAGAGATCATTCCCTCAAAAGAGTTTAATATAGTTGGAATTGGAAAGTAGTTTTAAAACACAGATAGGCAATATCTGTGTTTTACTGTATATAGCCAGTGTATATATATACACTGTATGTAGGTCTGTGGTTATTCGGGTTTTCTCCCGTGTGAAGTTGGAGATGTCATTGCAACGTTTCGACGAAGTCTCATTCGTCATCTTCAGGCTGATTATCAGGCTTGTGTCTTCAGCATCGTGCTTCTAGGAGCATATATATATATGAATGCTTCAACAGTCGTAAGTATAAAATAAAAGTGATGTCACTTTTTTGAGTACTATTGTAACTTTGAAAGGTCACTAAAAGAATGGTTGTAAGTCAAGGACCACCTGTAAAAATGCATATAAAAATCCTGGGCCATCTTCCAAGCTTACCAACTTGGAGCTGCCAACTTCAAACCACTCTTGTAGATTCCACACCTACACCCACACCCACACCCACACAAACACACATACACACACAAGCTCTAAACAGATGTATACAGAGGTCAATAAAAGAAAATCAAGCTGGGATGAGGACAGCATAAAAAAGACATCGTATACAGATCTATGAAGATCTATGAAGAAACCAGCTATTGGACTGGCTAACTAACCTGATTTGGTGCTCCAAACCTCAGATTGAATTTTGGCTTCTTTCTGGGGAACTACCCAGGCAAGCTTTTGTTCCAGAGACTGTTTTGATTTTGATGTGTGTTCCTTTCCTTGTTCTCTATTTGGCCTTGGGTGAATTGCTGGTCTGATCTGGCGGCTGTGTGTGAGTTGAAACCTGAAACGGGACTGTTTGTTCCAGACACACACACTTTTCCTGCCTCTGAGAGAGTGAAAAACTTTTGAAACTGTAATGGAGCAACTCACAGATGGCTTCTGTTTGTAATCACCCGGCTGTCGGGGAGGGAGACGGCCGAGGCCGTTCAGCGGTGGACCTCCTGGGCGTGTTTTGTCGGAGTCCATCCTAGGAGCACCTGGTCGGGGCCTGCTTCCCCATTGGAGATCGAAGCCTGCTGTTTTCCCCCATCGGAGCCTTCTTGTTTCCCCTCATTGGAGGGGAACGAGGAGCTCAGAAACACATTAGCAAGGATCTTGGTGACTTGGCTTGTGTCCCACCAGCTCAGTGTTCTGCAGGCCCTGCTGGATATTCTATCTATCACCAGGCAAATTATCCCCTCCCTTCATTATCAAAGTGGATCCTGCAGCTGCGCTGCAATGTAGAAATGGGAAATCGACTGCCGCCGATTTCCATGAAGCAGGCAAAGCCGCTACTGTCGCTGACTCACAAACCTCCACTACTGCTGCCGATATGGAAGAAAGAGATTCCACCCGCGAAGGCTCCACGCTGACTCACAAGCCCCTGCTACTGCTGCCGATATGGAGGAAAGAGATTCCCTCCATGAAGGCTCCACGTCGTCTCCCCGAACGTGGGGATTTCCTGAGGTGCCGTGAGAGCGATTCCCTGAAGCACCTTAAAAGCTCCGTGTGGATCCCCCGAAGTGCAATGCCCTGAAACACCGTGAGAGAGATTTCCCGAAGCGCTGCAAAGGCACCGAGAGGATTCCCCATAGAACTGCGAAGGCACCGTGAGGATTCCCCGAAGAACCGAGAGGATATCGTCTCCCAGAGGAAGCTCCGTGAGGATCCTCCAAGCGCCAGCTTCAGCCTCAGCTCCATCAGGATTCCCCAAAGAGCCCACCCCGCTCCCCCAAAGCGCCTACTTCACCAAACTTCCCTGAAGAGCCCTCTGACCCCGTGAGGATTTTTATCCCCTGTAGCGCCAGCTCCTTTAAACTCCCATACAAAATTAAACCACCACCGATATCTCCTCCACCATTTTAAACCGGATTGGATTTAAATCTGCCACCATCTTAAAAATCCTCCCACCGGAAGGAAGACCTCAACTCAATACAAAGAACAGCAACAAACAGCACCCAAAAAAGGATATTAGAAGAAGTACAATTACAAAACCCTTTTCACGATTTATTACTGACATTGAATAATTATTTTTGTCAAACACAAACTAATCAGTGACCATACCAGGCAAAAACTCCCAAAACACCACCACCAAACACTCACAAACGAAAGACATCAAAAACAGCAGCAACCCAAACAATCCCAGCACATACTACAAATGCAATGATGCTATCAATGAATATGATGCATTCAAGAAATGTCACATATGTACCAAATATGCCCACCACACCTGCCTAGGAATAAACAAACATGTAGCCAACTTTCTCCAAGAAACTCCTACATTTCCATATCTATGTCCACCTTGCTTACCAAAACTGGATCACTTCATCGCTATGTCTGACAGAATCCATACCCTAGAAACAACCATAAAGACTCAGCAAACAGCCATAGAATCCATAGAAACAAATTTAAAGCAAGATTACTAGCATGCCTAGAATCACGTTTTACATCTTTAGGGGAAAAAAAATTCAGCACAGAAAAATGAAAACTCAACAAACTAAATTCCTATCCCAACTCAACAACCATCACATCAACCTCAACCACAACCACAAGGATCTACCAATTAAACCACCAACATCTCCATACTCATCAAAGATACCATTGAGCGCGAACAAAAATGTCATAATGCAATTTTATGTGGATTAGATGACAACAACGAGCCCGATATCACTAAGGTACACAGCATCAGCAGCAGCCATCATACACAAATCATCACCCCCAATGAAATCATCGAAGTTTCCAGAGATGGCCCAGAGCACAAGAACAACGACGGCTCGGTGGCCCCCCAATTCTGCAGAGTAGTATGTAAAAACGAGTCCAGCAAACGGAAATTTATTTACACCATAAACTCCATTGCCAGAACCAACACCATCCACAGCAAACTTAGATCAACTTAGATTTCTATGCCGCCCAGAGTCCTTCGGGAGTTGGGCAGCATAGAAATACAATTAATTAAATTAAATTAAATTAAATCAAGACTGGATCTATCCATATTACAACGTATCCGCTCCCGGGAACTCCGTGCAGAACTCAAAAGATGCCAAGAACTAGGTGACACTGACTTATACATAGATTACCGCGCCGACTGCATCAAAAGTAAGGCCCACAATCCATCCCCCAACATCCAACCCACCATCCCCCAATCACAAAACAACAC
>QLTV01003415.1:272609-306452 GCA_003457575.1 Thermophis baileyi
TAGCCACGGTCATCCCCACCTTCAAAAAGGGAGATCCCAGCCTAGTTGAAAATTACAGACCAATCTCTTTATGCTGCGTCACCTGCAAAGTCATGGAATCAATCATAAACCAATCCATTACCCTCCACTTAGAAACAAACAACCTACTCTCAAACAAGCAATTCGGTTTCAGAAAAAAATTATCCTGTAATCTACAACTACTACACTGCAAAAACATATGGATTTCAAAACTTCACCAGGGCAAAACAATAGACGCAATTTACATAGACTTCTGTAAAGCCTTCGACTCAGTGGTACACGACAAACTACTTCTGAAACTAAAATCCTACGGCATCTCTGGACCCCTACATAACTGGATAGCTGTGTTCCTGTCAAACAGACAATAAGTGGTCAAAATAGGGAATGCCCTATCAAATCCCGCACCTGTTAACAGCGGTGTTCCTCAAGGCAGCGTACTAGGACCAACACTCTTTATACTTTATATAAATGACCTTTGCGATCACATTATAAGCAACTGTGTTCTCTTCGCCGATGATGTAAAACTTTTTAACACCACCGACAACACTGCTACCCTTCAAAAAGACCTCGACTATGTGTCAGAATGGTCGAACAACTGGCAACTCCAAATCTCAACCAACAAATGCTCTGTCCTACACATTGGCAAAAAGAATCAGATCACTAAATACAAGCTGAATGGACACAACCTTGCAGATGACCCTCACTCTGTCAAAGACATTGGAGTACTCATATCTAATGATCTAAGTGCCAAAGCACACTGTAACAACATTGCCAAAAAGGCACTCAGAGTAGTCAACTTAATCCTGCGTAGCTTCTTCTCTGGCAACATTACACTGCTAACTAGAGCATACAAAACGTTTGCTAGACCAATTCTCGAATACAGCTCACCTGTGCGTATGCGGTAGTATGCTTCCCTCAAATCCAGCTTGGTGAATATCTTGCTTTTGGACAAGTGGTTCAGCAAGTCTTTCATGAGAGGGAGGGGGTATGTGTTTTGCATGCACATGCGTTGATCCCACGGAAGTCCACACACAGCCTGCCACCCCCCCCCGTCTTTCTTCTCCTTGAAGAGCACTGGGGCTGCAACCCTCAATTTTTCCGGCTGAATGAAACCCCGCGCTAGATTGGCATCGATGTGTTGTAACCCAGCACAGCAAGCCCCCAGGAAATGACACACACACACACTCTTTGCAAAAACAAATAAGACTTTACCACTAAATAATGCAGCTTAGTAGTAAGTTTGTTACAGGTTTTTCAACATAGTTCTTGTTGCAAATCAAAGAACACTTTGGCCAGGATTCCAAATACAAAAATGCAAACAGGTCATTAAGTCCAGAATTATCCTCATTTACTGGAGTTGGCCAAGAGCCCGCACTGGAGTTATTCCAACTGAGATAACCAAAGTTCTAACAGCAGCCAGGAAAATAATTGCGTTGTCTCCAGCAAAGGTTTGAGCTTTGATGAAACCTTAAATAGTCTTAGGGTGTGGCCCATCTGCCTACAGGTTTACATGTGAGGAGAGCTCCTCCTACAGAGCCACTCTTGCCGGCTAGCTGCCCTGCGTGCCCTAGCATCAATCAGAGGCTCCTCCTCTCCACTTGAGTCACTCAACTCCTGCTGGGGAGGTGCAGAAGGCCCTGGTTGATTATCGTCCTCTGGCCCTGCGTCCTCCTCGGTCTCGGACTCAGGTGCCGGAGATACAGAATGATATTGCCACCCCATGGTCAGTTCTTGGTCTTCCGGATCCATGAGCAGCTGCGCGGGACTCGGGCAAGCCACAACACTACCTGGCTCTGTGGTTTCATCCCCAAATCCCCAAAACTTTACCCTTAGACTGTCTACTGTTGACCTCACCCCATTCCTAAGAGGTCAGTAAGAGGCGTGCATAAGTGCACCAGTGGGCCTACCGTCCCTGTCCAAATGTTCCCTTTTATTTGTACCCATCTTATGTATTCAAATAATGTTATACTTATGTACTGTATATTATCAAACACGTACTTGACTAAATTAATTAATTAATTAATTAATTAATTAATTTATTAATTTATTTATTAATTAAAATATATATATATCTTTGCAAAAGTTTGTGAGTGGGAAATAGACAAATAGGGAGCCAATTTGGTCTAATAATAGATAAGGCACCAAGTTACAAAGCAAGACCTTGAGTTCAAATCCCACCTTAGCCATGAAAGCCAGCTGGGTGACACTGGGCCAGTTACTCTCTCTCAGTTCAACTTGCCCCACAGGGTTGTTGTTGTGGGTAACATAGGAGGACGAAGGTGTGAGAAAGGAAGGAAGGAAGGAAGGAAGGAAGGAAGGAAGGAAGGAAGGAAGGAAGGAAGGAAGGAAGGAAGGAAGGAAGGAGAAAGAGAGAGAGAGAGAGAGAGAGAGAGAGAGAAAGAAAGAAAGAAAGAAAGAAAGAAAGAAAGAAAGAAAGAAAGAAAGAAAGAAAGAAAGAAAGAAAGAAAGAAAGAAAGAAAGAAAGAAAGAAAGCTTGTCCCTGTACTCAGGAAATGGTGATTGGATTTTTCTTGAAGCAAAAACAGGAGAATGGGATGACTCTAGGATCAAAATATTAATTATGGGAATACTGGCAGAGATTGGGATATTTGCAGACATAAAAATTCAAAATGTCTAAAAATTCAAAGTGGCAGTTAGGATCATGTAATCATAACCTTGCCACTTATTAAGATGTTGTTCACCTCACATGCATGTTAAAAGGGGGCAATTCTTTGATTGTGCAGTTGCATTTTCAATCTTGATTGAATCTTTTTGACATACATGCACACCATAGATATTCCTGTCCTTAAAGGGATTTCCAGAAGGGGCCCTCTTTGATGTACGGGATTTCCCAGATTCTGGTAGTGTTGCAACCATTAATCAGAGCATATCATTAACAACATTACCTTAGCAACCTTTCATCCTCCAGTACAGGGGTCCCCAACCTTGGCAACTTTAAGACTTATGGACTTCAACTCCCAGAATTCCTCAGCCAGCCATGCTGCAGGTTGGATACAGTGTTGGCTGGCTGGCTGGGGAATTCTGGGAGTTGAAGTCTATAAGTCTTAAAGTTGGGGATCTCTGCTCCAGTATGTTACTTTGGGTTTGTTCCTTCCCGCTACAAAACTACAATGAAGAGGAGAGGAGAACTTTTTCCTCTGCCAAAGGGAAGAGGTTGGGGAGAGTCTCTATGGGCCAAAAAGGCTTAGATTCTTGAGGTGGAAATAGGGAGGTGTTTGAATTAGCAGCTGGGAGTGTGAATGTGGTTGTGGAGGCTTGTCTTTCTGTTCACTACAAATGGTTGTCTATGCCCTGATAAAATATGTAATGCCCAGACAAAGCTGGTTGTTTTCATATCTGCATACTCACCAAATAAAACCAAATGAAATGGGAATGGAAGGAGGGCAGAAAGTGGAGTAAAGGTAATGAAATCAATTGAATGGCTCACCAATACCTCTCTATCAAGCAAAGTAGAGCATCTCTTTTGTTCTTTATTTCTTCCATGCAGGTGTTTTATCTTTATGCTTTACCTTCAAACATTTAGCTGACAAAAAAAAATAAACACATGGGCCATTGTTTTTTGTCATGTTTAATGCAGGAAACAGGTTTGTTCTCATTGGCATTACCTCAAGGCATATTGCAAAAATGACAATTCCCCATTGTTCTTAAAGGGCATTTACCTCCAGGGTGGTTGTAATTAAACGATTAATCAGCCTGGCAAAGTTGCATGTATAAACAGTAAAAGAGATTTCATCTATTCAACAATGGAAAAGTTCTTTGAGAATCAAAACACTTTGGAGTCAGCTTAAACCAATTATCCAGTATAAGTGCAAAAAGATAAAAAGCAGGATTGCTTTCTTCAGGACACACAGTTGGGTATTTGCTAGATCTATAATTATTTGGGCAAATAATTATAGATCTTCTAGACATTATTTGAGCAACTCTACTAGATGTATTTAAGGTGCTGAAGGTCATTTCATTTTAAAGAAATGAAATTCTGTTCTAATAGCACAATAGGCTACCTTTGCTTTTCAACTATATTTTCAGCCATGAAACATCAGATAATATGATTCCTAAGGAAAAGTATCATGATATTCCACAGCGCTATTACTCAACCTTGCAATCTGATTCATTGGGATTTCAGCTTGTTTTGTCCATGGTGCTAAGAGTTCTGTTCCATCTGAAAGGCATTTGCTTAACAAGTCAGGCATAATTACTTGGATATTGCTGCAAATTGGACACCTGATGTCCTCATCCTTACATATACAATATCTACGAACCCACCACAAATCCTAATTCTGTACATACTGAATAACAATGTTATACTTGTAGCACTATTTACAATTATAGGTTTTTTTTCAATTCCTATATAACTAAGACAGATCTTGGTTCTTTATTTAATTTTTGTTTCTGCACATTCTGTTAAAGCATTTTGCTACAACTCCTGGCTAAGACAACCAAAAATGACAACATTAAGTTTAAAGTAAAAGTTGCATTTTTGTAATAGAAAAAAAAATGCTACTTAAAATCTAGTGGAAACAAGTCAATATCTTTTCATATCTCTGTTTTATTGTCTCTGGCCCAAACAGTCCTTACAGGCTGCCAGGATGTCTATACCTGAGGAAGAACTGAGCATTTTTAATTTAAATATTAGGTTTTGCTATTTATGCATTCCCCAAAAGGGGTAGAGATTCTGAGACTTAAAGAAATTGAGAGAACAGCAGATGCATTCACATCAAGAGCTCTCTCCATGCAGCTGCAGCTTTCATGATTAACACTGGCATGGCTTATAAATCAAAGTTGCATTGATCTTGGATGCCACAGTACATCTATTTCCTGTTTCTCAAATGGGCTTCCTGCTAGGATGGAATTGGCCCAGTTGGATACCCTACTATATATAAAAGAACAAGAAAGAGTTCTTGAATACCCGTTCTAGTCTCTTCACCTGTTTCATTGCAGGTGGGTTTTTTGTCTGGAGCCATGAAAGGAAAAACACATCATTAAACTACGTGCCATCATCTCCTGGCTAATGCAAAGTATTCCTCCTTTTTTGTCTGAAGAAACCATTTCATTTTATCAAAAGGCTTTAATGGCATATTCTTCCAGTAATACTGGAAATGCAGCAGTAAATTGGATTGCTTAATTTTAAAAGCAAGTAGTTTAGTTTGCACATAATTACCGGAGAATGAAACTACTGAACTGAATAAGTTTTATTTCAAAATCAATGTGAATTGTGTTGTAGTATAAGAATGACAGTCCATATGAGTTTTATATTTATTGCACTTTACAAAAATATTTCCAATTATGATGGCTTCCCATAGCAATTGCAGGCCATGAAAGCAAGAAGAAGGCTGGTCTGAGGCTAGAAAAGGATCTGATACTGATGGTTCTTCCTTGCAGCTGCACTAGTATGCCACCTTCATGGCTGTGAGGTGATACAAAATTAGGCTGGCATACTAGATGCAGCCATCAATGTTGAGTCTTATTCTGAATCAGTTTTAAAAAAATCAATGAGCAATGCTACTGTTTCACTTTTAATTGGGAAGATGTGAGGGAAAGCAAGTGATGGTATCTCCTGCCTGTGGGAAAAAGCCCTCCACAATTGGCATTCCCTGTGGGTTAGGGCTGCAATTTCTCAGCAAGAGCATTAATACTTTCCAAAAAATTTCCACTGCTAACTAGTAACAATTTAATATGACATGTTGATTCTAATGCATGATGTCTTACTAGCAGCTGTGAAAACAAACTGACTTCATTTGTTTTGGGCAATTCTTTGGCCCAAAGTGTGTGTAGCAGGAGAGGAGGGTGAGGTATTTGTGTGTGAAATTCTTTCGTTCAATTAAGAATGTTGAAATGAAATTTGAATTCAGTCCTTTAAATTTTAAAGGAAAGAAATATTTTGCTATATATGATAAACAGTCACTCAATAAACACATGGCAATGTCCAGAAAGACATTGGGCATCAGTTCATCTTGTAATTGAGACCACCTGCCTCTGAGCATCATAAAACTGGTGTATAAAACCATGCAGAGAGATGCTAATAATTAACTGTCCTATATTATTGCAGGTCCTCTTCTTGGGACATGCCACAGCAACAATCGAAGTTGCTGGAAGTCTTTAAATGCTTTTTCTCATCAAGAAATAGAAAAAGAAATGGTTAGTTCTTCAGGACAACACAAGGCAGGGCAAAAGATTTTTCATACTAGTGTGGATATCACAGCTTCAATTTCTATACATACCTATACATTCAATTTCAATCCATATTTGACCTAAAAACAAATGTTTATAAAAATACCTCATTGGGAAAAAAAATATTTTTGCAGTTCTAGTCAGATTTTGAATGTGAAATAGGTCACCCTAACCTTCCCACTGCTCCCCTCAGTGTTGATTTTCTGCTTATACTTTGACTAGTACTTTGAAAATAATGATGGTGAATTTAATGCAATCCTGTATAAACCCAAGACAAGATAGTTTAAATCACATTCTCAATTATTCTAAGTGAATAATTGGAAAGGTAAATTGGGAGAAAATTAGTCTTCCTTTGTAATAAATACAGCTTCAGATATAGCTTTCTAAGTGCAGATGAAAAAAATTGAACCAGACTATGAATATGCGTGACAATCACACACACATACAAACACAAACACACACAGACACAGAGAGACTTGTTTTACATATTTGCCTTTAAAAACCTTTATTATATGTGGGCTTTGAGTACAGAATCCTCTTGTGTAAGCAAATGTATTCGAAACACGTAACGTGCTTATATTTCTAAAGCAGGCTCATAAATAGCAGATTGGTCTTGCAAAGCATTTGCAGAGAGGGCTATTCAGGAGGGAAAAGTAGAATTCTAATAACCACAAAGCTCCCACATCTCATCACCTGCAAGTTTCTCTAAACACATTAAACTACTTACTGCTGAGGCGGTAGAATAGTCAGGGGCTTCCCCACCCCCACCCCCTGCCTTTTCAGAAGGGACAACTAGCTGTTGCAACTGCTTGCTAAGTGTGCTCATGGTAAGAAACCAGCAGACAAAAAGGAGAAAGGAATCTTATTTCTGTCATAGTCCCACCAATGGGAAAAGCATCGAGACCAGAACTGGGGCAGGGGGCATATTCCAATAGAAAGCTAGAGGATGGCTTTGGCTATCTGTCAGAACCTCATCTGAGAGGGATACCATTAAAGCACAAAAGGCTGTTCTCCCCCCACCCACTCTGCTTTTCCAGAAACCCATCTCTAGATCATGCTGCAGTGCCTGATCCATCAAGAGGTGGTGATGGACCCTAAAGGTTGACAAACAGAATGCTGCAGCAGAAGTGTCATATTGAACAACCTGCCTCTCAGCCCTTCCCTGCATGGGTGACTAGGAGATTATCAGAAGTTTGTTCAGCATGAACTTTGGCTGTTGATGGGGCATGGGGGTGCAAGCTGGTGCAAAGGCTTCCTGATAAGGATCCTGTCTATTTGCTCCTGCCCACCTAAATCACCCGCAGTGCCTGATCAACAAGAATGGGGTCACTGAAGATGCTCATCACTCCAAGATCCCTTGCATGACTTGCTATTCTTGTTGGCATCTCTATTGGTTGCATTGGGTGAAGGAATCCTCGTTCAGCCATACTCACTGTACACAACCTGCTGACAAAGCTGTTGATGTTGTTGCAGATTTGGGACTGGAGGGCAAATATGATTTCAAGGGGTCCTATTTCTGTATTTATCACTGCATGAGCCATCTCTCGGTCTCTACCTCCTCTAGGCCACTGGGAGGGAAGGGGTTTGTCTGCATCAACTGAAAGTAGCCAATAGGAATTGGGCAAATACCACCCACTGTCAAGTTACCTGGTTCATGGTGACCAAAGCACCCCACATCATGCAAATAGCCAGGAGAACAACTTTATTTCAAAAGCCCATAACTGGCTGGTTTCCACAGAGGTCGGGGAATGAAAGAAAGGCTGTTGTGTATACATAGGCAACATTCAAAAGATATTAAGAGGTGCCCAAAGTTAAGCTAAAAATATGCATCTTTAAATATGTTTTGTAAATATTATGACCCTTAGCAAAAACATGTAACAGAAATGCAGGTGCATGGAATGAGAGTGTCTCTGTGTGCCTGTGTGGGTGGGTGTGTCTGCGTGTCTGTGTGTCTGTATGTACATGTATGTATGTATTAGACAGAGCCCAAAACTCCACATATCCAGTGTGCATTCACCAATTGTTTAAGAGCCCATACCTATATTAATTATTGCAATATAAAAAACAAAGCATTATTTCTAGGATTGCTTCATATCATACATTTAAAATACATTCAAAAGAAAAAAAGGGAAATGCTTGTGTCTATATTAAGGAAAAACTATACATCATGAAATTTTCAGAATTTTTCTAGTATCTGGCCAGAGGAGTAGATGCAAATATCTGTAACACTCATATGATTTTCATATGTTGTTTTAGAAAAGCATGTGAATATTTTGTTGGATGCAAGTTTATTTAGTAGAGAAAGAACCATATGTCAAGAAATTATATTAACAATCTATATGTATTTATATTTTGATGTCAGCAATAATTCTCATGTGCTCTCCATTAATCTGTACAGTAGGTACATTTCTTTGCTTTCTTTGTTTATACAGAGATAGTTCACCAAACAGCCCTTAACGTAATATAGAGAGCCCTGGTGGCAATTCATATGTATTCAATTGCATTTTTATCAAATATTTTTTTAATGATCCTGTCTTTCTTCTTTTACCTGCAGGCCACTGATTGAATATGCAGTTTAAATACTGCATGACTAAGCAAGCAATCCACATTCACTTCCTATCAACTTCCCCTATGTTATTCAATCCACTGAAGGGAATTTTTTTATCCTTGTACAGTTGCTGCAGGTAGTATATACACAGTGAACTGAATGTCTGGAACTTTATAGGTTAGTATTCCTGGAGTGTAAAGTGGATGAGCACATTCATCAAATATTCATTCACATGGTTTCGAAATAGCATAAAGCCATGAAGGTCCTGCTTTGGACCTTAGGCAGAAAAAAAACTTCAGAAGGCATAACTCCTGGTTTTTATCTTCAGAAAATCTGGTTGGTGGATGAGCATGGTCAATTGTATCTGCCATTTTGCTATATCTTTGTAAGAGAATATCTACAGTTACAATCTATAATGAATAAACTCTCATTGTGGCCATGGCCATAGATCCCAGAGTTGGGATAGGAACTTTTTGTCTGGAAATGATTTTCTATTGATAAATTTCACTAGGACATACCAAAACATCAGTAATGACATCCTAAGTTGCTGGGTTAAATTTATGTTTCAATGCTATAGAGGCCTTTGTTCTCTCTACCTAACCCATAAATGCATCTAGAAATAATACTAAGTTTTTGTCTTTTAGAAGAGGCCAGGGTGTAGGAAGGATTAGATTTAGGCAGGTATCTCTGGATTGTTTCATGAAATACTGTAGAACACATATCTTCTTGCATGAAGTGTCTGTAAGTGGATCCCATTGCAGGGAAGGGAGCAACCAGATGCCTGCTGAATGTCAGCATAATTTTCATCCGTTGCAGACCAAAGGCTGGTGGTATGGGAAGTGATGGGGGGGGTGTCACTTTCCTCAATCCAAAGGAAAGAGTGGGAGATGCACAAACAAGTCTCACTCCTGAAGGTGAGGAATGGAAAATAAACAATAGCAATCTTCGTAAAAGTTCTCTCCTGCAAAGGGCAAGGGAATAAGGCATTTAAGAATGTATCACAAATCATCATTGCTTTGTGATGTGTGATGAAGCTGCAGAGAGGGGGAGTTCCACAACAGCCTTCATGCATGCTTCAATCTGCTCTTTTGTTTTCAGATCAAATAAGCTTTGTTAACCTGCCACAAAGGACTACGTAGTCTGATGTTCCACTGTGAATATTCCACTGCATTCTTTTGTATGAGTTCACTAAATGACAGTAATGGTCGAAAAAAAGAGCACCATAACAGTGTTTCACAAACAAAAAGGTTATTGCATTGACCTTGCTTATTGCTAAGGAAGGCTCAGTTATTCACAAGGTTACTGTTGTGGGGAAAATAGGAGGAAGAAGGAATATTGTGCATGTTTGCTACCTTGAGTTACTTATAAAAATAATCAAGGCATAATATAACTACATAAATGTGGGGCATTTAAAAACAATCTGTTAAAGCAGCAATAAACATATAAATAAGCATGTACCTGTTCCATCCTGGTTCATCTAATCCAGATCTCTTCTCCATTCCTTGATGTTCCTCTTGGCTCTTCAAATGGGGGTCTCCCAACACCTCCCACCCTAACAAAGTCACTGATGCTTTTCTTTCTGATGATCTTGTCAACCTCTCTCACATTCCCTCTTAGTCTGCTAGGCACTGTACCTGATTCATGAATACTACCAGCTGTTTCCATTTCTTCCACTGTCTCATTGATGCCAGCCAAAATGCCTATTCCCTTGTGCCCCTAAGTTGCTGCCCTTCTCTTTTATAGGAAGAAGGGAATTCCTGCCCAGCAGAAGACCAAAATATGTGTGTGTGTTGAGAGGGGAGGAACCATTCCTCTCTATTATAGTATTTTTTCACCTTCTGGCAACATTTTGGTAGCTAGGGCCATGTTTACAATATTTTATTTTATTTTATTCTATTGATGAGACCAGGCATATAGATAGGTCTGAGTTTTTCCATTTTTACACAGATCAGGAAGAGGTTTGCAGGCGTGTAGATTTATTTCAGTCCATTATACAGGGATTCTTGGTGCCACCCAAAACATAATGATTTGAGGGTCTTCTGAGAGGACAGCTCAGCTCTGCCCTGTGAATTTTTTTTCTTTGCTTGCTTAGATAATGTGCTTGTCAAATGAAATAAATGCATGTACTATTAACATACTTAATGTGTCTCAAGATACATCCACACAAGCATGCTGTAAAACCTCTCAAAGGCTGCAGCATACCGTGTGCAGTTCACTATAACACTCGTGTCATTGACTTGATTGCTTTGCCTAATATCCACCATTGCATCTCAAATTTAGTATTTTTCCAAGTTACTGAAACTATAATTGAACTAAATGCATTTAGTACACATCCTATCATTTCTCAATCTGTTAAGCTAGTTGCTGCTTAATAAAGCATAGAGTCCAGAGCTGGAACATACAAGAAGTACATTCTTCTGGGATTTTAAACAATTGTTATACTTACAGCAAAACAGTGCTGATCACCTATAAAAGCATATTTATCCTCATGTTCTCTTTTACAGTGAATAAGGAACGGCCCAGATGGATAGCAATATGTTTACAATATGATTTATATTAGTTATCAAGTTAGCTTTTTAAGATGCAGCTGTTAGGAGCTTCCCAATCTGGCACTTCATTAAATTTTTATTTTTAAAAGATTTTTTATTTCCCATTTGTAGATATAGAGAATCTACATTGGTGGTAGTAGGCATAATTCCAGACGTGACATCATCATTGCAACTGAATGCAATGGACATGTCACAGCAGAGATGTGTCACTCTGTCAGTTCCACTCTGTCAGTTCCTTCCACTTACCCACCAGTTGTTTCTTTCCTTCCATCATATATTTCTAAGAACTTATTTCATGTGTCAAGTGGAAACACGATAGCAAAGACCATGGACATTGCAGCATATAAATATGGGTGGATAGTTGAGTTAGGGGTGAATCGTGTGTAAAATCTGCCCTTCACTCTTCAGTAAAGCTGAAAAGATAGTAAGGTTCTGTATGCAGTGATAAAATGATAGTAAAATTTAAGGTAGACACAAGTGCGGAAACAAATGTGCTACCTTTAGAAGAGTTTAGGCAATATCATAAAAATGGTTGGTGTTAAGCTTTCAAACCAATTTAGTCTTGTACACAGAGTAATGTATCATGTGGTAGACATCTCTGCATGTACAATGTTAGGTGCGGCAGCATGAAAAGAGTTGGAACTAGTTTGTTTAGTGGATTTGTTATTAAAGGAATTTGTTGATATTTCAGAAATACTTCGATCTGTCCCTGGCTCTTAAATATGGCTTCCCACTGCCATAACAGAAACAATCATATACTTTATACATAGCATCAGTGAGAGGTTGATGCAATCTGTTTGCTTGTATACGGAAAGCCTGCCATGTTTCCTGAATTAAAAGAGATCCCCAAACCAGCTGTTCAAAACAAAAGAAAAGAAAAATTACTCATAAGGTTTCATCTTAGTACTATATGGCTAGAACTAAGTTACAGTAATGTAGAGTCCAAATGGCTGTCAGTTTTATGAATGCAATCAATATGCATATTTTAACATAATAGAAGTCTTAGTGACTTCAGGATTATCTGGATAATTGGGAAGTTTGTTTGTTTGTTTGTTTGTTTGTTTGTCAGCAAGTGCAAGGAAACAGGACACATGAAAAAATGGCACAAATAAATGGATATAAAGAAGCAAAACATAGCCATAAACACATAAAATGAGTACATACAAATGGGTACAGTAGGACAGGGCCGGTAGGCATGCTGGTGCGCTTATGCACGCACCCTTAGGGACCTCTTAAGAAACGTGTAAGATCCACGGTAGACAGTTTAAGGTAAAAGGTATGGGGGTTAGAGAAACTAACAACAGGATCAGGTAAAGTATTCCAGACATTTACTACTCTATTGCAGAAGTCATATTTTCTGCAATCAAGATTAGAGCGGATTACATTTAGTTTGAATCTATTGATAGCCCTAGTGTTATTGCTGTTGAAATTAAAGTAGTCATTAACAGGTAGGACATTAAGGTAGATGATCTTGTGTACTAAGCTTAGGTCGGAACGTAGTGGTTGGTGGAAAGCACGAAAATTCTCCCTTCTGTTTCCAGCCTCTCTGAAAGTGCTGTTTACCATTGACAAGGAACTTCTATTGGGTCCGATGGGAGTTTCCTTTGGAATACAGCCATTTTCAGAAAAACAACCTCTAGCTTCAAAATCCCATCCTCCTCCTCCCCCAAAAGCTGTGTAAATTAATGATTATGCAGTAAATGTCACATCTACTTTAGTCCTTAAACAAACATGAATGCAAATGGTACTTTCTTTGGATTTCAACCATGGGTATTCAGGCATTGTCTTCCCTAGCAAAAATGCTCCTAATAACAAGATTGCTTCATTCTAAGTGCAGTCTGCTTAATCCTGTGAAAGATCAACAAAATCACAAAGAAAAAAAGAGAGAGAAAGTACCAAGCAAACCAGGAAGAGAAGGAAAATTATGAGTACAGTAATTGGGATTATAAACTAAATAAGAAAGAATAAAGGATGGCAAAACAACATATAAGATAAAAAGAATTTAATAGACTTCTTCAAAGATGCTAGTATTTAGATAGATAGATAGAGATAGATAGATAGATAGATAGATAGATACGTTAGATAGATAGATAGACAGATAATTTTTAGATCTAGATCTCTTAAAAGAAATTAGTAAATATGTAGGAAATATTACAACAGCAATAAATTTCCAAATGTAGCCAACTAAGTAGTTGGAAGGAGAAATAATAATGAACGTAACAGAATGGCATAAAGTGCTGCAAAACCAGTCTGTTGCCTTCCATAAGTGTTAAAATATTTTCCAACCTTCCCAAATTACCCAAAGGAACAGAAATGGTAATCAGATTTGGTTCATCTGCTTCAATGATGCAGAATGCCTCTAGGCAATGTATCAATTAATAAAATATTGAAATGGTTAATACAGATTGCAACAAAAGGAAGATGTAGCTGAAAATACAAGGCACGCACTATTATATAAATGCCACAATACAGCGAGCGTTTTTGAAATAAGGAAAGGATATAATGCTGCTGTTTTAATACTCAATAAGACTCAAGCTAAGGCAGAATTGGGTCTGCCAGCTCTGGATTGAATGCTCACTAGAAGGAAGCAGAGAGATGCAAAAAAAACCACTAGAAACACTCTTTGCAGCCATCTAGCAGCAGTGTGGATTTTTGCAGCCCAGAACTGGTAGCCATAAACTGTTTATACTTGTTGAAAACCTCAGAAGGATAAATCTTCCACTGGTGTTATTTCTGAGACAACAGAATCAAAATTAAATAGAGATTAGGTATTTGCAGGCAGAAGACATAAGGAAAAAAATTAAGATCCAGCATGGTATAGTTGCTAAGATATTGTACAAGGCCTGGAAACACTCAGTTATGGAAAGTTACTGGATGACTTTGGACCTGACATGCTTTTAGTTCTACCTAACTCCAAGTGTTTTTGTGATTGGAAAAAAAATGGCAAGAAGAAGTACTATGTATGTTGCTTGAATTCCTGCTAGAAAGGCTCAATATATAAAATAAATAAAATTCAGCCCATACATATTTCATCCTATCCACTTGATCTTATATAGGTTATTTTGAACATCTTTGTTGTTTTGTTTTCAGTGTTTAAAAAACTTTTTTAGCTATTCAGAAGTGAGAGGACCAAATATTCAAACATTAATTATTTGAATAAAATGTATAGACCACAATTTTGTTTTGTACTGAGTATTCCAAACAGCCCTATACTTGCTTAAAGGTAAAGGTAAAGGTTCCCCTTGCACATACGTGCTAGTTGGTCCCGACTCTAGGGGGCGGTGCTCATCTCCATTTCTAAGCCAAAGAGCCAGCACTGTCTGATGACAATTCATGCGCATGCATGTGCAGAGGGTAAAAGACCCCAAATGGCGGCGTCCGGGCGGGTGGGCGAAGTCTCCCGCTTCCGTTGCTACCGGCTGTCCAGTGACCTGCAGGCACGCCCAAACCGGGAGCATTTCACCCCTGCAGGGGGGGGGTTATTTCTCCTATTCCTTAGCCTGTTTAAAATTCCCGCCCTTTTACCTCTCCGTCATTTCCTCCATTTGGTAGTTCCTTTCCAATGTCAGCAAGAACCAATGTGGTGCAGTGGTTAAGATACTGGAGTACACTAGGAAAGCCCAAATTTAAGCACATTCTCTGCCATGAGAGTTTTATGGATGACCTGGGACCAGTTTCTCTTTGATCAACTTAATTCATAGAATTTTGCTATGACGGTAAAATTGGAGGTAAGACTACTCTGTAGATTGCCTTGAACAGCTGGATGAATGATTGAATTTTTCCAGAATAGAACAACAGCAACACAACCCTACAAACCTGACTTCCAGTTCAGGTAGTAACTGAATTTTTAGGCAGATCTCTTATTTTATAATATACCCTTATGTCGCTATAATTAACAGATCAGCTACAAATTCAACAACCAAAACCCTTATACCTATATGTGCAGGTAACATTCAGACAGACTGAGTGGTTGGGATAAATCTAGGCTTTAAATCTGGTTAAGGGTTCCTTCAAAGATCAACCTTCGTTTATTTCCAATCCAGTTTAAAACATACCTGGGATTCATCTAAGCAGCTTTAAACTATTTGTAGGTCAGTTAAGATGCTTCAAGCTTTAAATGTTGATAAGATTGTAAGTCTAAAGCTTGCAGAGGGTCACTAGGAATCAGTATTTGTCCTTTCTGACCAATAACTGGGCACAGAGAACCATTAGCCAATCAATATTTACTTGCATGTGAATAACTGAGTGCCTTATCGTGTCTCAAGTCCAGATCCATAATATCTATAAAAAATACAAGTATTAAGTAGCATTTTACATGTTTCCTGATAGCAAACCTCTGTTGTCTTAATTTCCTTTATCATATATTATTATGCTACTACAATGGGAGCCAGCAGCTGGAGTATGCAAAGTATCCCTTCCAATGAGAGGCTCTTCAAACACAAGCAGTGCTATATAACTATTTGTGAAGCAGCATTTGTTGCTTGAAATGAAAATTTTCATCCACAGGCACAATGCCACTGGCACAGGGATACAGTATGTTGAAATTCCTCACCATTGCAAGCCTCCACTTTCATGCCATGTTCTCTACTGGAATTGCTCCTTCGTCTGGAATACTTCCAACTCTATTAATCTGTGTGAATCAGCACCTCCATTCATTCATATGATATAAATACTTTTCTGTAG
This sequence comes from Thermophis baileyi, assembly GCA_003457575.1. Taxonomy (NCBI): domain Eukaryota; kingdom Metazoa; phylum Chordata; class Lepidosauria; order Squamata; family Dipsadidae; genus Thermophis; species Thermophis baileyi. The sequence goes on from QLTV01003415.1 coordinate 288,597, forward strand.
CATCATCAGCCAGATTCAGTCAGGACACATTCTTCATCAGTTTCCTGATCCTTGACCTTGACTCCCTTTCACTGAGCCTTTCTGGATCTTTGCAGCTGCAAGGAAAAATAGATATGGAAGATGCAGTAATCTCCAAGCTTTTAAAATGTTCAGGTGAAATACAGTAGACATGCAGAAAACTTTGAAATTCACCCTAAATAAAAGTTTCTTTTCCTTAACAGCCACTTATCCAATCAAACTGATGGCCTCCCATAGTTACATATCTGTAAAAAGAACTGTTGGGATAGTGTTCAACAATCTCATGAATCTCACCTGGTTTGTTCGAGAGATTTATGAACCACTGATGCATTGTCTGTTGTTTCTGCTTTATTCAAACTGATGTTTGCTCTTTTCTATGATGGCTGTACACAGCAATAGGACTGTTTGCCTGCCTATAGTTACCAAGTCATTGTCCAAACATAAATGTGAGGTGGGGAGGGGAGGGGAAGTGACTTTTTGCTGCAAGGTTGCACAGTACCTATTGTCATATAGCTCTGATCCATGACTGCCATACCATCATCAGGATACTATCAACGATCAAAGTAGTTTGGCATACAAGTGTATGGCAGGCATTTGAATGGCTTCCTGCGTATTTGGCTTGCACGTTGTGAAAATAAGACAATTTGTATATAAAATGCAGTTACCAGAAGTTTGTCAAAGGCATAGCCAAGTGACGCGGTGTGTGTGTGTGTGTGTGTGTGTGTGTGTGTGTGTGTGTGTGTGTGTGTGTGTGTGTTTTGTTATGGATCAAATGAAATGGAACAATAAATGCTGCTGGTTACTAGTTGATTACTAGTCTTCAAAAGTTGTGAACAAAGAAATGTTTTAGAAAGGTATATCTAATATTGGCAATTACAAGTTTTAATAACCATTTGGCATTTATCAATAATTGAATTTTTGTTTCATTATTCAATAACTTTGTGACCCATCAGACATGATTTCATCAAGAGTATATGTCAGTTATGGTGACTTTTCGTTCTTTCAAGCGTATATGTGGATCTAACAGCTGTGTCTTTTCTCAGCCTCTTTTTTTATTGTTTTTCATGTTCTTTAGCATCATGATTTTTAATGATTACTTTTGCCTTTGCATTATGCATCCAAAATATTTATGTTTTACCTCTATTATTAATGCTTCTAGTGGACTATCTAGTTTTATTTCATCTAGTATTGAATGATTTGTTGTTCTTGCAGTCTAAGGTAATATTGACTATTTTCTCCAATGCCACAATTCAACTGCTTCAGTATTTCTTTGTCCAACCTTTCTGATAATTCACTTTCCACAATTATCTCTTACAGCTGGGAAAATAATAGCCTTGACAATACATCACTCTTTTATCAGTGTGAAATCTTGATATTTTATTTAAATATTTCAAAGTCTTGCTTTCAAATATCAGACCTCTTTCTAGTTCCCATCCCTATGTATTTTTGAGCCTAGGAAAATAATGTCTCTTCCTGTATAATTTATTCTCCAGTTTTGCCCATTTAACTTCACTTTCTGGAATGTTGGTCTCTAGTTTGGTTATCAAACTTTTGTGTCTATAATTTCTATAATAATTTTATATCCATATATTTGTAATTTTCTTCAATAAATCTTCTGCCCTTCCCATTTGATTGTTATCCTCATTTTCTTTCTGTGGATTTTATAGACACAACTTCTTGTCCCATCTTGATCTTCTCAAGCTGTGGAGCTCAGTATCTACTTTGGGCAAATTTTCCTCTGCTCTCTCTTGCTTTTTCTTTTCTTTTCTTTCCATTTTGCCTTCTTTTTTTTCTTTTTTCTTTTACATTTCAGGACATTTTTTTATTGCTTCATGTTTAACAATGTTACAAATTTCAGTCTACGATTCTTCAGACACTCCATTTACCAAATCTAAAGCATTAAAGCTATTGTTTACCTGCAGTACATAATCAGATGGAATATAGCTGAAGTTGCATCTTTTTTTAAAAAAAAATATTTTTATTGTAATTTTCCACATTAAAAAAAAGACAAAACATAATTTCATTAATACAGCATCTTATTGGTCTAATTAGTTTAGTTTAGTTTAGTTTCACTGGTTATATTTGTAATTTTACAAAGAGTTTGCATAACATCGGGTCTTGTTTTTGCTGACTGAAATAGATGTTCAACTTTGCTTTAAGAATAAACAGTATCGCCTATTGCGGTAATTGTACTGTTCATCTTGCCAGAGGCATTGATTAGTTGGGTGCAAAAAATGATATGTAAGCACATCCCTAGAACTATGATTATGTTTCATGTAGGAATAAGTGGAACAGTCTTATTTTTAGCTTGCCTGGTTTCATTTAAATAGTCTAGCATCCTTCAGATAACTAGAACTCATCTCCCATGTGATCGGGAACATCTTTAGATTATTTTTATACATATATTATATATAAAATACATATTTATACAACTGGGCAATCATATTCCAGTTCCACTTAGTTCAATAGATTTAATCCAGGCAACTGTATCTCACATCACAGCTTTAATGAAGTAACCAAAGATATGTGCATTTTTGGAGAAATTGGAGAAATTGAAGAATGAACCAGAAAGTTCAAAATTAAAATTCAACCAAGTTATGAATTAAAGCAAGCAAATTAAACAATTTTCTTATCTATAACTTTTCCACTATATATATATATATATATAGATAGATAGGTAGATAGATAGATAGATAGATAGATAGATAGATAGATAGATAGATAGATAGATAGATAGATAGATATAGATATAGATATAGATATAGATATAGATATAGATATAGATATAGATATAGATATAGATATAGATATAGATATAGATATAGATATAGATATAGATGATAGATATAGATATAGATATAGATATAGATATAGATATAGATATAGATACTGTACATACGTTTTCTTTATAAGCATGTTTTAAAAATAATGCAGACTTTTGGAATAAATATAGTGACTGTAGCAGAAACATGATGGTTTTTCTCACTCTATATGTCCATGCAATATAAAAGTCCCACTGATTGGGAAATGATTTACATGCACTGTGCATGTGTGAATTAATCCTGTTGGGCATCTGGCCCTGACTATACAACTGTTTGGGTCTTAGCCACATTGTTCCTCCTGTCAAAAGCTCATTGGAATTTATTGGCTTTTTCTTTCATGCTATCAGGAATTATTTTCCCCTTCCAACTCCAACCAAAGCAGTTGGTTGCCTAAAATATTTATTTTCCATTTGGGGGATCTTTTATTTATTTATTAAACAAATTTATATGGCCCTTCAACTCACACATGGTGACTCCAGGTGGCGAACAGCAATAAAAAGCCACAATTTTTAACCCTCCCCCCCCCCACTATCCCCTTGATAAGAAAAAGTAAGAACCTATTTTTGCAAGCTGAAACCTACTTTCAACATCAGGGCATTAAATATCATAGTCCTGCAATGAAGAGAAATTGTTCCATTTTATCTAAAAAATGTGGCCAGCTTTTGTGGCTCACCAGATACTTTTCCATTTTTACAGACAAAAGATAAAATGATTGGGAGGGAATTAAAATCTCATTAACAGCGTGGACAGGATTTGTTCTTAATTGGAACAAACACTACGAAATTATCCATCTAGATTATAAATGACTTTGAATAGATTTCTAAACTGTCTGGCTTATTGCATCTCATATTTTACTGATCAGTTAACAAAAAGATAAGGGTAATATCACATGGAAAAAAAAGATAGGCAAGGAAGCTAAAGAATGGGACATTACTAATTAGAACATTTCATGGCAATGAAATACTAAGCAGTTCCTAAATTCTTAGTATCCTAACAGCAATTAATACTATCTCATTGAATTGCTCTGCTAATTTATAGAATCCACAGCCTATTTTAGCTATTGGTTGAATGTTTCCTACCAGTCACTGCTGTAAAGTCAAATAAGCTTCCAGAAAGGAGCGTTTATGTTGTATGGTATTAATATTGGATGATGAAGGGAAAACATGCAAGATTGTACAATCTTTATGGAATCATCACTATTTATTGTTGTAAAGGTTTAGGAGACAGGCCTTAATTTATGAAGAGAAAATTAGAGGGCTCTCTATGAAAATCTCATTCCTTAGTCTAACTAAACACTTTCAAAAGTATTTAAGAAAATATAAAAAAGCTCCTCTAGATCGGAGCAGCACAAACCTAGTAAGACTGTTGTGATGTATTTCTTTTCAGTTTTCAGAAAGTTCTATAATTTCATTCTGTTTCATTCTGCATGTTGCTAATGTAGATATTAAACTATCCCTATTAAATAATACCCAGATAATAGAAGAATGTCCCAGGAATATCCACTGATCTTAGAGAAGGAAAGTCAGTGCAGGCTTTTTCTAGAATCCTTCTCTTACACATTAGAGTTGTAATACCGTGTTTCTTCGAAAATACGACCTATTCAAAAAGTAAGGCCTACTCCGATTTTTTGGGGGGTAGGTCTAATAAAAGCCCTACCTCAAAAATAACCCCTATTGAAGTGGTGGGCGTGGCCAGCACAGGAGGCAGCCCTTCCCTTCCCCGGTCATCTCAGGGCTCCTCGGCCCCTTAATCGGGGCCCACGGATCAGCTAAGCCGCTCTGGCCGCTACCTCCAGTAAGTGTGACCGCTTTTGCAGCCAATTGCGGCCGCAAAAGAAGCCGGAGGCCAAGCGACGCACCCCACACGCCTCACGCCCTCCTTACCTAACGGTGACAGTCACAGCAGGCAATTCCGTCCACGGAACAGCTGCTTCGTGGGTGCCGCTCAGGCCACCACCTCCAGCAAGCATGGCCACTTTTGCAGCTAATTGCGGTCGCAAAAGAAGCCGGAGGCCAAGCAATGCACCCCACATGCCTCACACCCTCCTTACCTAAAGGTGACAGTCACAGCAGGCAATTCCATCCACGGAACAGCTACCTCGGCTCAGGCCGCCGCCTCCAGCAAGTGTGGCCAGGCAGGAAAAGGAGTAAAGGCAGGAAAAGGAGTACAGGCAGGAAAATCCCCCTCGCAATTTTCCTGCCGATTGCCGAAAAGGCTCCCCCCCCAGCCTTCAGTGTATCCCAGGATTGCAACGCTGAAGGCTCGGTGAAGCCTCCCCGCTGCTTGGTTTGGGGCGGATGGCTGCGCAGCTCGCTTGAGTTGCAAAAAAGGCTTCATCCTGAGCCTTCAACATTGCAATCCTGGGATACCCTCAGCTTCCCGACGCTACTCCGGAGCTTGCACAGTGCCAGGGGTGGGGAGGCCATCAGAGGAGCCCCGCGGCCCCTGCCTGCTTCTGCTTCACCTTTGCCAGGGCAGCAGGTGCTAGAAGGGTGCTGTCCTCGGCTGGGCAGTCCCGAGCGGGAGTCAGTGACAAACATGATGAAAGGTTTCACTAGGATATTGTCACAATGGAAAAAATGTATCAGGGCAACTGGAATCCATCAGTGCTGGCTGGCTATTGTTGGACCCTGCAGCGAGATGCATTGGACACTGAGTACAAATCAACAACTTTTGACCTTGTTGAACTCATGCAATATGTCAGAAACATTATGCCATTAAATACATTATAGTCATTAAAAGTTAATTTCATATTTCCCAAGATTCCTATGTGACACATTCATTCCAAAATTACATTTGTGTTCAGTTTGAAAGGATATATCATAATCAGCAAAAGTTTTTCAGGAAGCAAAAATGTGAAAAAATTGTCCAGTGTTATCAGACGAGTGGGAAAAATAAATAGCAAGATTTTTTTTATCGTGACTTAATAATAGAACTTGGAATCATCCAATAATGCTGAATAGTGGAGATTCAGGAAGCACCTGCTTCAATTGCCAAATAGTTAAACTAAGCTAAACAGTACCATATGATGCACTAATGATTACCAGGTCAGATAGCTTTAAAGGAGGGATATCAATATGCATAGAAAAGTGTTGGACTTTGAACTTGCAGTCGTGCCTGCTATCTTAAGTTTTTTTGGCACATGCACACACTGTCCTACTGTTTTAAAAAGGATCAAAAATTCATAGAATACAAGGCTATTGACGGCCATGAAAGTAATACAGTAATTCCATGATCAGAATTTGGTTGGTCACTTGCTGAACTGAATGCTGCACTAGATGGGCCTTTAGCCTGGCTCACTGGACGCTTCTTATACTATCAGAGTGTGATGTGTAACATTAGGAAAAGTTCAGCAATTGACGTTTTCCTAAGAACTCTAATATATATTATGAGTTGGTGATTTACTCCAGGATTACAGTTCTCCAAATAAAATGTTTCTTATGAAAATTATGAAATCTTTTTAGAAGATAGGGAAATCAAAACACAACTGTGCTGAAGGGAAGCAGGATGAATATCCCTTTCAGCAGTGTTTTTCCCAAGCCCCCATTGTGTTTAACTGATCTAAAAATCATTACATTAAATTTTGTATGCGTGTATAACACTGTGTTTGTGCGGCATATAAATGGGGAAAGCCCCGATTTTGAAGTCTTCTGAGAGGAAACTATGTACAGCATTGAAGAAGATAAGCTGTGAAGCGCCTTTCATGTTTCCGCATTTATTCAAAAGATGTACAATTCAACGTTGTAAGAATCTCATTTCTTCTCCCAGGGTGGAAATACTATTATCCCATCCTGGCAAGAACAGGTGTTGTTTAGGAAAAGTTTATAAATTGAAAAAAAAAGAGATGAGAAAGATTGCTCATGGGATATATTCATGTAAAAGCAACAGGTCTGGATCACAGGCACCATGCTTTTCTTTTCAGGGTAATTTTATCCAAGCTGTGCAGTGTGAGTAGTTGTATGTAGCGTTTCCCACCTGTTCTAATGCACAAATGGTGTTCATTTCTGAGCTTTCTCGTGATCCCACTTTCTTTTTCACATATCACCTAAGCCTAGGAATGAAACCTAATCACATAAGAGGTCTGTAATTGAATCTTCACTGATTGTCTGTGCTGAGCTGGGCACAACATGTATTCTTCTGTCTGGATAGGTATTGCACAAATGATGTGCTCAGGGCAGGCAATATTCTCTTTAATAATGTACTTATAGTCAGCAATGTTAAACATTCAAGTAATTGTACTGTTTAGCACTAGCTTGGACTAAAACTGATTCTTCTATTTAAAAAAAAAATCCTTAAAAGGATCTGTTAATTTCTTAGTTAAATTTCTCAGTTCAAATCCTAGTCAAGGGTTGAAGGAACCTGGAGCCTTTCAGATATTTTAAACTATATTTCCTGTAATCCACAAATATTGTCCATTGAGGATGTGGCATATGGAAGCCGTACTCCAAAGACTAAAGTACATCAGAATATTTATGTAAAAGCTCCAGGCAAACTCATATACTCCTGAGATAGCAGAAATGCAAGCAGTCTTCTGAAAATCTATAAATTGAGGGGCAGAAAAAGGGAAGCGTCTGCTTATATCAGGCACATTCCATTTAGTGACGGCAATAAAACAAACTAATCATGGAATAAGACTCTAGATCTCTGGAGGAAACACAGTAATTAGAATTACCCATTCCAGATGCACTATAGATCCAAATGGATTCCACTAAATACTTGAAATTTTTTCAGTGATCTGGTAGGATTTCCACTGATATCCTATTCAGAGGCTAGCAATAGTAGGTGATACTTGGCATGACTGGTCTTGAGCAGCCTCTTCCTACTAGCTTATCGCAGTTAATTCCTGATTTACTGAGCTGCTCAGGAAATGAAGTGGTAGAAGCATGCCTGGAGCATTAGTGGAGGAAGGTGGAGGAAGACTATGGTGGTAACCAGAATGTCTTGTCATGTTACATGGGAATCCTTTTGGCCTAAAGACTGATGAAGTACTGTAGGTAGGAAGCTTGCCGATATACCCCATGCAGCAGGTCAATGGGATCCATGTTTCTCCTGATTCCTGAGTGATGGTGTGGTCAGCTGGCCAATGTCTCAATTCATGAGGGAATGTTTATGCAATGAGCCGTGGTGGCACAGTGGTTAGAGTGCAGTACTGCAGGCTACTTCTGCTGACAGCTGACTGCCGGCTGCCTGCAATTTGGCAGTTCAAATCTCACCAGGCTCAAGGTTGACTCAGCCTTCCTTTCTTCCAAGGTGGGTAAAATGAGGATCCAGAATGTTGGGGGCAATATGCTGACTCTGTAAACAGCTTAGAGAGGGCTGTAAAAGCACTGTAAAGCGGTATATAAGTCTAAGTGCTACTGCTATTGCAACTTGAAAACAGTTATATTATATTCCTTCCTTAAGAGAGCCTTCTTTGATTCAGCTGTACCAAACCAGTATTATCCAGTCTCCATTCTTCCATTTTAGGGAAGGTTGTTGAGGTGTTGGTGGGGAGACAACTACAGAACAACCTAGATGAAATGTATTATCTGGTCCTTTTTAATTCAAGGTTGAGACCTTGAGTTCAGATATGAGGTTTTAACCATATCAATCACCTTACTTGATGATGTTTCTCAGGATCTAAACAGAACTTGCTTGTGCCTTCTGGTTTTGTTAAACCTCTTGGAAGAATCTGATTCTATCAACTATTGTACCTTTTTGGGCCACCTATAGGAATTAGAAATTGTTGCTATCATATTATTATGGTTTCTTGGTGGATAGTCAAAATCAGTGATTGTAGAAAGGGAGAGGTCATCCCAATGGCCTCATGGATTTGGAATGTTATAGAATTAGATGCTTCTCCCCCTCCCCCTTTTTGACATCTATAGGAAGCCATTTGGAGTGGTTATTAAATGTGGTATCACAATATGCTGATGATATTCAAATATACATCACCATCGCCGGTCATCTAGGCAAACCATTCGAAGTTTTGTCTTAGTGTCTAGACTCTAGAGAGCAGTGTTTCTCAGCCTTGGTAACTGGGGAACATGCTGCCTGGAGACTTCTGGGAGTTGAAGTCCAAATGTCTTAAAGTTCCCAAGATTGAGAAACCCTGGTCTACAGGCTGAATGGAAAGACTTTGCTACAGTTTGCTCAGAGGAGCTCTGTCAGGTCTGGTATTGTTTTTGAATGGGGTGGCATTGCAAATGAAGCAAGTCCGTGATTTGGGAGTCTTCCTAGACTCCTGATAAGTTCTTGGTGGGCAAGTGGAGGTAATGGCCAGGAACTTTGCCCAGTTTTAACTGGTGTACCAATTACAAACCTGCCTGAAGCAAGAACACTGGCAACTACAGCTCACACTTTTATCACTACCAGGCTGGACTAGCCACAATGTGCTGCCATTTTCTCTACATGTGGCTGCCTTTAAGGATCTCTCAGAAATTACAATTAGTAAAAAATGCAGTAGCCCATTTGTTTGCTGGCATAAACATACCTGTGCTTTAGCCTTATGCTGATTACCAACAAGTTTCTGGATGAAATTTAAAGTACGGTATTCATAAAACCCTACTTTGCTTGATTCCAAGGCACATCCAGAACAATCACTTTCTACCAGAATTGACTGGTCCAATATAAATTATAATAAAAAATGTTGCTAGTCCCCATACTGCATGTTTAGTGAGAACTTAGGATGAGTTGCATGTCCATTGCAACCCCAATTTTGTAGAATAGCCTTCCATAGCAGGTGCAGGTTGCCCAAAATTTGGTGGCTTTGTTAGTCAAAAGCAGAGCTCTTCTGGATGAACTTTTTAATTAATTCATTAGCATGGTGCCATCACATTGTTCACCGTTTCAATTTAAAATAATGGTGCTTTTTATGGTTTCACTGTTTTAGTTATTATTCTTGTATTGTTAGCATTTTTGTTTTTGTTAACTGTCAAAAAGTTTGCAATGCTGTAAAAATCCACTAAAATACTTTAAAATGTACATGTTATTACTATAACACCATTTGCATAATGCAGCATTAGTTCACCAAACCAAAGAGAGATATTCTCTTAAGAAAGCAGCCGTTCTATTTTCAATTTGTAGGTGGGGAGAAACCTGTGGGAAGTGACAGCACTTTCTATAAATCACAGGCTACCAAGTCAAACATAGGGGCACAAAGAGTATGTCAGTGTGAAACAAAGAATTTTTGCTGATATTAGACTGTTTTAAAAAACTAAAAGAAAAAAATGGAAGACAGCTGGCCAACATATAAATATTTTGTAATTAATGATAAAATGAATACATTTGTTTTTGAATAGCTGTAAATGGATGGGAAGAATATCTTTAAAGAATATCTTTAAAGGGTCTTCTCACATTGACCAATCCAATTATTTTCTCAAAGACTATATATGATCTCTCTTATCTAAGGCACAATCATGTGATGTGGGAATGCAGCTTTCTATGTCTTAGCAATCAGACTATTATCCATTTGCCATAGGGAGGAGAAGAGAAAATGAGAATAAACTGCAATCATGCTTGAAGTTCTTTCTGGATATCATTTCCCTTAGATCTGTATATCTATTCTCCAGTTGGTTTGAAATTTTCTGGAAGCAGTTAGAAATGTATTTACTGAAGGAATGATGATGATGATGATGATGATGATGATGATGATGATGATGATGATGATGATGATGATGATGATGCAACATTCTTTGCAGTGGGTTGCTGGCTCAAGCCTTTTCCCAAAACAGGGAATGTATTTGTGCAATTTCAGAAACAGACAGATTTCTGTTTCCCTCTTGGACTCATATTCCCTGTTGCATTTATCCAAAGAACAGTCCTTCACAAAAACAAGCTTGAATGGGGTTTTTCTTCTTCTTCAGATACAACATTTTTATCAGTTTATCTATTCTATAAAAGTGTATGGCAAAATGCTGTGTCTGGAAAAAATATTCAATTCTGCTTTTGTAAAAGTATATGACCCACTCATACTTATTAAATGTCATTGCAAAACAACAGCAATTTTCAGTGACGACTGCTAGAGATTTGGCAGGTTGGTTTTATTTCATTGCCATGACTCAAGCAAAAGATGAAAGTGCATATAGTCTTATATGAGACATCAGTATCTAAATCATGAAATCATTTGGTCTATGAAGAATGGTTTTAAAAGAAAAATTGGTTGGCAAAAAATAAAAGATTTAAAATAATTTGTTTTGTGCACAAAATATAGTCATTGTGATCTGTTAGAATTTGAATTATGAGAGTATCTAAGAAAAATACCTGTACTAGGGCTAACCAAAAAGTAACATGATCAGCTAATTTGGCATGCAGTTAATCCTTGAATTACACCTGGGACCAGAACCTCAATTGTTGAGCAAAGTGGTCATTAAACAAGATGCCCATGTGAATGTTTTGCTCATCAACTGTTCTGCCCCAGCGACGAGCCACCAATAATACGCACATACAAACTGCAAAACACTGTTTGTTTACTAATAATAAAGGTCTCCTGATAACTTCTTAGGAGTCGTTGAAAACAAAATAAAGGCAGAAGAGTCTTTTTCAAACCCCTGCTGTTAATGTACAGTCTTAACAGCTGGCCGGAGGCCAAGAGATAATGAGCAGGTCTTACTGTATCTGGCAATACTCCCAGAGCTAGGAATGCAGGAAACAAGACTCGTACTGGAACAAGAACCGAGGAGACTGGAGTCACAAAGATCAAGAGTAATAATAAACGTTGTTTCCTGCAACGACGCTCAGCGTGGTCAGGGCTTAAATAGTCTAAGGGTGTGGCCACTTAGCCTGCAGCTCTACTCTCGAGGAGACCTCCTCCTGAGTAGCCACTGTTGTCTTCTAGCAGCCCTGCGTGCCCGAGCATTGAGAAGAAGAGGCTCCTCCTCTTCTTCTTCGGCCCTGATGGGCTCCTCAGGAGGTACAGAAGGCCCTGCTTGACTCTCAGCCTCCTCGCTCTCTGACTCGGGTGCCAGGTACACGGGCTGATGGGACCTCGCCACAACTGCCTCATCGTCCTCCTTGCTCTCTGACTCAGGCGCCAGGTGCACGGGCCGATGCTACCATGCCACAACCGCCTCATCGTCCTCGGGATCCATGAGCACCGGCACGGGACGCTGAGGGGCCACAACATCAACTGCCATCCTGGCACCCAGTTGCAATCATAAAGAAAGCTTCTGGGTTGTTAAGTAGATGGAGCAAAAGATCTGCCTGACAACTTCAGCTCCTCTCCATTCGTGGAAGGGAACTCCTCCAGCAGACTGCAGAAACAGAGGCCAGATTTTTGGGATCTGACCTCCATTTCTACAGTCTACCCCTCTCCTTGGCAAACAGCCCTTTTACTTTCAAAGGTTGCCTCCAAGGCAGTGGGGGAGGGGAAATCTCAGCTACAAAGGGAGCTGACATTCCCTCCCGGCTTAAATTCCCTTCCAACAGGCAGCCCTTTTTTGCTCTCTTTCCTGCTGGCTTCCCAATTGACTTCCTGGAGTAGCGGGCAGAGAAGATTGCAGATGGCTATCACATGATTGTGGGGTGATTGGCAACCAGTTATAAATGCAAATAGATTTCCAAGCACTCAGATTGTGATCATGTGACCATGGGGATGGTGGTGCAACATTTTGCAATATCCAGAAGTGCTTTATGGGCTGTAAAGCACTCGTTCTGTGACTTTCATAATTCCAGACCGTTGTTATATAAAGGGTTGTTAGTTACCTGTACTCTTCTTCAAATTGGACATCATGTTAAATAAAAATAGCTCAACCATGAAGGTTACTGTTTCTATCACTGCCATTGATTCATCTGCCCGTGGAATCAGCTTCTGTGCAGAATCTAAATAACCAGGTTATTTGTGTACATAATCTAAATGCTTGGGAAACCCAGAATGAAGCCTATGCCATTTTGTGTATAGGAGCTGCTAGCAGCGAGACACAGAATAAAAATAATACAGCAATTAATGTATGATAGTTTCATGGTGCAGGATTGTTGACAGACACAGAATGAGGACCAGAAAAATTATTAAAAGAGATTTGTTCTAAAAAGAGGCAATAATGACGCAGTTTTCTCTCTTTCTTGCCCTCTTAGTCCTTTTTAATGAGATCTATCATATATGTTTGCTGAATAATCAATGAAGTGGCAGTGACGCAGAAAGCAGTTCGTTTAAGGAGCCTGTTCCATCTAATGAATAATACATCCATTTACAGAATGAAGAGCCCTCATTCCCTTTGTATGTCATAATGTTAACTGCTTTCATTGAAAATAGTCTTCGTCAATCCAGTGAAAATCTGCATTATGTTGCAACCCAGAATTTTGCTCTTAATCAGTTTCTTTTTAAAAGCTTTTGTTTAGAATCTAGGCATAGAGGGAGACTGATCGCATCTTCATCTGCCACAGAACCAAAGGTATTAATAGTGCCTTTGAAGCAGCACTGAAAAGCAAACCATGTGCAGGCTTGTTGAATAAGGGAGAGCAAACATGGATGAAAAGCAGAGGCTCAAGAGACCAGCATAAAGTTGGGAGTACAGATTAATCAAACGCAATATGCCGTTTGAGGAACAAAAATGCTGCTCATTTTCATAAAGCTTATTTATTATTTCCAGTATTCCTCAAACAGCTTGCTTTCTTGGTATCGGGTCCCCTTTATCGTAGTCAAATAAACGTGTATAACTCCCAGTGCATATCCAAGTAACTGAAACCACGGCTTCCACAGGTTCATAATTCAGCTTTGATAGCATAAGCACCAAGTAATAAGGTCTCCCACCATCAGAGGCATCCAGGGAGGGTGAGGGGAAGATGTCGGGAACAATCAATCAATCAATCAATCAATCAAGATGATGGTCTTGACTACACAATCAAAGCCCTGCCCGTTTCTAACATGTTTTGTGTGCAAGATGCTCAGAAAAAAAAGGGCAGGGCAGGGTTACCCTCTTGACATTTGACTCCCTCCTGCAGGCCCCCTTTGCACATCATCCTTAGAAATGTGTCTCTTTTGGTTCAGAATAGTTCCATTTCAAGTCTCACAATGGTCTAAATTCTAAGCTCTACGCTTCTTCTCTTGTGAGATGTTGTCCAGTTCGGGCCCAGTTTATTTTTTAGAGACCCTTTCTGGGAGGGAGAGCAGGACCATAAAAGTTGCCCAACCATCAGTGATGGTATTCTACCGGTTCGCACTGGTTCGGGCGAACTGGTAGCGGTGCTGGTGGGAGGCTCTGCCCACCCACCCGGACGTCATCACGGACTCTCTGCGCATGCGCAGAAGCACCAGGTGCAAGCGAAGGGAGCACGTGTGCGCGCTCCCATGTCCGAACCGGTAGCGAAGGCAAATGAATACCGCTACTGCCAACAATAGTTTCACCCCTTGACACAGATCACCTAGTTCCAACTTCCTCCACAACAGTGAGATGCTTTGCACTCCTACTTAACGTATACTGTACAGGTTGTCCTCACCTTACAACAATTCGTTTAGTGACTGTTCAAAGTTACAGTGGCACAGAAAAAAGTGACTTATGACCATTTTTCACACTTACAACTGTTGCAACATCCCCATGGCCATGTGATCAAAATTCAGATGCTTGGCATATTTACGACAGTTGCAATGTCCCGGGGTCATGTGATCACCTTTTGCGACATTCCATCAAGCAAATTCCATGGGGAAGCCAGACTTACTTAACAACTGTGTTACTAATTTAACATCTGCAGTGATTTTAATGCAGTGACTTTAAAAGGTCAGATTCCAAGAGAATATTAAAGGAAATTTTCTTTTGGTAACAGTAGCTTAGCATTGGAGCCCAAGAGGTGGTAGGATTCCCTTTCTTTAGGTTGCACAATCTTCCACTAGGGATCCCTTAATTTGGATTCCTGTCCTGAGCAGGAGGTTGGACTCAGTCGTTTAAATGGCATCTTCAGACTATGTAACCCTATGACTCTCTGCTGGAGAGACAATTAAAATCAGGTCTCTGCTTTATAAAAATGGCAAAGAGAATTACAAAGTGGGTTTCTGAGGAAAACTGGATTTTTGCTTGTTTTTCTGTGCTCTTTGCACACTGCCAAGAAGAACTCCTGTAATGCTATATTTTCTGGGCTTTGGAAAGGATCCATTCCCACCAACTCTTTTCCACCAAGCCATGGAAGTTGCTGCCAACTGCCCACAGTTTTATGAGATTGCCTACTAAGCAGTTGTCAAGGTTATGCTTTCAGAAACTGTTGTCTATATAAATCTATGAATAATTTGGTGACCTAGTAAAACTGAAATGCATTAAAGTGTATTGTTGCTTTGAAGCACTCTGTAGAACTCTTCTAAGCCAGGGGTCTCCAACCTTGGCAACTTTAAGCCTGGCGGACTTCAACTCCCAGAATTCCCCAACCAGCTGGCTGGGGAATTCTGGGAGTTGAAGTCCACCAGGCTTAAAGTTGCCAAGGTTGGAGACTCCTGTTCTAAGCCATTATCATTCCCTTTTTTTTCCCTTCCTATTACTTGCTGGATTTGTTTTATAATGGAAAGAGAGTTATTTAATAAAAAAAATAGATGCCAGACCCAAGGAGACATTTTGTATAGCCCAAAGTCCAAGTCTGTCTCTCCTTTTATGGAACAGGAGTGTAGACTGCGCATCAGTGAGTCCATTGGAGCAAGATTCAGATCTCAAACCATCATCTTCATTGGTCTATTTCAATAACTCTTATTTATTACCCAATGCTAGCTGAGCAGTAAGGATTTAAGTCTGCCTCAGAATCTGTAAATATCTTGTCCTTTTGAAGATTGCCAGTTGTATTGCAAATCCAATTGGTGCCAATGGATTTTTTTAAAAAGCCATGTAGATATAAAGGTGATAGAAACCAAGGGGTAGAAAATAAGTGCTGGCAGGAGAGAAGAATTAGACTCCCCAGTCTTATGTTTTAAAGATCCTGAGTCAGATCAGGCCACATTTTAAATAAATAAAAAATAGCTCGTGAAAGGATAATAACACCCACATTGTACATCATCCAATTTGTTCCTAAAATGATATTTTTCCTCAGTTCCAATTGATAGGTACAGAATCTTCTTTCATAGCCCTATCATACTGAGCTGAAAAACTCTGGAAATGCTCATTCATTGCTGCCATCTACTGGTCATGTGGATTTTTACTGTATTCTTTTCTTTAGGATTCTACAAAAGATTTTGTATTTCCTAATCTGGCATTGCAACACACATACTAAATAATCATACTTTACTTGAATTCGCTTTTTTTGACCTAATACAGCTTACATTATTAATGAGTTACTAATATACAAAGTTATCAGTCTATCAAATGTTCTGTATAACTTGAAAACGTAGAAATAATCTAACTACTGGATTTTATATTTCTAATAATTGCAGATCAACAATGTATGACTTCTTCCCAGCAGACTTTATGAGAATCTTTGTTGTTTACCTGGGGTCACTTCAGAACATGAAGGTTTTATAACACCCCCATCTAAGGGCTTAGTCTCCCTGCCAAGTTTGCCCCATGGCCAGGACAGGCCAGCAACTAGTTTTCAATAGTAGGCATGGACAACACTGCCCTGTACTCCGCCCTCACCCACCACAGAAGGGAACTCCAGATGCTTTCCTGCTGTGTTTTCAAAGTACAATTTTTCTGCTTCAATTGCCTCAAGCAATGCTCTCCATTTTGCCTGCAGTACATTATTTCCTGCGCTTCGATTGGCTACTTTGCACAGACAGGAGCACCCCCTTAACTGATTAAGTGGTTGCTATGGTCTCTGATATCTTCTAAAGTTACCTTTAAGAACAATATTGCAATACTATAGTGGTTGTAACCCTTGCCTTGCTGGTTTGAAAGTCAGAAAACTATTTATTGTTATTATTTTTCTCTGAGCCACTTAAAAAAAAATAAGTTAACTGATGCACTATTTCATCATTTATCCAGACATTTGAGTTAAACCTTTTAGAAGCAAATAGAAATCTGATGAAACAAAAAACAGCCAGTTTTCAAACCAACAACATTCTATATTCTGGGAAATATTGGTACAGTAGTGCAGCACAATTCCTCTAAAAGAATATAAGAAAGCAAAAGGGTGTCAAGAAACAAATTTTATTTCAAAACTTGCTATTTATGCCTATATAAATGTGGAGAGAGAGGGAGAGAGAGAGAGACAGAGACAGAGACAGAGACAGAGAGAGACAGAGACAGAGACAGAGAGAGACAGAGAGAGACAGAGAGAGAGACAGAGAGAGAGACTATATATTCAAATAAGTTCTGCCCACAGGAAGAAAAGCAATTGATAATCATTTTCCTAAAATGGAAGCTTAGGAGAGCATGCAGCTTGCAGTCTGGGTGATAAACTTTGCAAGTTATTGCCGTTGTTGCCAAAGTGTCTCAGTCCTGGCAGGAATTTTTTTTTAAGTTGACTTAGTCTGTTATCAAGCATGAGTCCAAGACAGAAGCATCTTAAGGGTACAATGTTGATATGTCCTAACATTACAGTCTGGTGTTTTGTAGACCAGCCACAATTGCCTTCTTCCTCCTTGATGATAGTATAACAACCAAGTTGGGAAATGGTCAGAGTCACTGTGAAGGAAATTTAAGGCACTATTGGGTGATTTTTACTTTACTCGGCCTTATTATCGGGGGGGGGCTTATTATTTTGGGGGTGCAGTAGGCGGTGAGCGTGGGACTGCATGTCCCATCGCCGCCGCCTCCCCTCCCTGTTCTTGGCGCCGGCCGAGCGGCTGGCCCACCGCCTCGTGGAGCAGGACTCTGCAAGGCTTCTGCCGTTGCATGCACGAACTGCATGCAACGGCACAACAAGCCTTGCAGAGTCCTGCTCCACGAGGCGGTGGCGGTGGTGTGGAGCGTGGGACTGCATGTCCCATCGCCGCCGCCTCCCCTCCCTGTTCTTGGCGCCGGCCGAGCGGCTGGCCCACCGCCTCGTGGAGCAGGACTCTGCAAGGCTTCTGCCGTTGCATGCACGAACTGCATGCAACGGCACAAGCCTTGCAGAGTCCTGTTGGAAGGTGGGACATGTTGGGCCGCGAGACGCGCGTCCTACCTGGGCCTCGTAGCTCCATCGCGTT
>QLTV01003416.1:51786-71450 GCA_003457575.1 Thermophis baileyi
CCCCCCTCGCATCTTTCTCTTCCTCCCTCTTTCTTTCTCCCTCTGTGTTTGTGTGTGTGCGCGCGCGCGAGTTCCCTCTTGAACCAGATAAATGAAGCTCTTTTGTCCCCCTGCTGTGGCTCCCTGTCGGCTGGCTTCCCCCCCCCCCCTCGCCCTCCCTCCTCACTTGCCCTGAGAGGGGAAGGGCCACGGCTGCGGATGGAGAGTCGCTCCATATTCCAGAGCGGGAGCAAAGCACCCCTCTACTTGTCTCTTTTTCAGGCCCTTCTTGGGAAACTTATCTCCGTGCTGTGTTTAAGTGCAAAAGCAGCAAGCAGCCATGGAGGCAGCTAGAGGAATATGGGGAGACGCTCCGCCCCGAGACACCGGCTGGGGGGCGTCTCCCCCCCTGCTCGCTGCTGGTTCGCTCCCTCCCGCACCACGTGGGCGCGCCTCGTGGGTGCGCGCACGCATGCGCAGTAGCAAAAAATCACAATTTTTTTTTAAAGCCAAAAAAAAGATGGCGACCGCATGCACAGTGCTGGAAGTCAGCTTCTGCGCATGCTCAGACGGAAATTTTAAAAAATAATAATAAAAAAAATCGGAAAAAAAATCGAATTTTTTTTTTAAAAAAGATGGCGGCCCCCACGGGCCGGCACCGACCGATCCGGTTCGGTGACATCATCGTGACATCACCAGCGGGCCGCTACTGGTTCGGGAGAACTGGTCCGAACCGGGAGGAACCCACCCCTGGTGCAGATGACAGACTCAATAATTCCTCTGTAGAACTGTATCAGCAGCTCCTTGGGCAGTTTGAGCTTTCTGAGTTGGCGCAGAAAGAATATTCTTTGTTGTGCTTTTTTGATGACGTTTTTGATGTTAGGTGACCATTTTAGGTCTTGAGATATGACAGAACCTAGAAATTTGAAGGTCTCTACTGTTGATACTGTGTTGTCTAGTATTGTAAGAGGTGGTAGAATGGGAGGGTTATTTGTTGGAGATTTGGGTGAAGATGGGGGCCAATTGGTCAGCACAGACTTTTAAGCAAGAAGGAGTTATCTTGTCTGGGCCTGGTGCTTTTCCTGGCTTCTGTGAGTGAAATAGATCTTGCACTTCCTTTTCTGTGATCACCAGGGGTTGTGAACCTAATGGGATGAGGTCAGTTGTAGAAGGTTTGGCTGTTGTTGGTGTGTCTGGGATGGAGGTTGTGGAGATAGGTGGCTGTAGTTTCCTTTCAAACCTTCAGTAGAACACATTCAGGTCATCTGCCAGTTGCTGATTTCCTTCAGCTTGGGAAGGAGGTTTGCCATAACCAGTGATGTTTTTAAGAGTTTTCCACATATTTACTGGTTCATTTGTTGAGAACTGATTCATTAGGTTTTCAGAGTACTTCTTTTTGCTGCTCTGATCTCCCTTGTTAATACATTTCTGGCCTGATTGTACAGCATTCTGTCACCTTTTCTGTAGGCTTCCTCTTTGGAACGATGTAGCATCTTAAGTTTAGCTGTGAACCAAGGTTTATTGTTACTGTATATTCGCAAGTTCCTGGTCGGTACACATAGGTCTTCACAGAAGCTGACATATGATGTTACAGTATCTGTGAGTTCATCCAGGTCTGCAGAGGTATCTTCAAAAATATTCCAGTCTGTGCAGTCAAAGCAAGCCTGTAGCTTTAACTTTGCCTCCTCGGTCCAAGTCCTCACTGATTTAATTGTTGGTTTCGTGGCTTTAAATCTTTGTCTGTAAGCAGGTACAAGGTGAATCATGCAATGATCAGAGTGTCCCACAGCTGCTCGTGGTAAGGACCGATAAGCAACTTTCAGTGTTGTGTAGCAGTGGTCTAAAGTGTTCTTGCCTCTGGTGGGTCAATTGACATGCTGAAAATATTTTGGAAGCTCTTTCCTTAAGTTACCTTTGTTGAAATCACCTAGAATAATGGCCAGTGAATCTGGGTATTTGGCTTCAGCCTCCATAATCTGAGCAGCTAGAGTTCGTAATGCCTTGTTTACACAGGCTTGTGGAGCGATATACACTGCAATTAGTAGAAACGAAGAGAACTCGCATGGAGAGTAAAATGGTTTGCAGTTGATAAGAAAAGACTTTAAGTTTTCATCACAGAATTTGTGTATTATAGTTATGTCATGAGACCAGCTGTTGTTGATATATATACATAAGCCTCCTCCCTTTTTCCCCCCTGATAATTCTGCAATCCTGTCTTCTCTAAGTATCTGAAACCCTGGTATATGCATGCTATTGTCATCAATTTCCTCATTTAGCCAGGATTCAATAAAGCATAGGGCAGATGTGTTGTGAAAAACAGAATTGCATCTGTTTAAAAGGAGTATTTCATCCATCTTGTTAGCAAGTGAACGTAAATTGCTAAGAAAGATTGAAGGGAGCGGGGTGTTTTTAGTTCCCTTATTCCTTAGTCTATTTAAAATTCACGCCCTTTTACCTCTTCGTCTCTGCCGTCTGCGTTTGCTTTTGGTGATCCATAGTTCTGGGGAATTAGCTTCTTCCTGTGTTAGAATCTCCTCCGCGTTCGTAAAGACAGGTGGGGGTGAGGTTACAGAGAGCTGCTCCTTAAAGAAACGTTCCTTAATTCTTAGCAGATGGGATCGTGAGTATGAAATCCATAGAGAATCACAGAAAATAATAGAAAATAAAGAAACCATTTGAGAGCATTTCACCAAGGCAGCCATCGTCGGTGCCATCTTGGATCTATATTGGATATGATTAAACATAGTTTTATAAAACTGGATTAACATACAGCAACCATCCTTAGAATTGATAAACATGGTCCTGAAGTTTCTGTATGTTTTGCATGTCAGGATCAACAACCAACAATAAATGTCTATGGAGATTCCTAGTCATCCAGGTCATGGATGTCCCAAAGGTGATTTTTCAAAAGGCAACTGGACTTTCTTGGTTTTTCCTTGAAGATGTTTCGCTTCTCATCCAAGAAGCTTCTTCGGTTCTGAATCTGACCAAGAACTGAAGAAGCTTCTTGGATGAGAAGTAAAATGTCTTTGAGCAAAGAAAGAAAGTCCAGTTGCCTTTTGAATAATCACCTTTGGGACAACCAACAATGAAAGAACCAGCACTCAGGATATATATTGCAGACTATAATTTGGTAAGGTAGCAATGAAAGTTTCAGAGAAGACATTAAAGTGTCCTCATGTGACAATATCCAGTACATGAAGATAAGGATTCAATGGAGGAACACACAACCTACTGAAACAGAGCCATGGAAATTGTGAAAGTCACACCCAGCAACCACAATTTTTCTTTTCTTTGAGTATCAGTTCAATATTTTCTACTCTGGTTTGTGGCTTTGGAGTTTCCTGCTCAAAAAAGATTGTTGCATTCACTTGTAAGAGAAATATTTCATTTGAGAGCCAGTGTCAGATTTGAGAGTCAGTTTGGTCTAGTGATTTAGGCACCAGGTTAGAAGTGGGAGGTTACGAGTTCAAGTCCCACCTTAGCCATGAAAGCCAACTGGGTAACTTTGACCCAGTCACTCTCTCACAGCCCAACCCACTTTCTTGCTGTTGTGAGGAAAATAGGAATAACAGAATAACAGAGTTGGAAGGTACTTTGGAGGTCCTCTAGTCCCACCCCCTGCTCAAGCACGAAATCCTATACCATTTCAAACAAAAGGTTGCCAATCTCTTCTTGAATGATGGAGCAGCAGCAACTTCTGGAGGGAAGTTGTTCCACTGATTAATTGTTTTCGCTGTCAGGAAATTTCTCCTTAGTTCTAGGTTGCTTCTCTCCTTGATTATTCCTCCATTGCTTCTTCCTGCCTTCACGTGCTTTGGAGAATACATTGACTCCCCCCCCTCTTCTCTGTGGCAGCCCTTTATTTATTTATTTTATTTATTTTATAAAATTTATATGCCGCCCAACTCCCGAAGGACTTTAGATATTGGAACACTTCTATAATATCTATTATATGCTATCATATCATATGATATCTATCATATCACATCATAATATATTATATCATATATTATAATAGGAGGAGGAAGGTGTGTTAGATATCTTCTCTGCCTTGAGTTATTTGTAAAATATAATACAAATAAAATAACTAAATATTTGGGTGGGTAGATTATTAAACTCAAGGCAACGGCTAATGAAAATTTTGAAATATCAGTATCATCATTGTTATCTTTTCATTCTTCAACATTCTTTGACTGAAAATGTGGATAAAACTTCCAAAGAAATTATTGGCTTATTTGTCAGACCTTAATATGTAAAAAATGTTTCCTCTTCTCTACTAAAAATTTCCTTTTATATGGAAAATTGGAACCCTACACCATTGTAAGGAATAAACATGAATTTCAACACTTGAGGCTATTTTCAATTGCCAATATCCCTTAGATTACTTTTATTTAGCATTTGCTTATTTCAAAAAAAGTTGTACGATCAATTGAACCACTTATTCTCTCACCAAAAACAAAATAATTATCTCCTATAGGAATCACCATATTTTTTTTAGCTAGGCCAAAACATCAGGGACTGTGCATAAAGGTATCTAAATCCAGCCAGAATTAAGGTATCAATTTGGTTATAAAGTAACTCTTGAACTCCAGGGAGTTTGGCACAAAGGGATAATAATGGCTCCGTCAGATTCATTGCTACAAGTTTCCTCCCTCCTTTCTTCGTTTCCTAGTGATAGTCAGTATACAAATTTGCACACACAAGGAACTTCAAATAGAAAAGGATGGAATTTCTGATTAGGTGCATTGTCAGATCTAAACCTTGGCTTCATCATTGAATGAACCACTGAAATACAAACTTCCTTATGGACAGGAGACACAAATATTTTCACTATGACAAATGCCTGAAGATGATGTTCCTTCTGATGCTCTTGGTGCAGAAAGCAGTTACTTTGAGCTGCCCTGCGAGTGATGCTTTCCCGATTCCCCATGAGTGGTACCAGCCTGGTGACCTCATCATGGCTGTGATGGTGTCTCAGATAATTCAAACCTTTTTTGAACTTGAATTTATGGAACATCCTTCTCTAAAACCTTATGACTTACCACTGTAAGGATTTTTTTTCTTTCCATTCATTTTCTAATCTTAGTCAGATCTCCCGAAATTGCTTATATGGCTAATAGCTCTTTGAGAATAAATGCATGGTTTTGTATATAAACTTACACTTGCTTCTTGTCTTTCAAACTTACTGTATCTGATTGTGGGAAGACAAATCATTTTCATTGTGCTAAAATCTTACTCTCGAAATGTATGAAACTATTCTGCAAGAAATATTTTGGAGAAAATTTAGGGAGTGTAAGAGAATTAAAATTATCTAATCTGTGCAGTCACTCCTTCCATAACTTACATGTATTAAAAGAGTGATGCTTGCTGGTTGTATTCTATTTTGTGCCAAACTGATAGAAATAAATGTGAGAGCTTGAAAAATAAAATCAAGACTTTGATCTATACTTATTGTGGCAAATCATGGAAACACTTTACATAGTTGAAAACTATACAAATTATTGACAGTTTTACAAAGACTCCTATCTTCTTACTTACAACAGAGACAGAAATGGTTGTTAATCATATATCAATATTTTCACCATAAAATAATTGTCAACTTATTTTGTTCTATGGTTTTTTTTAAACTATTTGCAGTGTAATAACCAAATTCTACCAGCATGCCCTCGCCTTGGCCTTTGCTGTGAAGGAGATCAATGAGGACTCCCAGATCTTACCTAACATCACTCTTGGGTTCCACATCTGTGACAGTTACCACAATGCAAGGATGACCTATCGCACCACCCTGGACCTGCTTTTCAAATCCCAGGAATTTGTCCCAAACTACAAATGTGATAGCCAGAAGAATCTCATGGCCATCATTGGGGGACTAGGTCCTGATACATCATTCTATATGGCAGAAAGTGTAAATGTCTACAAAATTCCACAGGTAGTTTGGGATGGAGTGAGAGAGAAAATTATTTTGTAATTAATAGTAGATACTAGTTGCTTGCCATACCTTTCTGCAGGAATTCAATTAAATACACTTTTATCACCCCTCTTCTTTTTTCCCCACATCTCAATAGACTGGCTCAAGGTAATCCAATTAAATCAAAATCTTTTATTACAATCATACAGGTGTTTTGACTGCCAACCAGTAATAGGTCACAACTCTTCTTACTACAATTGCTTGGTGTATGATAAAAGTAGTTTAGTCTAAACTCAACTGTTTTTCTTAGCAATTGTTGAAGGATTGGTGCTGTAGGGTTAGTTAGTATTTTGCCATGCCTTTCTGCAGGATTTCAATTAAATACACTTTTATCACCCCTCTTCTGATTTTCCCACAACTCAATAGACTGGCTCAAAATAATCAGTAAAGAAAATCTAAATCTTTTATTACAATCATAGATTAGAAAATAAGAGCCGAGGTGGCGCAGTGGTTAGAGTGCAGCACTGCAGGCTACTTCAGCTGACTGCTAGCTGCAGTTCAGCGGTTCAAATCTCACCGGCTCAAGGTTGACTCAGCCTTCCATCCTTCTGAGGTGGGTAAAATGAGGACCCAGATTGTTGGGGGCAATATGCTGACTCTGTGAACCGCTTAGAGAGGGCTGTAAAGCACTATGAAGCGGTATATAAGTCTAAGTGCTATTGCTATAATTTAAATTTAAATCACAAATTACAGTACAAAATTAATCTTATTTGAGAGGGTAACCTCATGTAGTGGATTGATCAGTATCTGTGGTAAAATCTGGAGCTGTGTGAAGAGGAGGATAGAAAAGGCTGGCTATCACATAGAACATAGAATAATAGAGTTCGAAGGGATCTTGGAGGTATTCTAGTCCAACCACCTCTTCGAGCAGGAGACCCGATGCCATTTCAGATAAATCACTGTCCAGTCTCTTTTTGAAAGCCTCCAGTGATGGAGCACCCACAACTTCTGAAGGCAAGTTGTTCCATTGGTTAATTGTTTTCACTGTTAGGAAATTTCTCCTTAGTTCTAGGTTGCTTCTCTCCTTGGTTAGTTTCCATCCATTGTTTCTCATGTTGGCTTTTTGGTGCTTTGGAAAATAGTTTGACCCCCTCGTCTTTGTAGGAGCTCCTCAACTATTGGAACACTGCTATCATGTCTCATGCTTTTAGGGAGGATCTCCTTTCAGCCACTTCCTGCCCATCCCCAACTCAAAGCTATCAGTATTTTCACTGCTGCCCTCAACTCAGCTCCAGATTCCACTAAACTACCTGACAATAGGTGACAACTCCCCTTGGTATGTCTTGGTTGGGTCTGATAGTAATAACTGAATTTAAAAATCAACTGATTTGCCTGGAAATTGTTGAAGGATTGGGGCTATGTGGTACTTTTGGTGATCTCTATAATAATTGTAGTAATTGAAGACATCATTAATCCTTTCTATTCCTCCAGAATCTCATGGGCATAGTCTTTCATGTATAAGTATTTTATCTGCTACAAATAAGGGAAGAAGGTAATCCAGTAAGTCTAGCTCTTAAGAATCTTTTCCTTAGACTGAGAAGAGCTCACAGGTCAGATGGTTAGCAAGTTTCCAGATGTTCTAAGAGGATGAACATACTGTAAATCTGTATTAGGAAACTGAGAGTGGTTGTAATCTAGTTATATTTCAGATGAGAAAATATTTTATCAAGGAATTTTAGTTGCTTCTCTTTGTCATCAGAATTGACACAATTTACATAGAATTGGACAAATGTTCAATGTCAGGAGAGTTTCATTAAGTTTCTAACAAGCAGTCTTCATATTTTTCTCAAGATTTTCATGAATAACAAATTTCTCTTTTTCGTTTGTTTAGTTGACTTATGGTTCCTTTGCCCAAGAAGACTTTCCGATTACTGAGTTATTTCCACTTTATTGCATGGTCCCAAAAGAGGAGCATCAGTACACTGGACTTATACAACTTCTTCTCCATTTTGGATGGACGTGGATTGGAGTTTTTGCTTTTGAAAATAAGGAAGAACGTTTTTTACAGAAACTGCAGCCTTTGCTTTCACAGAACGGGGTCTGTTTAGTTTTTACACAAAACATTCCACAACATCTCCACTTGGAAGATTTGTCAGAATTGTTAGACTCAATCTCAATTATTTATAATAAATTGATGGATCAAAAATCGAATGTTTTTCTTGTCCACGGAGAATCAATCACAACAGTGTGGCTCAGAACTATCATATTTCTATGTGATCCTGAAAATAAAGAGATAGCATCATTTGGGAAGGTTTGGATCCTGATGAATCCAATTGATTTCATTCTGATGGGAGGTCAAAGGAGTTGGGATGTCCAGATGTTCCATGGGGCTCTTTCCTTTACTGTGCATTCAAGAGACATTCAAGGCTTTAAAGAATTTCTTCAAGTCATGAAACCTTCAACCCACAAAGATGGATTTCTTCAAGAGGTTTGGGAGCGATTGTTCGATTGTTCATTTTCAAATACAGAATTATCTTTATCTACGATTATTGAAACCTGTACTGGAGAAGAGAATTTGGAGAATCTACCTGGTCCTCTGTTTGAGTTGCAGATGACTGGCCAAAGTTACAGTATCTACAATGCTGTTTATGCAGTGGCACATTCTTTGCATGAAGCAGTGAGATCAAAATCCCAACCAAGAGAAATTCAAAGGGTTGAATTTGCAAATCTGCTGCCTTGGCAGGTAATCTTTTCATGCCACACCTCTCTTGTATTTCAATGGTTTTTCTTTGAAGACCTTTCACTTCTCATCCAAGAAGCTTCTTCAGCTCTGACTGGATGGTGGGGAATGGAAGCATTCATACTTTTATAGGATAGGATTATCTGAGTCATGAGTGTCACCTGAGTGGTGCAAATAGGTGTGGAGCCTTCTTGGAACTGGTGAAAGGACTGTGTTGTAGATTGGAGATAGATGATGTCGTATCCCTCCCCCTCAGTTCTCTAATCTACTTCTCCTTGACTCATGAACATTTCAGAGTTGGATTGCAGAGCATTCTCTCTCTATCAGTTTTCAACAGCTGTGGCCTCTGAAACAACTCTATGTTAGAAAGAATATATATATCCGTGTTTTCCCGAAAATAAGACCCTGTCTTATATTTTTTTTAAATATCTTTATTAAGTTTTTCGTTAAAAACAACATATAAACAAAACATACAAGAGATACATAAAAGACAAACACAGTAAAAACAAAAACTAACTAACCACTTTTACAGCTATTTAATTTCCAACTATCTTTACATTATTACATATTACTGTTTTGATTTCCAGTTCTATAAGCAATGGATTGAATCTCCTACTATATATTCAACATCTATTTCTTCCTTTTTTAGTTATATATACCTCTAATTATTTACATAAGATGTGAGAGTAAGAACATTTACAGTTTCTTTATAGTTTTTTGTTATGATTTAACCTTTTATACCATTTATTCCAAGCGTCATAAAATTGTGTCTCCTCTTTCTCATGTATCTCCATAGTTAGTTTGCACATCTCAGAGCATTCCAGAATTTTTCTAACAACCATTGAGGATGTGGGGATGGTGTCATTTTTCCAACTCTGGGCGTAAGCAGTCCTAGCAGCAGTAGTTATATGAAGTAATGGTCTTCTTTTTTAATTTTTTCTCTAAATATTCCCAGCAAAAACAGCTCCGGCTTCAAATTGATTGTCTGTTGTGTAATTTCCTCCAACCAGTATCTTATTTTATTCCAAAATGCTTTAGTTTTCGGACAAGTCCACCAGAGATGGTAGTAGGTCCCTTGCTCCTTCTTACACTTCCAACATTTCGAAGACATCGTCGGGAACATCTTTGCCAATCGAGCCGGAGGGAGATGCCAGCGATAAAACATTTTATATATGTTCTCCTTATATGATGCCGCCAGAGTCAATTTGAAATTTATCGCCCAAATTTTATCCCATTCTGCCAATTGGATTGAGTACCCAAAATTTTGTGCCCAGGCTATCATTGTCTCTTTAACCACTTCATCCGCTAATTTATATTGTAATTGAAAGTTGTATAATTTTGAGATTATTTTTTCTTCTGGGCCAAATAGTATTTTATCTAATCCTTGATTGTTTTGGAATCCAAATTGTGCAGCATCTTTCTTATACTGTGATTGTCTTATATTTTTTTGAACCCTGAAATAAGTGCTTGGCCTTATTGCCATGCGCTCAAAAGCCTGATTGGATTTATAATCAGGGGATGTCTTATTTTGGGAGAAACAGAGTGTATGTGTGTGTGTGTGTGTGTGTGTGTGTGTGTGTGTNNNNTTCCTGTTAAATCACCTGGTATACCCAAATATGGGAGGGAGCATACTGCTTCCTTTTGCCTTTCGGCCCCCCCAGGGGCCATCCAGGCAGTTGCTTACAGGCCGTTTCTATGTGTGACATATTTTTACTGCTAAATAAATAAATAAAGGGAGACTAGTATAGATCTATTTCAAGCTATTTAGCTCTCATCAGCTAGCCTTACCCCTTATAGGATTAGAACCTGGGCCACTTGCCTTGTAAGGCAAATGCTTTAGCCTCTGAGCCACAGGATCTTTCTCCTTATCAGCTTGTTCCAGGGAAGAGGATATATCTGTGTTTTTTTTCCCTGTTAAATCACCTGGTATACCCAAATATGGGAGGGAGCATACGGCTTCCTTTTGCCTTTCGGCCCCTCCAGGGGCCATCCAGGCAGTTGCTTACAACGACAGGCCGTTTCTAAATATATATAAAAACAATTGAGTCTCAGAGGATAAAACCTGGCTAAAGGAAATTTGTCAGATCTCAGGATGTCAAATACCTTTGTACTAATGGAGAACAAACAATGTACGATGAATTTAGATATAGTCCAAGTGATTATCTAGTTGTTTATATAGTGAAAATAAATCATATCTGAATCAAGTTGTATAATGTCAATACCTTGTTTTGACTTTGATTGGTTGTTTCATTTCCCCCCCTGGAAGTAACATTAAATTAATACTAGAACAGACCTGTGTCTTTCTCTGAAATATAGATTATCTATATTCTAAGTGTTCTTATTTGATATTTGTTAGAGCAATGGGCAGAATGACTAAGGGAAAGTTAAATATACTGGCAACTTCTTCATTATTATCCTTCCAACTCTCTCTCTCTCTTTCTCGTTCATTCTCTTTCAAGTAGCTCCATTCATTTCTTCAAGGCATTTCTTTTAACAATTCAGCTGGGGAGAGAGTGTTCCTGAATCAGAAAGGGGAAGCAACAGGTGGATTTGACATCACCAACTTGATCACTTTTCCAAACAGATCCTTTCAGAGAATTAGAGTTGGAAGGATGGATCCTCATATTCCCAACACGAGAAACAAAGAATCAATCATTGATGAAGAGCTGATTGTGTGGCACCCAGCTTTTAACCAGGTGTGGACTCATTTAATCAACTCTTCCTTGATGCATTATGATCCAATATTGAACATAGTCTCTTTAGAAATCTAATTTGTGATTTTTGAAATGCCATATTCTGTACAAATATTGTCAATGATCAAGCTTTCATCAAATTGACAAAATGACATTACTATTTAAAAGATAGGTATTCACATTTGGGTTGCATTTCAATTTGAAACCACAGGAGTCACATTGTTTCCATAATGTTGTAGTCTCATATATTTCTTTATTCACCCTGCCATTCTCCAAACATGCCCTTTGCACATCCTTATAATGTCAACAATTTATTTTATATATTTTTTATTTTTTAATATAATACACACACATTTTGTGGACAGTGTATTGACTGGATCAAATCTTTTTTAAACAATGCTAACAGTAATAATACAAATAAGTATGCATAATCCTGATCTTCCAACTTCAACAGTACCATTCTCTTTCTAATTCTGTATCATTTTTCCATTAATTCATTTAAACATAAATAACATTTCTTTGCACCATGTATTTGTTATCCCCTACTAAGTTACTAATATTTAATATTTTGAAGATTACTCATTATTCCACCATAATTTCAATATCTCAAATGTCTAGGACTACTAATAAAGCTAAATATTAACAAAATTTAATCAATCCCGGGAATATATCTCAAAATCCCCACAATTTCTAATCCTTAAATGTTTAAATTAACAATATACTTTAACACACTATTAATATTAATAATACAATTAGATTACCTAATCCTAAACTTCCACCTACTAAGCTTAGCTTATTTTTAATTATAATAAATTCTATTATCTGTTGGTATATATGCTACTACTGTATTTTCCCTATTTGTATTTTCTATTTTTTCTTATTAATATATTTTGTCATTATCCATCATCTCTTAACCTTTTTGGAGTTCCATCATTTATTGACTTTTTAATCACCCTTTTATTTCTCTCTCTTGGAGTCTTATAACTCTTTTTGATATTTTTATACCTACTGAACATTCCCTTTGGGTTGCCCTTTGTCTCTTTCTGCTGTATTATTTGAACACCCATCAGTAAGATTTTCTTTTTTTAAAGAGATTTTTCCTTTTTTTTCTCTGTTCTATTATGAGCTTTTAAGGAATTATCTGATTGATTCCTATTTATTAATCCTTTCTCTTCATTATCTTTATCTTCTTGCATCTTGTTTTGATTTTTTCCTTCCACTGCTTCTTCTGATTTCTCATCTATTTCCTGAATATCATGTTCATCTCCCCCCCCTCACCAACTGTTAAGTGGCTTCTACACTCATTTCTTTATCTTTAGACAATCCCTTTGTCTCCTTATTGTTCTTTATAGTTTCATGCATGTTCTTAAGCATCAAAATTATTTCTTCATTTGCCTCTATTATCCCCTGTAGATCCATTTTGTAACAATTTAATAAAAATTACTCAGTATACCTCTTTGGTTCCAACATCTCAATATTTAAAAACTCCAACTTAATAAAATTCAATCAATCCCATAATTATGCCTCCAAATCCCATAAATTTATAATCTTTAATTTTTTTTAGTAGTTTACAGCATTATGAAGTGGCTGGATGGAGTCACTGAAGCAGTTGGCGTGAGCTTAAATGGACTCCAGGGGATGGTTAAGGACAGGAAGGCCTGGAGGAACGTTGTCCATGGGGTCGCGATGGGTCGGACACGACTTCGCAACTAACAACAACAACAAGCATTATGATTTTCCAATTACATATCTTCCCAATTGCCCAAATTTTAAAGTCTTATTTAACTTTTCTTCTTTTCTCTTTTCTTCTATCTCCTTTCTTCTTTTGCCTCGTAGAATTCTCTGTCAAATAGCCTTAATAATCCAAATCCAAATTAATCCACTAGGTTCCTCCAATCTTTCAAATCCATAATCCAATAGCCAGTTGCAATAAAGTTTAGTTATTTGCAATTTAATTCATCTTAAATTTTTTCAAGAGATATTAATTTGGTTTCTTTCTGCATTTTTCTATTTCCTTATGAGTGTTTAGTTTTTGCTTGTTTTTGTGGCTCTTTGTGTCCTGGTTCTAATTCCTTCTTCCTGTTTTTGGGGTTCTTTTACTTCCTTAGTTCCTTCTTTCCTTTCCTCTTCTTCAGAATCCTGTCGCTCTTCTTGGCTTATCAACTCCAGCTTCTCTCCACTATTTGATTCTTCTTCCATCCCTATTAGTTGATCATACACTTCTTGGGCCTTATCTAAATTGTCCACTTTAATTTTCCTGCCCTCCCAAGTGGTTATCATTCCTTCTGGGATGATCCATCGAAATAATATGTTTTTTTTATTTAACAGGGACGCCAGGAACAGGTAGTCTCACCTTTGTTCACGGACCCATCTCGGAACTTGTTTTAGAGTGATACCCTCTTTCTCCTTGTATGTCATTGGTTCATCCCTCGTGATTTTATAGATGATGTCTCGGACCTTTTTCCTTGCAAATCTAATATGTACTTCCCTGGGTAGGTGATGGCGCTTAGCGTAGTTTGTTTGGACTCGATATACTTCATTTATCACTTCTTGCTTATCTTTCTGTAGGATCTCAGCTATCATTTCCACCATTATTCCCCCCAGATCTTCTTCCTTGGTTTCTATCATATTTTGGAACTGCAGATAGAAGGAAGATCGGTCCATCTCCAGATGTATCAAAGAGTTTTCTAAGTCTTCATTTACTGTTGACATTTTTTGGTCCATCCGTTCTAGCTTTTTCTCCATTTGTTCAGTCTTTGTTTCGACCAATTTTATATGTTGTTCATTTTTTTGAATTGCCTCTTGAATCGGTCCAATCTTATTATCCAATTTCTGGATATCCGTTTTTAATTCTACATGGTTCTGTGATATCGCTTCCTGCAATTTCACCATAGTTTCTTGCATCATTATTAGTGTGGAGTTCATTGTTTGTATTACCAATGTACCACTTGCTTTTTCAACAGTCAACATCTCTTCTATTGATCGCTGACTGGCAGGGGATGCCGTCACTACTGTGGGGTTAGATGGTGCTTTTTTCCATGCTCTCAGTGATGTTGTAGTAATAGTAGTCATTTCCTTTATTATTCTATTTTGTTCCCCCAAAATTTTATAAATCCTTCCCCAAATCACCATCCAATATTTTTTATGATACTGGTGTTTCCCCCCCTTCTAAATTACTTTCTCTATATCTATAAGCTTAAATATGACTATATATAACTTTCAATAATAAATATAGTTTAAATGTAGTTTAAATCGTATAGATCCTATAAATATTGCTAACCAATTTTATGTATCTTCCTATTTACTATTCACTATTTCTTATTCCCCCTTCAATATTATAATTTTATCTATAAAAACTCCAATTAATATATCTGCAGTTACTAATTTATAAATCCTCTACTGTCAATATAATAAATATTTCAATTATAATATACTTAACCTCTAATAAATATTGACTATATTATGAATAAATATTCTTAAAATATAATACGGTCAATATAATCTATACAATAATCAACTATATTAATACAGTTATAAATATATTTTTAAATAAATAAGGAGTTTAAATAAGAAGTTAATAATATGAATATTATAATCTAAAAGGAAGAGTGAATAGGAAGAAAAAAAGAAGGAAAAAAAGCTATTTCACATTAATATGCAGTATTATCACATCAATCTACGTAGTAATCAAACAATTTAACAATTAATTATTCAAAAGCTAGTTCTGTACCACTTCTCCAGTAGTATAAGTTTCAAATTTCAAAGTTATTCCAAGTTTGCGATGTTACAGTCCAGCTCCGTCTCTGTCAGATCTTTTGCTTAGTCATTCACTGCTACCACTCTTCTGCTCCCTTCATTTTCCGTCCTTACTTCCTAGTGTCTTTACTTTCACTGGTATGCTCTGGATTATTCTGGACTTTCACCTTCAGTTGGTCCTGAGCTTAAATTCGTTTCCACTGCACAAAGTTATCTCTTCTCATTCACCTCTAGTTGTCTCCTCCCGTGCAGGCTCTAAGCTCCATGGTCTTTTTTTCTGGTTAAATCACCTCCAACTTGTCTCAAACTCGATCACTAACTGTCCAACCACACATTCCACCCTCGTCTTTCCTTCTCAGGTGTTGTTCACCGTCCCTCTCCTGTACCTTCTTTCTCGCACACTCGCTATCAATCTCACATTCTATCCAAGTCCTTCTTTTTACTTTATCTCATTATTGGCAGTTGCTTTTCTAGTTTCCTGCTCTTCTCTCACAATCGCCACTAAGTTTCCCCCAGAGCTTCCTTCTTTGCCATAAATTTTGGAACCACTCACTTTGACAGTTCTGTCTGCAACGAATATAGGATTGCCACACTCTTCGAGTCAGGCATAGACTGCTTATACAATTCTGCTTCCAAGTCTATTGTGGCTAGTTATGGCTTTGGGTCTGCCATGTTAAAATAACATGACAGGACACTTTCACGCCGGATTAAAGAGGGTGCCCTTTGCTCCAGCGGGCGGCTGCTCTCCACCTCGCTGTCTCTCGGGATGCCCCTCTGTTTCACAAAGTCCTCCAAACTTTTTGTGCCTCGAAAGGTTTCCAGGCGTGAAGAAAAGCAGAATCAAAAGACAGAGATCATCCTTCTCCTTCTGCAGTGCCCCAACGTCACCACTGGAAGTCTAATGTGAAAGGATTAAATGATGTAGGGAAAAGGAAAAAAATATTCACGAAATTAGTAAAGCAAAAAGCAGATATTATATGTCTTCAAGAAACACGTATCAAAGAACAAGACCAAAAATATTTAGAATATAAAAAATTGGGAGAAATTCACACATCGTTAGCAGGGAAGAAAAAAAGAGGGGTAGTGGTATATACCAAAAGAGAAATAAGAACTAACAAAATTTATGCAGATCCCAAAGGAAGATTACTAATGCTTGAAATCAAGACAGGTAGAATTACAATGCTTTTAGTAAATATCTATGCTCCCAATAAAAATCAAAAAGAATTCTATAAGAAAACCCATGAAAAGATAATAGAGACAGGTTATAAAAATGTATGTATAGTGGGAGTCTATAACGGAGTAGTGGATATTAAAAAAGACTATACTAGCAATAAGAAAAAACAAAGAAAAAGAACTGCACTACCAAAAACATTATTTGAAATGGCTGAAGAATTAAATTTGATAGATGTGTGGAGAGCATTACACCCAAAAGAAAAATAATTCACTTTTTATTCTAACCCACATAAGTCATATTCGAGAATAGATATGGTATGGGCAAATAGAGAACTAAGCAAAGAAATGGAGAAAGTAGAGATTTCCCCGAATACCTGGGCAGATCACAATCCCCTGGTAATAATATGGAGAGGCCAAATAAGGAGAAATAAGAGATGGACATTAAATACACAAATCTTGCAAGATAATGAATATCCACAAATGATTGAAAAAGAATTAACTTTATTTTTTGAGGAGAACAAAAAGCAACCCACCTCATTACAAAATCTATGGGATACAATGAAGGCCTACACCAGAGGGATTATGATAGCATATACTGCAAGGAAGAAAAAGAAAAATGGAAACAACAAAATAGACTATTGGATGAAATAAAACAATTAGAAAATAAACTTCAAACGAGACCAGGAGATGAACAAATAAATGAGACATTAATACTAGCAAAAAACAAATTAAACATGATAGAACAAACAGAATATGCAAAAAGAATAAATAAATAAATAAATAAATAAATAAATAAATATTTGAAGGGGGGAAGTATGCCACCACTAGATGAGGAAGATAAAATAATGCTGAATAGAGAAATAACATTGATGGAATTAAAGGATGCGATCAAAAAGTAAAAGAACAATAAATCTCCTGGACAAGATGGCCTCCCAGGGGAATTCTACAAAAATATGGGAGAATTATTAGAACCAACGTTATTAGAATTGTATAATGAGGTCCTATTGAAAGCAAAAATACCAGATTCGTGGAGGGAAGCATATATTACCATGATCGTGAAAGAGGGTAGCGACGCAAACCAAATTCATAACTATAGACCAATTTCATTGTTGAATGCCGACTATAAAATCTTTATGAGTATTATGGCAGGAAGGATAAAAAAAATACTAAATAAAATTATACACTGATCAAAATGGTTTTCTTCCAACAAGACAGATTAGAACCAACACAAGAGTTGAATTGAATATGTTAGAATACTATGAAGCACATCCAGAAAAGCAAGCAGCGCTTGTTTTCCTGGATGCTCAAAAGGCGTTTGACAATATAAATTGGCAGTATATGATTCGGCAAATCAAAGAAATGAAATTTGGAGTAGAATTCGAACAAATGATTGAAACAATATATTCTTCCCAGAAAGCCAATGTAATAATAAATGGAGATATTACAAGGCCATTTCAAATAATGAAAGGAGTTCGACAGGGATGCCCACTGTCACCTCTACTTTTTATTTTGACCTTTCATTTGCTAACCATCTAGATCAGCGGTTCTCAACCTGTGGGTCGCGACCCCTTTGGGGGTCAAACGACCTTTTCACAGGGGTCGCCACATGTGCTAGCCCGCCATCTTGGAAATGCTCCCAGTTCGGCCGTGCCTACGGGTCGCCGGACAGCCGATAGCCACCCAAGCGGGAGACTTCACCCACCCGCCCGGACGCCGCCATTTGAGTTCTTTTACCCTCTGCGCATGCGCAGTGATGGATTTTTGTCATTAAGTGAACTCTCAGATATAAACCTTAGCTCAATCATTGGACGAACATTGTATTTCTTTCCTATGCATTTGATAAAAAGAGATGGACATTTTCACCATAACTAAAGAGTCAAAATGTTGTTCCCTCTTTTATTCTTGGGGCACAAACAAATTATCCTGAGCTGCCCTGCAAGTGATGCTTTTCTTGTTCCACATGAGTGGTACCAGCCTGGTGACTTTATCCTTGGTGGGATGGTGTCTAATTTTTCTACCATTTTTATGAAATTGAATATAAGGAACATCCGTATCTAATACAGTATGATTTACCAATGTAAAGATTTTTTTTCTTCCCATGAATTTAATAATCTTAACTACAATCCCAAAAATTGCTTATAGGAGTGGAAAGCATTTTGAGCCTAAATGAAAGGTTTTGTATAAAATCTATGGCTTCTTTGTGTTTCAAATGTATCTGGTTCCTTGCTACTTTGTATTTCAAATGTATTCTTTTTGTGCTCTGGAAACAGTCCAATTAAAGATTTTTTTTTCTTCCCATGAATTTCATAATCTTAACTACAATCCCAAAAATTGCTTATAGGAGTGGAAAGCATTTTGAGCCTAAATGAAAGGTTTTGTATAAAATCTATGGCTTCTTTGTGTTTCAAATGTATCTGGTTCCTTGCTACTTTGTATTTCAAATGTATCCTTTTTGTCCTCTGGAAAGAGTGCAGAAAGGAGCAACAAAGATAATTAGGGGCTGGAGATTAAAACATATGAAGAATGGTTGCAGGAATTGAGTATGTCTAGTCTAGTGAAAAGAAGGACTAGGCGTGACATCATTGGTGGGGTGGCTGGTGGGGTGGCCCGCTGGATCTACCACGTGGCCACCCGCCCACTCCTTCCCACCGTCTGTCTTTGCCTGCCCATAGCCACGATAGGGCAGGGGGGTGTACGGTGCGACAAGCGGGCCAGATCACGTGCCTCTCCCCATGCCTCGGCTTCTGCCTGCTGCTGATGCTGCTGCGGCATGGTGAGGCAGGTGGCGGGGTAAGGATGGCACCATGGCGTGGCCCCTGCGTGCTCGACCCTCACCGTCCAACCACAGAGGCATGGGTGGAGGCACTCAATCAGGCCAGCCACAGGTGCTGTGCAGCTGACTGCCTGGTCACGGCCACGGGCAAGCAAAGACAGACTCTGGGATGGAGTGGGCATCCTGCCGCACAGTGCATCTAGGAGGTCGGAGCGCGTGCCTCCCTCTTGTGCCTGTGCCTGCTGCTGGGAGCGCCATCCTGGCAGTCACAGTGCTCGGGCACATCTGTGCTGCATGGGCTGCACAACCCCAAAGTGCCCTGGCTAAGTGCCCCAGACACTGTCAGCCCCTGCATGATCCCCTGTGCATGCATTGAGATGGGCACCCAGTCGGGCCGGGCCGGGCCGGGCCGGGGCCAGTGCAGTGGGGGCTGATCCCTTGCTATCTCTGGTGCAGGCCCATGGGCCAGATATGGGCCCATCTGACCCACGGGCCTTGTTTTTGACATGTCTGTTGTATATGAAAAAAAATAAGACATCACCTGAAAATAAGTCCTAATGCATCTTTTGGAGCAAACATTAATATAAGACCCAGTCTTATTTTTGGGGAAACACGGTATTATTTTAGTCCCATTGTTTT